>OY744481.1:357378503-357732464 GCA_963556165.1 Tipula helvola | reverse complement strand
AAGGGGATGTGACCTGTGAGGAAGCCGGTAAGCAGCCTCAACTCAGGTTTCCTAAGTACGAGACATTCCTTGGCCCTGGCCGACGAAGGTGAAATAAATTCCTTCGCCTGTCGCAAACCTGGAATTCCGCGCCAGTAAGAGGACTTTTGCACATCCTCCCAGCGTTTAACTGCTGCCCTAAGGTGCCCCTTAGAGACGCCGCAGAAGGGCTCTGGTCCAATTAATGGAAAGGCAGATCCCTCGCGGGCGAGGACATCAGCTGCCTCGTTTCCCACAATTCCAGTGTGCCCTGGCACCCAAACAAGTGTTACCTTATTTGAGCTTGCCAGCGATTTAATAACCTTCAGACAATCCCATACCAGCCTTGACTCAATGGTAAAAGACCTAAGAGCCTTTAAGGCCGATTGGCTGTCTGATACGATATAAACCTTTGCGTCGTTTAGGCCTTTAGAAATGCCTATCCTAGCACAAAGTTCTATAGCATGCACTTCTGCTTGAAAGACGGTTGCATTGGTACCCAAGGACTTCGAGAGTGATACTCCACTCCCATGTATTCCTACCCCCGCCCCATCTTCCGTTTTTGATCCATCTGTATACCACACCAATGACCCTCGCTCAAAGGATGGTCCCCCTGTACTCCACTCCTCCCGGTCAGGTAATCTAACACAAAAGGGTTTGTGGAAATCCAGTTTGGCTGGCATACAGTCGGAAGGCATTCCTATAGTGGGATCTGTCTGAAACTCCTTAAGGATCTCCAGATGGCCCACCATATTGCCTGGTTTGATGTTACCCTCCGCCTGCATCTTAAGGGCCATATTAACAGCATCCTTTTTTACATGCAGATGCAATGGAGTTAGTCCTAGGAGTGTCTCCATTGCTGCGGTCGGACATGTTTTCATTGAGCCCGTAACCCCAATGCAGGCCATACGCTGAACCTTATTCAATAAAGTTTGCGCTGTCCTTTGTTGAGTTTTAGGCCACCACACTAACGATGCGTAAGTGATCATAGGCCTAATAATTGTTAGAAATGACCAGTAGATCATTTTTGGTTGTAGTCCCCAAGTACGTCCATAGAGTCTCTGACAGGCCCAAAAAGCCTTAGTGGCTCTATTATGAATTTTTTGTATATGTTGTTCCCAGTTCAGTTTATTATCCAGGATAACCCCTAGATATTTAACCTCTTTGGAAAAGGCAACAATAGTACCGTTTAACGAGGGAGCTACAAGCGAGAGCTTTCTCCTCCTCGTAAAAGGGACAATGACAGTTTTGTTTGGATTGACACTAAGTCCTTCCTTGTTACACCACTGCCATATCAAGTTGAGTGCATTTTGCATGAGATCAGAGATGATATCATCAAACCTGCCTCTAATCACGATAGCCACGTCATCCGCATAGCCCTGGACATCAAACCCATGGCTATTCAGGAGGACCAGCAGTCTATCAATAACCAATGACCATAAAAGAGGAGACAGTACACCTCCTTGGGGACAGCCCTTTACGGCCCTGATGGTTACTGACTCGCCACCTAGTGTGGCTGTAATATCGCGATATTTCAGCATGGAGCGGATCCACCTAGTTGTAGACGGCGGAACCCCCTTCTCCATAGCTGCCCTCTCTATTGAACCATAGGAGGTATTGTCAAATGCCCCCTCAATGTCCACAAAGGCACACAGGGCAATTTCCTTAAAAGCCACCGCTCTTTCAATCTTCGTGACTAGACCACTAAGAGCCATCACAGTGGATTTGCCAGCTTGATAAGCAAACTGGTTCCGATGCAGTGGGTTATTTACAAGGATTTCATTTCTTATTTGATTATCCAGGATTTTTTCCATCGTCTTCAATAGAAACGATGTTAGGCTAATTGGCCGATAAGCCTTGGGCTGGGTGTCCAGACGACCCCCTCCCTTTGGTATAAAGACCACATTTACTTTCCTCCATAGTTTCGGAATATAGTTAAAAGCATAACTTGCCCGAAACAACTGGACCAAGCTGGGGAGTATTTCCTCAATACCTCTTTGAAGTAAAACCGGAAAGATACCATCCCCTCCAGCAGATTTGAACGGTTTGAAAGAGCCAATAGCCCATCTCACCTTGCTGGGTGTGAACATTTTTCCAGAGAGGCTCCAGATCCTACTGTGGGGTGAATAGTCTACCTCACTTGAAGGGTCATGCGGGTCCTCCTGGGTACCTACCACTATTGAGTCCGGAAAGTGGGTACCTAATAGTAACTCCAGGGTTTCCTTCCGGTTTTCAGTGAACATCCCGTTTTGCTTCTGAAGAAGCCCCAAACCATTTGAGTGATCTCTAGCAAGGACTTTCTGGAGGCGAGCTGCAGAGGGTAATTCAATAATTCCCTCACAGAAGTTTCTCCAGGTAGCCCTTTTGGATCTTCTTAATTCCAGATTGTATTCCGTTAAGGCCATCCTATACTCGCCCCATTCCCCGGTGCGTTTAGCCTTATTGAACAACCTTCTAGATTTTTTCCTCAGCTTACTCAGCGCCCCGTTCCACCAAGGGACCAACTTAATGGACTCTCTTCGCTTAACTGGGCAGCTGTTTTCGTAAGCCGAGTGTATAGAATTATGCAGCTGGTTTGAACAGAATTCCAAGCCCTCTGGAGACTCTATGTTCCCCATTACCGAGGGCATTTCTGATTCGAGTGAGACTCTATAAGAGTCCCAATCGGTCAGTTTTGGAATTCTTATCTCCTGCCGCTGCATGGCCTCGGCCGCCAAATCGAATCTGATGTGCAAGTGATCCGATAAGGAGGCCTCTTCAGACACATGCCAATTTTTAACAAAATGACTAAAATGCGGACTAGCGAGGGTCAAATCTAGGACCTCCTGCCGAATCGCATTTATGAAAGTAGGTTTCCTTCCCCTATTGACAATATCTACATTATTAGTAATTATATACTCAAAAAGGTACTCACCCCTATTATTGATGTTTGTGCTGCCCCACACCGTGTGGTGCGCATTTGCATCGCATCCTATTAGGTAAGCCAGCCCATTGCGCTGGCAATGAGCTATGAGCCGCCTAACTTCAAGAGGAGGTATCGTTTCCGAGTCTCGAGGAAAGTAGGCGGAGGCCATTATAGCCTCCTGTTTCCCTCTTTCACCCAGAACCTCCACCATTACCGCCACTAAGTCCCTGGAGATGAACTCTGAAATGGGAATAAAATTAATTTGCGAGCTGGCCAAAATGGCCGCCCTTGGACTCTCAGTTCCATTACAATAAATCAACTTACCCATTTGTTTTGGTATACCTTTAATTTGGTTACCTATTACCCATGGCTCCTGTATTAGAGCCATGCCAATTTTCTGGCAGATAAACCTACGACAAAGGACGTCCGAAGACGCCTTTGCATGATGCAGGTTTATCTGTAGGCAGGTTAAGTGTGCCATCACTGCAGCGACGTCTGCTGAAGGCCTGCATTAGCCTCCTTGCTCGCACCGCCATTGCCAGATGGCGAATCCATGTCCTCCATCTTGCTGCTGCTGTCCACAGCTGACTGAGAGCCACCAGGCTTCACCAGTGGCTTGCGCGGGGTGACCCCTCGCGGGGCCATTCCCCGTACAACCGCTGACGCCTTCCTCTCCCTTTCCCTCCTTCTCCTCGCCTGTCTCCTGGAAAGGGCCGCCACACCAGTGGTTTTAACCACAGGTGTGGCCCCGATAGCCGCCACAGGTGCGGCCTCGATCGCCTTCACAGGTGCAGCCACGATGTCCTCCACAGGCTTGACCACTTGGGGCCCGCCCCTGGAACCTAGCTTTCCACCACCCTGGCCCCCCTTGGGGTGCAGTTGGACAATCCCAAACTTAAAATTGATTTTGAAGTCAATTTGTTTGAGCTTCTCAACCGATGAGTGGTCCATGGAGAACGTACAAAAAGCTGAAGTGCCTTTCGCCTCTCTCCTGACCACTCTCCAGTTGATCGCCTGCATGCCCTCGTTTTGGCTTCTGATAAAACCCAGAAGCTTATCCGTTGGCAATTCGGCACTGTTTGGGAAGGTACCAAACACGATCCTAGCTCGAGGCAGGTTTCCCGCCTCAGCTACAATCAGCTCTGCACCTTCCCATGGCTTAATAGTGCCTATGGTCTCCCTGAGCCACTGTACAGTGGCCCGGTCGGCACAGGTCACTACCAGCCAACCAAGCCGAAGCTGACTGCCAAGGAACTTAGGTTTAAGCTCCTTGGCCTCCTGCTCCAGCACCTTATCCAAGATTCCCTCCTGGACAGCTTTAAGCTGCTCTCCAGTGAGGGCAACCTCAGGAAAGCCAGAGGGTAAGATCCCAATGCTCTCTGATTCCGCAGCCTGCCTGAAGGTAACTCCAGGCCGGACCGCAGAACCCGAGGCCACCAGGACATGTTCTTCCCCCCTGGCCTTTTTTTGTGCCGGTGAAGTGCCGTCCTCCGAGCGGTCCCTCTTTGGCGGTTGGTCCATCGTAGGAGCGCAAGTCCCCTTCCGTGGCCGCACCGCCAGAAGCCTTGTCTCGCTACCGGGCGCTTTGCCCTCAGCCAGAAGCTTCCTGTACCGCTTTTTCGCAGCCCCACACATTTTTTTCACATGAGGAGCCGCAGCAGGTTTGATGATGTCAACCTGCTCCTTCCGATACTCCCCGACGTCCGCACTTTCCCCTGTTTTCACAGAGGAGATCCCCCCACTTACGGGGGCCAGTTCCTCATCTCCTGAGGTTACCATATCGGAATTGAGATTTAAGTTCTCAATCTCCGAACGGATTTCCCCATCCGATGTGTCAACCATTGAGGATTCCACAGCGGAGAGAGGACCTGAGCCCTCGAAAGCCACCGCAGAATCCTCGCTGGTCCGTGACGCTTTAGGAGCGTTACCATCCTTATCATAATTTTTTATTTTTTTAGGCATTTTATTCCCACGAGTATTTGGGAAATGAAGGTCACCTGTGGGACACCCAGCTACCACAGGAAGGCTAAATAAAACTGGAGGGCGCCTGGTATCCAGAGTCCGCATATTTGGGACTGATTAACCTATCAGTCATTCATCCACCGGCATATGCTGTTCCACCTTAGATTAGGGTTTTTTGTTAAGGTTTTCTCCTTTAGCGCCGTACTTTGGCCTGAGTCAACTAGAACAAAACTGTAATAGACGACATCAGTTACCGACGATTGCCACGTGGAGGCAGTACGTACACCTGCGAATTGTGGCAAGGTTACCCCTACCACAATCGTACTCATCCCGCCAGCTGCCTGAAACATGACCAGAACAGCTCACGTGAAGAGCACCCTACTGAAGGTTACGGAGCTGATCTAATCAGCTGATCCCCCCACCAGCAGACGCCAAATCGTCTTCGATGATAGATACCTCTATCAATAGGTGTTGAGACCTGTAATTTTGATGCCAACGGGTATTTAGATCGCTCGAATATTTCTACACATTTTGTGGAAAATTTAATTTTATTGAAAATTCACTGAACTATAGCCCACAAATTCAGAGCTTTAAAAATCGAAAATCTACAATTGTGCTCCGATTTCGATGATTGATACCTCTATCAATAGGTGTTGAGACGTGTAATTGTGATGCCAACGGGTATTTAGATCGCTCGAATATTTCTACATATTTTGTGTAAAATTTAATTTTATTGAAAATTCACTGAACTATAGCCCACAAATTCAGAGCTTTAAAAATCGAAAATCTACAATTGTGCTCCGATTTCGATGATTGATACCTCTATCAATAGGTGTTGAGACCTATAATTATGATGGCAACGGGTATTTAGATCGCTCGAATATTTCTACACATTTTGTGGTAAATTTAATTTTATTGAAAGTCAACTGAACTATAGCCCACAAATTCAGAGCTTTAAAAATCGAAAATCTCCAATTATGCTCCGATTTCGATGATTATGATACATCTATCAATAGGTGTTGAGACCTATAATTGTGATGCCAACGGGTATTTAGATCGCTCGAATATTTCTACACATTTTGTGGAAAATTTAATTTTATTGAAAATCAACTGAACTGAACCCACAAATTCAGAGCTTTAAAAATCGAAAACCTACAATTGTGCTCCAATTTCAATTATTGATACCTCTATCAGTAGGTGTTGAGTCTTGTAATTATAATGCCAACGGGTATTTAGATCGCTCGAATATTTCTACACATTTTGTGGTAAATTTAATTTTATTGAAAATCAACTGAACAAGGGCCCACAAATTCAGAGCTTTAAAATTCGAAAATCAGCAATTGTGTTCCGATTTCGATGATTGATACGTCTATCAATAGGTGTTGAGACCTATAATTGTGATGCCAAGGGATATTTAGATCGCTCGAATATTTCTACACATTTTGTGGAAAATTTAATTTTATTGCATATCAACTGAAAAATAGCCCACAAATTCAGAGCTTTAAAAATCGAAAATCTACAATTGTGCTCCAATTTTAATGATTGATACCTCTATCAGTAGTTGTTGAGTCCTGTAATTATAATGCCAACGGGTATTTAGATCGCTCGAATATTTCTACACATTTTGTGGTAAATTTAATTTTATTGAAAATCAACTGAACAAGGGCCCACAAATTCAGAGCTTTAAAAATCGAAAATCTGCAATTGTGTTCCGATTTCGATGATTGATACCTCTATCGATAGGTGTTGAGACCTGTAATTGTGATGCCAACGGGTATTTAGATCGCTCGAATATTTCTACACATTTTGTGGAAAATTTAATTTTATTGAAAATCAACTGAACAATAGCCCACAAATTCAGAACTTTAAAAATCGAAAATCAGCAATTGTGTTCCGACTTCGATGATTGATACGTCGATCAATAGGTGTTGAGTCCTGTAATTGTGATGCCAACGGGTATTTGGATCGCTCGAATATTACTACACATTTTGTGGAAAATTTAATTTTATTCAAAATCAACTGAACTATAGCCCACAAATTCAGAGCTTTCAAAATCGAAAATCTGCAATTGTGTTCCGATTTCAATGATTGATACCTCTATCAATAGGTGTTGAGACCTATAATTGTGATGCCAAGGGATATTTAGATCGCTCGAATATTTCTACACATTTTGTGGAAAATTTAATTTTATTGAAAATCAACTGAACAATTGCCCACAAATTCAGAGCTTTAAAAACCGAAAATCTGCAATTGTGCTCCGATTTCGATGATTGATACCTCTATCAATAGGTGTTGAGACCTGTAATTGTGATGCCAACGGGTATTTGGATCACTCGAATATTTCTACACATTTTGTGGAAAATTAAAATTTATTGAAAATCAACTGAACAATTGCCCACAAATTCAGAGCTTTAAAAACCGAAAATCTGCAATTGTGCTCCAATTTCGATGATTTTCCTGCGTATGAGTAGTTGTTGTGTTTGAATAATTAGCTATTGAGAAATCATGGTCCCATACTGACTTCAAAGGGGTATGTCCATATGATTCAGTGAAAATCTGAAAAATTTAGTTTGTCCAAATGTTAGAAAAAAAATCAGTTAGAAATTTTTTAAATTACTTATGCAAATGTGTTATGATCTCACCTATTCAGAAAAGCAATATTAGAGAGCAATATTAGTTACAAGGGGGTCCGCTCATGCGATGCAATAAAAAATCTGAAAACTACTTATAGTTTAGCCAAATATTTTAGAAAGCTATTTAAACTATATCGATTTTTTTAGGATTGCCTATGCGAATGTGTTATAATCCCAGCTATCCAAAAATTTGCCTGGTTTCTGGTCTCCCAAAACTACCTCTAACATCTTTTTCGCGTTGTCGTTAGAATATGCACTTGATTTTATTCAACTCCAACTGTATACACCGGATTTTTAAACTTACCAAACTGACACGAAAAGTACAAAAATAAAATACGCCAACAATTTAATTTTTCTTATAAAAAGTTTTTATTTTCGAAATTTTTTATTTTAAAAAATTATTATTTAATTAATTAAAAATTAGTTGAAAATAATTAAAATTATATTGATTAAACATTAAATTTCAATTTATATTGATTTCCTTTTTTTTTATTTTTATTTTTACAATGAACACAATTTATTTAGTGAAAAATGGCTGGATTAGAAACGGGCGGGATATAGGATAAAAGGATATAAGAGGATTTAGATGTGTATAAAAAACGCGAGAGATACAAAAAGATTTTATTATGCTGTATGGTAAATTGTTATTTGATTGAGTATTTATTTGCGCGGATATAAACGTAAATATACAAAACGTATATTTATTTTGTTGATAAAGCGCGTACAACTAACCATCTAAAAAAATTTCGGTGTTGTTGATGATATAAATGGGCGTGCCGTTGTTGAATATGCAAATGGTTGTCCGGTTGATGATATAAAATTATTGTAATTTGCATACGATGGGTTTACATATGGCCCAGGTGTATCAACAACTACTACATTCGGTGACGGGAATGGAGCTGTATAACGATTATTTGGTTGAACATAAGGGGCGAATGAGCTGGTTTCGAAAATTTCACGTTCCGGATTATAATAGTTACGTCTTACGACTGGTGCTACTTGATCGGGTTGGGTTGGTAAATGGGCACCAGATGCACGATATCCAAATCTATCAGCAATATAATTCACTGTGTATGTAACACCATCTGGACCAACGTACGAGTATGATCCACGAACCACATTTTCACCGTTTATATTTTGTGCCGATTGTTCAGCACGAATTTTATTTTCGGTTTCATATCTATGCGGGAAAAAAATCGTTAATAATTGAAAAAATTACTTATTTAGCAAAACTTACGAATATTTATAGTCTCCATTGGCGTTTTGTTCATTCGAGTAGTGTAAAATTTGTGCATTCCCTTCTGGTGATTGTGAAAAATAGCGGCGACGATAATCTAAATTACTGGCACTGGCAAAGGGATGATCGTAAGCGTAATTTGGTGGTTGTAAATTTACATTCAAATTACGTCCAGTATATTGACCGTGATCATTGTATAAGGTGCCAAAACGGAAACCAATCGCTTGTGAGAGCACAGTGATCAAAACAATTGCAAATAACTGGAAATAAATAAAAACAGTCTGTAATTAGTTTATGAAAATACATTTTGGTGTAAATTATAAATAGATTAAAAACAAATTATAAAACGTTGTAATCGGTCATGCAGTCACAATTTTGTGACCTTCATTTTAACCATCGATCCACCTCCGACAAAATATAAATGTAGAGTATGATTAATTTGGTTAACCAAATTTGTCGTCCATACATCGGTTATTAAATATTGCATTAAAATCTAAATTTTGTATTAGCTAAAGAACACAAAGTTTTAATTTATAGTTTTGGACAATAACATTTCGAGAAATGGGTAAAATATGCTAATTTCCAAAATTTATGTAATTAAATTAACAATATATGGATGAGTTAATATTAATACTAAGTCACTGGAATGGCTACAGGTAAATATATACTTAACATAAATTATTTTTACTTAAAGGTGGTACATGTGTAGGTGGAGTGTATTGTAATTTACAAATTATCTAAAATGCTGACCACGTATTTCAACGAAATATTTTGACCGACCATACGATTGTAATAGATGTATTACAGTATTCGATTAGAAATTACACTAACTTGAAGCTTACCTTGGCTAGGCCTTCTGCCTGTTTTAGTTTGGGCTAAAATAAATGTTGATGAAAGCGAGTATCAGTAAGCCATTGGGCGCTTTCAGGTCTCCTCACATGTTGGCTTTGAAAATTTACTGATGGAAAAAATGTCATTCGATCTATCACATTGCCATGCAATTTTGCATAAATCGCTTGCATTCAGGAAACAACTTGTTTATTTTACTCAACACGTGGCGAACAACATTTTTAGTGAAATTTGAAATAGAAATTAAGAGAATGTTTCTGGATTATACTACATTTTGCATGGAATTCAAATAGTACAAACTGTTGTACAGTGTTAATTGGGTTAAAAATTGATAAGGGCATTCTACTTTGTTTTGAGCATAACTTTGAGTGTAAATTTGTTTTAACAAAATTTCCTTTTCAAAAAATTGTTTTTATAAATGGTGAAATTATATTGGTGAAAAATAAGTTTACATTACACAATAAATGTACTGAGTGGATTTTCAAGGGAAAATCAAAATACATAATATTTCGAAATCAATTTGAATTAGATCAAATAATTAGACTGGCAACGAAAGTAGTTTTAATGGATTCGAATAAAATCTTGGAAATTGAGTATCCAGAGTAAAATAAATTTACAATGCCATCTGGATTTGAATAAATTTTGAGTGACATTTTAAACCGAAATTGAGTTAAACTTCCAAACTGTCTTGAATCTTGCCCATGAAAATTGATCTAATGGACATATCTGCTGAACTTGACAAAACTGTAACCCTATACATGAGCTAAAAGACCGCACTTCTAACACTGGTTTCAATTTCATTATTAACATTTTCTCAAATATTTTTGAGATGGTTGGCAGCATGCTTATTGTGTGATATGAAGAAATTTGTTTTTCGTCCTGGGGCTTTTTTCGGGCTTATGCCATTTTTAATTGTACATATTCTTAAAGTTCTTCCAATTATAATTTATAGATTTGAGCCATAAACGAATACTGTCGTTAGATGAGCAGCAAAAGCATTGGTTTTTTCTTTACCGATTCTTGTTCAATCCCAGTTGGAAGCTTAATCGGTGAATTTAAGTTGTTGGTCTTTTCAAATTTTTTTGTAGTCTTCAGTTCACTTAAGAAAATCTTAGGGTCTTCAAAGCTCGATTTAATTTTCTCTAATTTTCAATTACGGTGATTTTGTTTGTTACCATTGACAGCGATTTTTTCGCTTTTCCTGAATAAGTTCCTGAATATTATGTAACAGTTAATTAACTTTTTCAGAACTACTTATGATGGATGAAGCTTTTTCAGCTTATAATGCCAGAACATCTTTTAGATTTTCTGATATCGAATCAATATCTGTTTGTGTGATAAGAGGAATATTGAGCAGAAAATTTTGTTCGACTAGTCTCCTATATTGATCCAAATTAGTTCACTTGCTTATAAGACGTTTCAGGATTTCTGTCCTTAGGGCGTCGGTGGTACTCGTTATTACCGGTGAGCGATCAGAAGACAGATCATAGCAATCGATTGTCTTCACATATAGGGTTTTCCATTAAGGGAGTTGCATTTTGTATACTAGATTTTTTGTGTATGTCGTGAAGTTTACTTCGGTTTTGTTCTGTAGTTTTAACTCGCCAGGGATACCTTTTAATTATGAAACAATACACGTTCCAGCAACGTCTAGCACAACTTTAAGTGCGCTAGTCCAAATTTTCGGTCGTTATAATCGTCCAACTAGACGAACACTTCAACGTTTTCTGGAAAAATTCGAATCAACCACGCTGTACGCGAGAGTATGCAGGAGAACTAATATCATTCAATTCCGTACCGTTCGCAAGAATTATGAGCATCTCCCAAATGCCACTATGGCAAATATTGCTGAAGGACTTGAGCCTACGTGCCCACCTTTACCCAAAAACTGAATCCGCATGACTATCTATTGCGACGTAACTTCTTTGTTTGGGATCTAAGCAAACTTCACGAACATCCTGATTTTATCTAAAAATCATTCTGAGCGATACAGCTCATTTTTGGCTCAACGGCTTCATTAAAAATCAAAATTATCGGATTTGGTCAAGCGAGTAACACGAAGCTATTCACGAAACGCCATTACGTCCCAAATAATTGACTTTTTGGAGTGGATTTCATTCTGAAGGTGTCATTGGTCCACATTTCTTGTTAACCGAAAATAAATAATCCGTTAAAAAATAAAAGAATTAGACTTAGCCGAGATGTGGTTTTAGCAGCCAAACCATCGATTTATTGAAACTGAAGCTCGGTGACCGCCTCGTTCAAGCGACTTAACGCCTCTAGACATTTTTATTTTGGGCTGTGTCAAGTCAGTCTGTTCCAATGAGCCACAGACTTTAGAAACTCTCAGAGCTAATATCAAACGCGAAATTACTGGAATATCTACCGATTTATGCAAGAAAGTTATGGAAAATTGGATTCTGTGCATTCACTTGTGCAATCGTTTCCTTGGAGGACATTTGAATGATGTTGTGTTTCACAATTGAAATGAAGTAAAAATCAGCTTAATATCGAATACACAAGTCATGTATGTATGCGAAATGCGTTCAGGAGCCAATTAAATCAGAATTCTTTTGATCCTTGTGCTAGTGATCTGGCTGGCTGACCTGCAGATAAATAATCCAGAGACTGCTCCTATAGCTTCGTAAAGTTGTTTGTCTGCTAGTGTCGACAATCTTGATCCCCAATGCACAAGTTTAACATTCTAATCGCCACAAACAAGGAATTTACTGCTCAGATGGTTAAAATAATCGATAAATTGCTGGTTTTTAATTGAATGTTTTGAAGAGCAGTAAACGACCAATATAACTCTTTTTCATACTTGCCTTATTCTTGTTTTGATCAAGACGATAGTGTCACCTTGTGCTTTTCTGTCCGGGTGTTAGATATCATATACTGAATATCCGTTAATTTTAAAACAGTAATGAAGGATATGTTATTCAAGAAACATATGAAATGTTTAGATTAAGTTGAAAATTTAATAAACGAAATATGTGTAGTTCATACTATAGGAAACAACCATAAATTTTATGTTGTTTGGTTTTATTTTAATACTATAGTATTCCATAAAACTCTCAGGTCTCATTTTATGCTCAAATACAACGGTTATGATTATTCTCAGTTTCAATTGGTAAATCCAAGATCCATCCATAGTTACAAATCGTCACCTTAATTCAGTTGTATCCTTTCCAAAATGATCCAAATGTCGATATCTTGTCAACTGCTTCTTCGTACCTTATTCATTTGTTAAAATATGAAACACCTATTCAGTTGAGATGCCCATAGCCTCAGCAATTTCAGAATTAGTTAGTCGTCTGTCTTCCATACCCATATCATGAACAGAATGAATGATTTCACCGGTAGTAACAGTTTTTAGTCGTCCACGAGGATTATCTTCAAGGCTTATAAGACCACGTTGAAATTCGGAAGCCTTGAATTTTGAAAGAGGAGCATCAACAAACACATTTACCATTTCATATAATTTTCCATAGCCTTTAAACCTTTTTCCACAAAAAATTTAATACGACAGCACCATGTTCCATTTTGTGATCGTATATTGTTACATAATTTAACACAATCTTTAATCGGCCCATCAATAACTGCAGTGTCTATAAAAACTGAAACAACACTTTTGGAAAAAATGGAATAACAAATATTTGCGAGGACTACAACAACGACCAAAATGGCTACAATCAAGGTTACAACTCCAAGTATAGGCAATCTTGCGATTTTATTTGAAGACAATCTACCTCCCACAAAATGGGTAGAAGGTAGACTTGTTGAAACACACCCGGAACCAGACGGATTGGTTCGCGTAGTGCCAATACGTGGCTCGAAAAATCCTCTCTGTAAAAAAGCAATAACCAAAATATCCGTTCTACTAGTAGATGAGCCACAAGCGAAAGATCAATACAGTATAGACACAGACGATGCAAACCAGAAGAAAACACAAAAACTACCACAGATACGAGTAACCAGAGAAAGCACAAAATCAAATCTCTTGCTTTACTACTTTCAATATTCTGTATATTTTCTATCAATATTCTGTATATTGATGGTATCAGAAACAACATCCAAATACAACATATTTAAGTTCTCGTCTCATCCACGCACCTACTTTGACAAAATTGGCCAAAGCACTAATAATATACCTAAACCTAATAACATATTCAGCAGAGCTCAATCATCTGGAAAATCCACTCGGCATCTAAATGAATTATGCAAAAATATAACGCACTACAAGTCTACATATATACATACATATATGTATACGATACACTTTGGATTAATTTCATACCAAATGCTAAATCTCTACATCGACTTGGAAGATCAAAACGAAATAATGAATATATTAGGAAGAAATAAAAGAGCCTGTCAAAAAAGATCATCGTTTTGCTTTATTGATACCATAGTCAATAGTACAGCTATTTGGCGTACTTGATCGACGAGCCGGAAACTTCTATGTTAAGAAAACATAGCAAATCATCTAAACCAACAACGTCACCAGAAGCTTTTGCAGCATCAGATATCTATAATAGAAACGACAGTAAATAGAAACAGATAATGATAGACCTCATATTTCACGAAGATTTTTTCTTCTAGAATAACGAATTCGACTTTCATAGCTTAAAGTTTGATAAACCAAAAATATTTTAAAAGCCAAATTTTAAATTTAGGCCAACAAATATTTTTTTAGAAGTTAAAAATGTCTTACTTTTGCCTGAAACTTGAAACTTGATTTGAACAACACCTTCTATTTAATATGAATCAAAAGCTAGTCGTAGTATTCAACAGAAATTTGGTTATAAATAGAGTTTGAATTTCAATCTTTCAATAAAAATGCCAACAAGGGCTTGACTAAATATTAAGTGGATTTTTAAAGAAAAACGTCCGGTGTTAAATCCATAAATTTTCATTGAATTTAAGCCGATACAATTTTAATTGGGTTACAATTCGAACCACGACGCTAACAACATTTTAAGTAAAATTTAAATTAAAATTAAGAGAATGTTTCTGTATTACAATACATTTTGCATGTAATTCAAATAGTCCAAATTGTTGTACATCGTTAAAAATTGATTACTACATTCTACTTAAAGTTTGAGTGTAAATTAGGTGTTCAAAAGTAGATTTAAACCTAATTTTAATTGCAATTAGGTAAGAATTGGTTTGTAATACGAGATTGAATTGCAAACAACCAAAAAAGTTTAGAAATTTGTAACGGAAATTTTGAGTGAAATTTGAATTAGGAATTTAAATTTAAAAAAATAGTTTTGGCATTCCAAACAAATAAAATCTTTAGTGAAATTATGTACAATATAGGAATTGATTTACAACTCTAATTTTGATTTTACAAAATTTTGAGAGAAAAATAAACTTACATTGCACAATAGATGTACTGAGTGGATTTTCAATTAAAAAAATGAGAGCAAATTAGGTGGAACAAAGAATAAATATGTCAAGGGAAAACCAAAATTTATATTTTGAAAAAAAAAAATTTAATGGATTCGAATGAAACCTTGGATATTGAGTATCCAGAATAAAATAACTTTAAATTCCATCTGGATTTAAATAAACTTTGAGTGACATTTTAATCCGAAATTGAGTTAAACTTCCAAACTGTACTTGAATGCTGATTGTAATTTTCATCACGCTCATTGAATTAAATTAAAAAAAAACTTGAGTAAAATTTAAAGTTTTAACAAATACATATTTACGTATTCTACTAAGGAGAAATTGGCTTATATTGCATTTGGTAGACACATTTTGAAAACAATTTTGGAAAAATATATAATGCACTTTATGTAACTGAGATTAAATTCTAAACACGATTTCCACCAATGTTTTGTGCAACTAGAAAATCGAATGTTTTTTGTTTGATAATAGAAGCATTTCAATTTTAAACCATAATTGAATAAAATCTTAAGTAGGAACTTACATTAGAAATAGAATTAAAATTAAAGTTTTGTTTAAGCAAATACATGGGCTATAGCTTAAAACTTGAGTTAATAATAGTTTGAGTGAATTTTAAGAATTTAGTTAAAATTATTTGAGCAAAATTTTTATTTAGAATAAGATTTAAACACAATTAGAACTCTAGCATGGCCGTAGTGTTGGGCTCTCCTATACACGGCATTCTAGTGCCTGAAATTGATGCCCAATCCACGTCGACAACGACCTTGAGGAATTGGAGCTCGAGGAGATACCAAAGAGGAGAACACGCCTCTGAGACGTCTTTTCCATCTAATTCGGTCAGGGGTCCCCCTCAACATTGCCTTGCAGCAATATAAGGAGATGATCAGGGACAGAATTGTCCAAACAAATAAAAGAAATAGATCAGATGACGACTCTACCCCTAAAGCCATTGCGGCCAAAAGAGGGAAGTTTCCAGTTCTTCACCGAAGGCATTATAGACTACCCCAATAGCTGTAATTGAGGGCGACATTAAGGAGAGTTGCCCCGAAAACAGGGCCGACACGGCCACCTGCATAATAATGCAGTGAAACTTATCAGGTTGGAGATTACCGACCAAGGCTTTCCGAAGATAAAACTGGGAATTGCCAGATTCTGGCAATACAGGACGCCATAATGGACACAGTGGTGGAGCTGCCATTAAATAGTGTTAGCCCAAATTTCCTGAGATGTCGCACGAGAAATGGTTGGCTTATACGGTCAATTGTGCCGATGAAGACACGGCAGAGTGGCTTAGGGCCGCAGTGCCCTCACTTAAACCATGGAACGAGGCATTCCTGAAGGCAGTCGGGGTGGAGGAGTTGCCTCGCCCAAAAATCATGTTTGTCTACCTGACACGCGGTAGTAAGTAAGGAGACAAACGAAGAGTTATTGCGTCGTCTGGCGATCCAGAATAAGGACCTAAGAGGCGCAGATTGGAGGATTATTGCGAGGAAGGAGCGAGAAGGCGACCTCCTTCAAATTACGATGTCCGTTTCGCATAAAACGGCGGAGTCACTCGAGGGCTCCAACTACAGAGTCAACTGGATATTTAGCTCTGTACACTTCCGCCCGAAGAAGGAGGGGGCGGTGGATGCAACCAAGGGGAGAGTGGCGGAGCCGAATCTGTCTGGCATGTCAACGGCAGCTTTGGCTGAGAACGCAGGCCGCAATGGTGGGGTCACTGGGCCGGGGGTGGCCAGGGGACCTGGCACCTCCGAAACAAGGAGATTGTTCAAATCGGGCCGAGGAAGGAGCGGGAAAAGCCATGGGGTTACCCCTAGTGGAAGGATGGCAAAGCAGTAACCTGTCAGAAAACCAGGCTCTCCGGAGTCTAAGGAAGCTAGTGAGGAGCCGGTATATACACTACATTGTGATACACACCAAAACAACAACGAAACTGAGATTCGTTCAGATTAATCTGCATCGATCGAAGACGGCTACAAACAATCTAAACCGTTTTTCTACGATTAATAACAGGGATATAGCGCTCATACAGGAGCCTTGGACCAACAATAGGAAGATTAAAGGTTTTGCAGCCAATGCAGGTATAAGCTAGTCTACGACACGACTGCAGATAGGCCGAGGGCAGCAATTCTGTGTCGCTCAAGGCGCAATATCTTCTCTATTAACCAATTTATTTCTAGTGACATCACGGCTGTTTCAATAGAAATGCCTTTACCCAAAGGTGGCAGGAGGGTGATTAACATCGCTTCTCCATATTTTCCCGGGGATGAAAATGACCCCCTTCCAGAATTGATACGGAGCTTTGTGAATTATTGCATGATTCATCACCAAAAATTCATCATTGGTTGCGACGCTAATGCACACCACGTAGTCTGGGGAAGCAGCAACACCAATTTACGAGGTGAGTAACTTTTTGAATTCTGTCTTAGTAACAACTTAGCAGTAAAAAATAAATGTAGTGATGCAACTTTTGTGAATGCGGTTAGGAGAGAGGTACCCTGTCTGACATGGGTACCTCCAGTGCAATTCTCGACTGGCATGTGTCCAAGGAAGTATCCCTTTCAGATCATATGTACATCAAGTTTGAGATAAGAGTTGATGTTAAGGATACCTAACGCACCGATTGGCCAGTCTATAACGACAGACTTTTGGATTTAGCTGGTCTACAGACCTCAATAAACTCTGTCGAAGACCTCGACATAGCAAATGACGTTACAGAGGCAATAATTAATGCCTACCACTCAAGCTCACCCCTGGTGCGTATCAGAGGCACAATTGATGTTCCTTGGTGGAACCAAAACTTGGAAAACATGAGACGAAATGTCCGTAAACTTTTTAATTGGACTAAGAGGACGAACGATTGGACTACCTATAAGAATTCCCTTACCTAATACAACATAGCCCTTAGGCAAAGCAAAAGACTAAGCTGGAGAGACTTCTGTAAGAAAATAGACTACCTACGGGATGTCGACTCCAGAAGGCACTCTCCTTGGAGCACAGGAATCCCTTGGGATCTGTAAGGAAACCAGGTGGGGAGAGACAACCACAACCAGGTAGGAGACTCTGAAATGTCTAGTGAGAAAGAGGTCACTTCCCAGAATGTGTAGTACTGAGAGATCAGGAAGAATCCAGCACAAGTAGTGTACATCCGTATCTGGTTCCACAGGGGGCTCAGAAGTTCAGCAGTCAAATTATTTGGTCCTTTCAAATCTCCGGGAGGGGACTGCGTATACCTCGCCTTTTACAACGAGAGCCAGCTAAAGCTTGGTATATGTTCAGAAATGCTGGAATCAGGTTCGGGTGATTTTTATCCCGCGGGAAAAAGATCCTCAGAAGAGATTAGGTCTTATAGACCTATTAGCTTCTCATCATTTTTACTGAAAACCATGGAGAAAATTCTGGGATTTTGTATTTGATCCAATATTTTCCAAAGATACACTCTGGACTCTAGGCAGCACGCGTACTAAGCAGGGAAATCTACAAAAACAGCTCTACACGAGCTGACATCGGAAATCGAAGATACCCTCCGGTATAAAGAATTATTACTATGCTCCTTCATTTATATTTTTGCAGATTCGCAAATACAGTAGGGGAAATGACTAGTGCACGAAAGTGGGCCTTAAAGTAAATCCTAACAAGGTCAACTGCACTCTCTTTGTCGACGGAGGTTAAATATCTGGGTGTCGTACTTGATCCAAAATTGACATGGAATCCCCACTTCAAATATCTTACAAACAAGGCGAATAAGGCCTACTTCACCTGCCAAAGAATGATTGGCAAAACGTGTGGACTGAGCCCACAAATGTTGGTTTGGCTCTACCGGACCGTCATAAGGCATATGGTCTCTTACGCGGCGTTTGTGTGGTGGCCAAAGATGGAGCAGACTGGCGCAATGAGGAATTGTCCAACAGCTGCCCTTGAGAGAATACTATACTACTGCACCTACCCATTAAAAAAGTAGCCGGTTCAAGAGGTCTGAGTCTAAAAATTACAGCAAAAATTAAAACCATAAAGCCAGGACCCAACAGTATCCTACATAAATTAAATCTTAACGATGAATTGATCCAACTATCAGATTTTATGATAAGGACAATCGACTGTCGGAGGAATTTTATCATCAGTTTGCCGGATACGACACTGGTAGAGAATATAATCTCCTCCCTCCCCCACCACGCTTCTGTATGGTATACGGATGGGTCAAAAACAGGCGGAGGTACCGGTGCAGGGATAGTCGGGCGCGACCTAGAAATATGCATACCACTGGGTAGCACCCCCCACAGTTTTTCAGGCAGAGACCCTTGCTATTGAGGTATGTGTGCTTCATTGTCTCAAAAAGAAATATAAGAAGACCGAGATCTATATAATCTAGGACAGCCAGGCAGCTCTGCTAGCCTTAGGAGCTTCAGTGTTCAACTGAAAATTGATCTGGAGCTGCTACTGCAATTTTTTAGAACTAGGTAAAGCAAACAAAGTTACCCTTTTGTGGTCTCCTGGCCACTCCACCGTTAAAGGAAATGTGGCAGCAGACCGATGTGCAAAAATGGGAGCAAGCCGAGATTTTCTAGGTCCAAGTCCTAGTATTGCTTTTCAAAACCCACTTAGCAGATGGCATAAGGGACTGGGAGCAGAACTATAGGGAATTACTCTGGGAGTTCTCCATTGGGATGAGACAGGCCAAGAAATTATTCAGTAATTATATTATACGTCTGGGAGAGGCACCGAGGATGGACCGCCAATACCAAAGATCCCTTACCTGGTTTTTAATATGGCACGGCCATCTACATAAAATGGAAAGGTCCCTTACGGACCAATTCAGATTCTGTGACTGCGGTAAGGAGACATTGGAACACCCACTCTTCACATGCGATGCTATCATTCTAAAAAGATTCAAGTTCCTCAGTGGCCTAACGCCGACCCACTGGATAAGCATCAGATAGCGGCATCTATCAAGGACATAGACCTAAATTTCACGTAGGAATCTCTAGGGATGCACAATAGGCCTCAATGGTCGCAGTGCTCTGGGCTACAAACATCCACCCTTTCAACAAAAAAAAAAAAAAAAAAAAAAACACACAATTTGGACTAACAATTCAATTTCAATCCAATCGAGAGATTGAGCAAATATGTTTATGCCAATAATAATTAAAAAATATTTAAAGATAAACACGATATTGTTTCTCCCAAGCATTTTTTTTTTTTTTTGTCTTATTGGATTAAGTAATATTTCGTCGACTTATAAGGTATGAACGTATTTTTACGGAATGAGTTTTAATTAAATTTGTCGATGGAAAATTAATTCGATGTAGATGTTTTATTCATTTGACAAACATTCAGAGCTATTTGTTTCCACAACCATAGTAGAGCAAATGTTGTATATCGTATCATTTCCAACAAATCAGGTAATTTTAAGAATTGCAACAATATAGGCTAAAGGCTTAGTTATACCAATTAAGATAAAGAAAATAATTATCAGTATTTTTATGGACTTATTAAATTAGAATTATTTTAATTAGTGAATGTAAAACGCTTTCGATTAATTAAGAAAATAAAATTGCAGATGGTAAATCACAAAAAAATCCAATAAAATTATTTTCTTCTATTTCCCCGCACCCCACCAAAATTTTCAGATCATAAACCATGCATTAAAACAATACTAGTACATATATTTAGCAAATTAGTAAGAGTTAAGCTAATCAACATAAAAATATTTAATAGCCAAACAAGTTTATGTGTTTTTGTATGTTACTAAATTGATAATGATCAATAAAAGTTTATTTAATAGCTGAATTTGGGTATTTTATAGGCCCACACGCCTTCCTCATAATTTCAATTTTCATTCCATTCATTCCGTTTTTTTATTGGTTTTCGGTCGTAAAATTGATCAAATCTAAAACCCTATAAATATTTATGAACTGAATCAAAATTAGCTTTTAATCATATAATTTAATAATAATGTTCAGTTTTTTAATACAAATAGAATATTTGTTAGATTTGTATGATTTACTCGCGCCTACATCTACAAGAAAATATAGAAATTTAAGTTGAAGTGGTTGATATTTTGGTATTATACAAAAAAGCCATCTACACCACTCTCCTAAATATGAAATGAACCCATTAAACTTATTCACATACACAAATATTAATTTTCTTAACACTGTTCACAATACATACTCAGTACATACATAATTACACCCTTGTCCATTTTCATGAACTGTTGTAAAATGTAACATCTCCATATAATCTTATAAACATTTTATTGATTGCTATAAAGATAACAGTATCACAATATGTACACACTATATGGAAAATCTAGACGACAATAAGATATCTAAACAATACAAAGCCACAAAAAAATTGGTTTTCATGTATTTGTCTCTTGTGTAAAATTCGATATATTGCTTTGTGATATAAAATCAATATTTAATTACATATTCATTTGTGTGTACAGTTGACATACACATAATATTGACAAAAGATTCAAATTCGGATTAAAATTATTTTAAATATTAATTTTTGTATACCTCATATATCCTTTTGATGCCTAACAAATTAGAAACTAATTTAATTTTAATCATTTTAAAACGTTTATTTATTTTTGGTTTCATTACTATTTATTTATAATTTATATTTGTATGCACTAGGGATTTTATTCTTTATTTATCTTAAATATTATTCAAATATTTATTTTAAAATAGAAAGATTTAACATAAACTAATGCGTCTAGTAAAGCAAATGGAAAACTCATTACTGAAACGCATTCATCTGGTTAGAGCTTGCGAAATCTCCAACGGTTGCTAGGATTCTCTAAACGGTAAGCAAGAACCTACATAATATCTTAGGGAATTTAAAAACAACAGCTTTGGAGCGAAAAACTCCCATAAAGTATTTGATTTTTATTTGCCGCATACAACTTCCACAAATGTATCCCCTTAAATTTAAAACAATAAACATTGAAACCCAAACAAAATTAAATTTAATTATCAAGGATTCCGTTTTAAGCAGATATAGTCAACGGCCATTACCAATGGCAAGGCCCAATCAAAAAATAATTTGGACGTGATAGCTTTACCGAAAGTGAGCGACATGAAATTTTGCCTTAGGTCGTGGGAAAATACTCATAAGCAATAAGCATTACCTTTAATTTAAGTATATGATTGCATTGGTTGGTCTTTAGGTTTCATGCCTCATGCATAGTGGAGCATACTTCTTATGACGTCATCAGGCAGCGGGGAAAGCCGCGCTGCGAACCTCTGATTTCAAGCGATTTATAATTCTTGAGCTAATGTACCGAGAAAACCGCTTATCTGATCAGAGCAATTCTGCTGTCAATTTGTCCATAAAGAAACCGTGGCTGTTTATTTATATTAAATTAAAATCCTCCCCATAAAATTTTAGTTAAAATTACAAACCACAAAATATTGAGATGCCTGAGAGCACTGCGCTTCACCAAGGACTCATTCAACCTAGACTGCGTTTACCTATTTTTCTTTTTCTTTTACTTCGGTAGTTTTAATAATTCATAAAACCGTCTGTTATCATGAAAAAAATCTCTCCATTATATCGACAAAAAAAATTAAATAAAACGGATTAGTATCCTAATTCTCGAGAATTTTAAATTAAACTGTCGAGGTGTCGAGTATTCGAGAGTTAAAAATCACCAACAAAATGTACAATTCGAGAGTGAGAATTCTCTATTAGCGTCTCCAATCCAAACCGTCAGAATGGCATTATCCTCGAACATTACTTAATAGAAAAAGATTTCAATGAAATAGACTTTTCATGCTTCGTAAGGTGAAAATGAACAAACGTGGGGTAAAATTTCAAAATTTGATGACAATACTAACAATTTTGAATACAAACCATTTGTTACAAGACCTGTACTTTATAGAAGTCTAGCAGTTCACTTTTGTCCGCTTAAGGCGCTTTTTCAACTTTACCAGTCATCAATTTTTCTCAGTTTTATTAATTAAAATACCTCGTTAATCACATTTTGTGCGAAAATAAATTTTTTGGACCTTTTAAGTTTAAAATAATCCAAAATGTAGTCCAAATGATTTGAATACAAATTCAAGTTATTGTAAACGGCAGGAAAAAATACTTAACAATTTAGTTTTACTATTGCCTCACAGATGACAACTTGAATTTTGTCCAGATGACAATTTTTACTTTGATTTTACCAAAATTTTGTTGTCATCTACTTGATGTTTATTAATTTAGTTATGAAATATTTATAAATTTTCATGAAAAGTAATTAACTATTTCAAAAAAATGAAATCAATTCTCACGTTTTTACATTACGGCTCTATAAAATACAGGTTTCTCTTGTAGTAACTACAATAATAGCTTGCATTCAGGCAAAAAATTGTTTAGAATTTGGCCAAAATAGAATACATAACGAACCATGTCTACTTTTCGTAAAACAAAAATATTTGGTGGGCAACCCTCAATTTATATTTAATAATCTATTCCATGTCCCATAAATTCTAATTCGACCATAATGAACTTTTCTTTTATACTTAAACTCATAGAAATTCACTATAAATAATGTGTAAGGGTGTAATCAAAATAAAAATATATAATTTCAGATAACCAAAAACAGAACGATGACCGCATATATAATTTTAGTATTTTACCAACAGCAACAACAACAACCATAAAAATCTGGTCATATCAAATTTGTTTGTCCATACACAGAACCCTAATGAAACATAAATTTTGCAAAATATTGTGAGCTTTATATGAACATTAATTACGTAAATTGTTATGTGTCTCGAGTAATTTAAATAAAGTACATGGTTGTTAGAAGTTTTCTAAATATTTTCATATTCTCCTACTAAATTATATTTATTATGATCATATTTTCGTCTCGTTAATGACAAGCAGGTCGTTGGTCGAATATAATATCGTTGTACATATAAATTGAAAGTGTAAAATGAGCTTTGCATAATAAAGTGTACAAATTTCAAAATAATTAGATGATATATGTATGTTATATACGCATACATCCACTTCGTTGGAGTTTCAAACTTTATATATCCATTATATCATAATTTGCTATAATCCTCTTAATATTTTATTTCGTTTATGTCCTTTTATCTGTTGTCCCTTCAAAAAAAAAATTATCTTAATGAGGTAAAACATTTCTAAGGATTCAATAAAAATATTTTGTTGATCCGATGAGGCATGTACCTACGCCAAAACAATTTTTGTTGAATTAAATTAAATTATAAATTATGGGATTGTATTACGGAGAACGAATAATTATTTGAACGATTACGTTTAATATTAGAACAGTTGATAA
This sequence comes from Tipula helvola, assembly GCA_963556165.1. Taxonomy (NCBI): domain Eukaryota; kingdom Metazoa; phylum Arthropoda; class Insecta; order Diptera; family Tipulidae; genus Tipula; species Tipula helvola. The sequence continues at coordinate 357,708,141 of OY744481.1, read as the reverse complement.
CCTTCAATAACATGAGTGGGTATTATGAGCTTTTATTGATTTTAATTGAAATAATTGGATTTCTTATTTTGAGATCATAACGTTGATTAAATTTACCTTATTATGTTATAAATGTTGTTTCTAACCTGTACACAAAAACAATTACATTCACCGGAATAAACATGAATGTTTAATGTAAAAAGCTTTTAACCTTTTTTTTTGTACTTTCTTAAACAAAATTCTTTTTTACCACAGTTGATCTTAATCAATTATGTATATGTACATCTAAAGTAAATTTAATTTAAAAATTATTAATATTTCATTATATTTTTGGGAATGTTTTTTCTCTTAAATGTACATAAAATTATTTAATTATCAAATATACCTTCTTACTTAAACAAAACATGTTAGAAAATTTATGAAAAGGAAATCGCTCAGTTTATCATCCAAAAAAATGATTTTATACAAATTTTTACATTATTAAATATGATAATAATGTATCCAGGATATAGCCTAAATAAAAATATGTTTAGTGATGTTCTGATAAGTATAGTTTTGTCTTTTATTATGAATTTTATGAATCGCTAGATATAAATTTGTTCACCTACTTAACGAAACCATTTACACAAATTTATCTCTAGATTATATCCTTAACCCTTTAAACGCCATTTAAAATTGACTTTCTTCCAAAAATAAAATACGTAGCACAATTATGCACTGCTATGATATGGCATTGCTTATAAAATTGTAGTGTGAACATAAATACATAAGAGAACGATCGCACAAGAGAAATGAGACAAAAATTAAAAATTACGGTGGGTCGAAGCGATGACAGTAAGTTGATGTACAATATATTGTACAAGGAGTTTGAGAGGGTTAAATAAAAATACAACCTTTTTTGATACAAATAGATCTATTTAAATAGTTCGTTAGCTGTCACTATATGTATACTTATCAAAATACTGTATAGAAACACTTTTCCTTTCACAATTTAATATTTTTAATCTAATTCAGTGAAGTTAGCCCGAACCCGAATTGCTTAGGTTTGTGTCTTGACTAAAATGTAGCTATTTCTGGTACAATTCTACTCGTATAAATTAAATATTAGAATTAGACTACCATTTTGACATTGCAAATGTCAAATGGAATTTTGCAAATAATTAATGTTAAATAATAATAATAATACAATTTTATGGTGTTTCAGCACATAAAGTTTAGTGACTTGGTGATGACGAGATGAAAGTGGTTGATTATAAGTGTATGTTTTATGATTTCACGTATTCGTTATTTTAGTAACGAACATACCGCCGCTCTTGAACCAATCGGTTCAACAGCTATCTGGTCACTTGATTGAGCTTCCATGTCTTGATTCGATGTATCGTTGGCGACTGGCACGATGCATAATTTGTTCACCGGTCGTTTCATTTCGCCGAACTTTGATTTCAGAGTAACAACCCTGACTATTCCGTCAGATTCAGGATGAGTTTTGATAACCCTTGCCAATAGCCATTGATTTGATGGTAAATTGTCGTCTTTAACGACGACGATATCGTTGATATCGTTGCTTTTCTCTTGGAGAGACGTTAAATATTCGATGGCCCATCTTTTCCAAAAATGTTGAGCCTTTTGCTGAACCATTTGCCAACGTGATAAATAGGATGGTTTTAGTTGTGTGATGTCATGTTCAGGCAACTTTGTGGCGGGTTGACCGATGAGGAAATGGGACGGTGTGAGAGCGTCCATGTCATCTGATGATAATACACATAGTGGACGAGAGTTGAGTATACTCTCGATCTCGGCAAGTAGTGTCATCATTTCCTCCATTGTTAGAATTGAGTCTCCTATAACTCGTTTCAAGTGGAATTTTGTGGACTTGATTGCCGCTTCCCAGATTCCTCCGAAATTAGGTGCTCTAGGTGGTATAAAATGCCAGGTGACGTTATGCCTGGAAATAAAATGAGAGATGTCATTGGAATTCTTAATGCAATTCGCAAACGTTTTGTTCATTATATTGTATGCCCCGACGAAATTAGTGCCGTTGTCACTAAATATTTCTTCGCAACATCCGCGGCGTGCTATGAAGCGCTTCAGTGCTGCTAGAAAGGCATCACTAGTAACGTAAGATCACTGACCAGCTCGATATGTGTGGCTTTGGTATTCAGACATATAAATAGACATAAATACGATTTGTAGGTATTTTGCCCTCTTCCTTTGCTTAAATGAATGAGTATCGGTCCGGCAAAATCAACTCCCACCCTTAGAAACGGACGGCTTGCTTGCAAACGGCAGTTTGGAAGATTTCCCATGATTGGCGTTTCACATGTTGCTCCCTGCCGGGTACACGTCACGCACTGATGAACAAGTTTCCTTATCAGACTCTTGGCGCTCGGAATCCAATATTGTTTCCTTGATATCGCAAGTAGTAAGGACGCGCCAGCATGTTTGTGTTCGCGGTGTATTTCTAGGAGGATCAGCGTGGCTACCGCTGATTTTGGCGATAGTATTATCGGATGTTTCGTCGAGAATGGAATATCACAATTCTTTAATCTGCCACCGACTTCTAAAACACCAAATTCATCAATAAAAGGACTAAGCGATTTTAATGAACTTGATTTTCTCACCGACTTCATTTGTTGTATATCCTTAATTTCTTGCTCGAAATATTTGTGCTGTGAGATATTTGTTATTATATCTGGGTGATTCGAATTTTCTCGCGCTGGCGATGAACCTCATGATGTACGCTATTATTCGGTGGAACTGATGAAACGATGAGCACTTATTTATTAGCGGTTCAAAGATATTGCATTCTACTGAAACAGTTTGAGCGGTGACTTCGAGAACTTCATCGCGTTTAGCGTAATTCGGTTGTTGTTGGGGCCAAAACTCCTCGGGATTATGTAGCCAATTAGGTCCTTTCCACCATAGCCTGTTGGATTTCAGCTCATGAGGTAATAATCCTCTGGACGCAATGTCAGCGGGATTGTCTGGCGAGGGGACATGTCTCCAATTCAGTCTACTGAATGAGGTTAGAATTTGGGATGTCCGATTCGCTATAAATGTAGGCCAACGGGGTGGGTGCGAACTAAGCCAATCCAACACAATTTTTGAATCTGTCCATAGAAAAATTTTGTTGATTTTAAGGTGCATTTCTCGTTTAACTACCTCCATTAGACTTGTTAATAGAACAGCACCGCAGAGTTCCAAACGCGGCAGTGTCTGTTGCTTAATTGGAACAACTCTGGATTTAGCGGTCATTAAATGTGTATAAATTTCTCCGGTTTCAGTGATAATTCTGTAATATATTACCCCTGCGTAAGCGATTTGACTGGCGTCACAAAATCCGTGTAGCTTGACATTTGCCTTCATTGATGATTGTACGAATCTTGGAATGAAGATTTTCTCTACTTCTGGTAACCATGCTAGTATTTGCTCCCACTGATTTGCCTCCTTGTCCGGCAAAGGATCGTCCCAACCCAGATTTAACATCCATAACTGTTGAATTAGTGTTTTAATCAAAATATTGATTGGAGCAATCCATCCCAACAATGGACTCCAATTCACGCCCAATACTTTAACTGATCCTTCTGAGTCTTCTTGGTCAATTATTTCTTTCTGGTTTAATGATCTGTCTTTGATGTCTACTGTGTCCAAAACTGCTCTGGAATTTGACGACCATTTTCGAAGATTAAAACCATGTTTCTTCAGGAGTTGAGTAATTGTATATGTTTCAATTCTACTGCTTCCTTTTCACTATCGGCTCCAGTCATGAGATCGTCTACATAAACATTTGTTTTTATTGAATTTGATGCAGCGGGTGATGTTTGTTGTTCTTTATCAGCTATTTGTTGCAATGCTCTCGTGGCAAGAAAAGGAGCAGATGCTAGCCCATACGTCACAGTCAAATGTCGGTAATGACGAATTGGCTGGGACGGAGATGTTCGCCATACTATTTTTTGGTATTTGGTATCAGCTCTTGATATTAATACTTGGCGATACATTTTCTCCACGTCCGCTGAAAAGACGATTGAATGTTCTCTGAATCTGACCAGGATTGCAAATAGTGTTGACTGCATTGTTGCGCCAACAGCAAGGCAGTCATTTAGTGATACTCCTGATGAACTTTTCGTAGAACCGTCGAAGACGACCCTTAGTTTAGTTGTCGTACTGGACTGTCGCAACACACCATGATGCGGTAAATAAAACCCTGTTTCCTTGGCTTCTTCCTGTGGAATCTCCTCCATGTGGCCTAGTGCCTGGTACTCTATCATGAAATCTTGATACAACCGCATAAATTCGGGGTCGCGGACGAAGCGACGTTCCATACTTTGCAACCGTTGAATAGCAGTGCTAGTTGAAGATAATAGGGCATCTGGCGATCGTTTAAATGGCAGATCTACTACAAATCGACCATCTTTCATCTCCTTCAAACTTTTAACAAATGTATCTTCACATAGTTTTTCTTCTGGGGTAAGCGGCTTCTGTTCAATTGCAATTGGATCTATCTCCCAGAACCTGCGTAGCGTTTGGTCAATGTCGACAATATCACTGGTTTCCGCAGAGGCCATCAATGAAGACGCTTGATTTTTTGACCCTCCACCTGTTCTTCCTGAGGCGATCCAACCAAGAACTGTTTTCTGAAGAACGGGCTTATCGTCACCAAATTTGATTTGCCCCTCCTCCAATAGATTAAAGAAATAATCAGCTCCGATTAAAATTTCGATTTGGCTTGATTTGTTAAACGTAGGATCTGCAAGTCTGATTTTTGGCCATGTCTTCATATCGATGTTCACATTTTGTGGTGGCAACTTTGACGTGATTGTCGGAATAACTAATGCATCTATAGCAAGATGTTTGTTGCTACCCATTTTTAATTGGAATGTCACGGCTCCTTTAGTGAGCCCTGCTTTTACTTGACCAAGTCCACATACCGACAAACGAGCGTGTCTCTTTTTTAGGCCGAACCGTTGAGGACACGCCTCTGTGATGAAGCTCACCTGTGAGCCAGAGTCTAGCAATGCCCGACAGTCATCGAATTGACCAGATGAACCCACTATTTTAAGAACTGCTGTAGGGAGAAGCGTTTGGAATGAAACTTCTGAATGAACCGCTAAAAGGGATTGACTCTGTGTTGAATTCTGTTTAGATTTCTCGAGAGATTCTCCATTCTCTTGAGTTAAATGTAGCAGACTATGGTGTCTTTTCTTACATTGTTGACAGCGGCGCTTAGAGTGGCACATAAACCCAGCATGTGAGACACTGAAACAATTGAAACATCTTTTGTTTGTTTTAACCATTCCCTTCTTTTGATAACATCCATTTCGTTGAACGTCCTGCATTGAAAAAGTAGATGCTCTTCTGAACATAACGGACATTTGATGCTGGCACTGTTTACTGCTAAGGGTCCAGTTACATTAGGTCTTTGCTTTGGCTGCTTTGTTGGAATGCCTGTAGCTTCCAAGGTTTCAATGCGTCGGGCTAAATATTTTAGAAAATCCGAAAATGAGGGAGTATCGACATCAGCGGTGGTTTCAGCCCATTGTGCTTTAGTCTTATCGTCGAGCTTATTCAGTATGATGAAGATCAGCCAAGGATCTCGTGTTTCTGCCTTGTCTCCTAATGCACTAAGGCCTCGAACCACTTCATCAGAAGTATCCATTATTCGCTTGATATTATTCGCGTTGGCGGTATGGATAATTTGTTGATCTATGAATGTTCTGATGAATGATTGAATGATTGGGCGTTTTCGGTTATATCGTTCTTTTAATTTATTGAGAGCCCCCATATAATTGGCATCGGTGATGCTTATATGTCGTAACAAAACTGCCGGTTCACCACGTAATAAACCCTTTAAGTACTGGAATTTTTGTACAGGATTTAACGACGCTGACTCGTGTATTGTGGAGCAGTATAAATCGTAGAACGACTGCCATTCGATGTATTCACCGGAGAAAAACGGAATATTAATTTTCGGTAATCTTATTTCTGCGTGCCCACCTCCTATATGAGTCCCGTTTAACGTCGTGTCAAGATGAATGCTTGTTCCTGCTGTCGCTGATTTGGATCGAATCAAAGTATTTAAGCCAGTAATAGCTTTATAATAACTTTCTTCGTATTGGCTATCGGTTTCCTCTTCTGGGTTGACGCCAAAGATTTTCGCTTCGATCTCTGTAAATTCAGCCATCAGTTTCTCGTTACGCATCAGACGAGTTCGAAATTCTTCTATAGGTGTGTCGTCATGCTCCTGATTTATGAAGTTGACAATTTGGGTCAACCTTGCCTTGTTTGAAGCTCGCTGTTTCTTAAGAGATGCTGTTTCAGCTGCTTGTGATATGTTTTAAACTCTTAACTTGAAATACTTGAGTCAGCTAAATGATGTGCACTCTGATTTATGCAATTATGTATCACGATTGCCCACTGGTGATATAAATATCGGCAGTATGAAGAAACACCAATCAAATTTAAATACTTGTTCAACAATCAGTATTTATAGCACTCAAATTCACTAATGGTTCGCACAATATTTCACTGAATTGTTCACTATCGGCGTAAATGTGCAACCGCACTACAAGATCGTTACTCTTTTACTTAATACAAGCAACTTGCAATCGCTTGTCTAAATTTTGATTAATTCTGGCTATAGAATTCTTGATTGCAAATTTCACTGTCCTTGAAATACTTGCTAAGTTAATATATTACAAGCTTATGATGTATGCGGTAATCACACCCGTCCAGCTTTTCAATTATCATTCAACGCAGATATCAAATTGACGTTGAAATAAGTAACTTTAATGTTAGCAACAATAAAGAATATGACAAATCACCCGGTTAGCACTGTTCGTTGATTTCGAAATTGTTTGCTGCAACACGTTGAATGAAGAATATTGAGTCTACAGCTGCGTATCACAGCGTTCGAACTAAGTGAAAGCAACAAACAAAATGGCTGCCTGTATCTCGCACACAAACTGCTACCACGTGTATAGCTTGTATCTGATGTTAGCTGCACATTCGTTGGTGATGATAATGATGCTGCAACCACAATTACCTTTGCTGTTACCAACAATCACGAAGACTTTGTATATAATTCGTAACATAAAATTACGACCAGCAAACACAAACAACTGTTATCGACTATTGATTGATTACACAACAAACAAAAAACAGGCCATCAGCAATAAACCCGAATATGTATATAGTATAACTCAGTATGTATATAACGGTGCACAAATAAATCGCCAGAACGTGTATATTAGTTGATTTTTTAAGTGGCAACACGTCGATATGAGTGACGGATAATTCTTTTATAAGCAATTAGTCGAACCATTTTATTAGATGCAAAATTTGCATCGAAATCGCTTTTCCAATCTAATTAGTAATTAAATTGTATTTGAAACAATGGCTTCACCTAAATTCCGTTTCCGATGCAAATAATATTTAAACAGATTTCGAGGCAAGTCTTGTAGTATAAAAGTGATGTATGTAAACTTATGTTGGATCAATCAATGTGCGATGTTTAGTTATAGCATCGCATATCACAAAAATGTTCAACCGCGTACCCCATAATCCTAATGACGTTCAACTATAAACTCCCATATTAATCCATATCCCGAGATCAATTGTTGAAAAACAACATCTCTAATAACTTCATTCTAATGTAATAGCAGGCAACCCTGTGCTGAGATGTTCTAACATCACTTTCGATTCGTTTTCGATAGTATTTTGTCTCTTGTAACAAGAACAAAATTGTACGCTATTTTCTTCTTTCATTACAATTTTTCTAATGCGATCTCAGCCTTCTGTATACTTTTCCTTTTCTTCACATCGATAAAATATCGCAAACAAAATTTTTTGTGATAAAGAGTGATGAATGAAAGTAGAAATAGAATGATGTTTTAGGCGAGCATGCTGAGATCGCAATATAAAAAGCTTAATTCAAAAGTCGAAATAGTATACAATTTTATTCTTGAAAAGAGAGACATGAATACTATCGAACATCGAAAAAAGTGATGTTAGAACATCTCAGCACTGCTTTATTATTTTGACATTTGTTTTGTGGTGAATAAAATGCTTTCAACAGGTTATGGGCCCAGAATCTTATAGATTCTGCGTCATCTGGCTAAATAAATAATCAATTATAGTTAAAATTTGTGCAAAAGGATAAAATAATTAATTTGTGAACTGTATATCGTGAAATCGTTCTTGAATTCTTGTAAAAAATAATAAAGAAGAAGATGCAGGAAACAGAATGTCAAAGCTGGATGGTAATTTGGAAAAGCTGAAAGGCAGAGAAAACTATGATTCCTGGTTATTTGCTATATATGAAACATTTCCTGGCACTGCACAAGTTGAAGAATTGTATTGTAAAGAATGATACATCAACCGAAGAAAATCCCATTGCTGTTGAAGACAAAGAAGAAAAATATGATCAGGCTTTGTCATATTTAGTTTTAAATGTTGAAAAATCGCTCTATCCATTGGTGAAGAAATGAGAAACATCAATTGTCGCATGGAATACATTGCGTGCAGCATGTGAAGACAAGGGAGCACAACATTGTGTTAGTTTATTGTATAAATTTGTATCAATTAGACTGGAAAATCATGATTCGTTGCAGTCGTATATTGACGAACTATTGCATATAAAAAGCAAGTTAGAGGATTTGGATTTCCCAGTTGGTGACAAATGGTTGACTGGAATCATGTTATTGGGTTTACCAGAAGAATTCAATTCATTCACCCTGGGTTTGGCTGGTGGTAAAATGAAGTGGACACCGGATCAATTGCTGTTAAAATTATTGGATTTAAATTATAGTAGAGCTGTGAACCAAAGTGCGTTTCTGAGTAAAAACAAAAATCGTTTTCAGAAGAAAAAGAAACAACAACAAGGTTTTTTTCCTTTCAAATGCAATGAAACAGGCCATAAGGCAGCCGATTGTCCGAATAAAAACTCGAATAACACAATTAAGCCAACAGTCAATAAGAAACCAAATTCCAAGAAGGCATTTCTTGCTTTCGCATCAAATGATGGAATGAAGAACAAATCAAGTGACTGGTTTATTGATAGCAGCGCGTCAATACACATGATACCAAATGAAAATTTGATCTAAAATCGTGTCACGTCTACAGTAAATCAAATTACAGCAGCAAACAATTCAACCATGAAGGTAAATGGAAAAGGCAAGGTTAATCTCAAGGTAAATAATTTTGATATTGAAGTGGATGAAGTTTTATATGCTCCTGAATTATCCGCGAATTTACTATCAATATCGAAAATGGTTGAGAATGGAAATACAATTACTTTCAACAGTGAGGGCTGCACCGTCTATGATGATCAAATGTATCCTTTGATAAATTAAACAAGAAAATTCTATGGTTTGGCATAAGCGGCTTGGGCATATAAATCACAAAGATTTGTGTAAAATGAGAGATGGTGTGGTTTCCGGAATAAAGTTTGAAGACGATATATTGATGATTCAAGCTTGCGAAACGTGTGCATATGGTAAACATGCACGATTACCATTTAAATCAAGCAAAACCCGTAGTAAAAATAAACTGGATCTGATTCACTTAGATTTATGTGGGCCGATGGAAAACAAATCAATCGGTGGTGCCAGATATTTTCTGATTTTCATTGACGATTTTAGCAGAAAATGTTTTGTTTATTTTCTGAAGTCTAAAAAGGAAGTTTTTACAACATTCATCGAATTTGAAACGTGGATTGAAAAACAAAGTGAAAGAAAAATTAAAATTTTACGTACTGATAATGGAACCGAATATTGTTCATGTGAATTCATCAATTTCTACAAGCAAAATGGTATTGAACATCAATTGACGAATGTTTACACGCCACAGCAAAATGGTACAGCAGAGAGAATGAATAGAACGATAGTCGAGCGTATCATCATTGTTGATTGATAAAACTCCGGAAGAAGTATGGAGTGGCTCTATAAAGTTGATTTAAGTGATCTGAAAACATTTGGTTATCCTGTTATGGTGCACATACCTAAAGAAAAACGTAAAAAATGGGACGTGAAGTCAACGAAAATGATATTTGTTGGTTATGATAATGAAAAGAAAGGTTATCGGTGCATAAATAAATCAACAAGAAAATTAAATGTAATTTTCCATGAAGCACCGGCTGAAATATATTCAGTGGGGGATAATGCAAGTGAAGTTGATGACACAGATGAGCAAAACGAATCATTATTGGAAGAGGAAATGAGTATGATAATGTCAGATGTGCAAGCAATATCGAGTGATGACAGCTATATGTCAGTTATTGGTCATAATGATCCAGATTATGGTCCAGATGAGTCAATAACACCATCCAGTGAAGTTCGCCGTTCATCAAGAACACCAAAGCCAAATTCAAAATATGTTGCTGAACTAACATGCAAAACAATGATCAACAATCAAGCAGATGATCCAGTCTCGGTTAATCAAGCTATGTCGAGACATGATGCAGTAGATTGGAAAAATGCAATGCAGGATGAAATAAATTCATTAATGGAAAATGAAGCGTGGTCATTGGCGATGTACCGTCAGACAGAAAGGCGATAAAATCGAAATGGGTTTTTAAAACGAAAACAGATTCCGATGGTAATATTGTGAGACACAAAGCGAGATTGGTTGCCAAGGGTTGTTCTCAGATTTATGGTCTGGATTATGAAGAGACATATTCACCTGTAGTAAGATATGCACCGATTAGAGTATTGATGGCAATTGCTGTGAAACACAAGTTGAAGGTTCATCAGATGGATGCTGTTACTAAATATACGGACTAAAACAAGCTGGTAGAGAATGGAACATGAAACTCCAGGCAGCACTCAAGTCATTTGGTCTTGAGAAATCAAAAATGGACCCGTGTGTTTACTTCATCAAAGGTAATCACTTAATTCTGGCCATTTATGTTGATGATACACGTATTTTGTTTGGAAGGACGAAGCTCAATTGAAGAAAACAAAAGAGGCTTTGAGTACAGTGTTCAAGATGAAAGACCTGGGGCCGAAGATAAAATTCGAAGGCGAAGATAAAATTCAATTTGATCAATCTGCGTATGCTGAAGAAATATTGAAACGTTTTGACATGCAAGAATGCAAACCGATTTCGACACCGGCTGATCCAAATCAAAAATTGTCATTAAATATGCCGATGAGTAAAATTAATGGCGATGAAGTCAAAAATGTGCCATATCAGGAGGCTGTGGGCTCATTGCTCTATTTAGTTCAAGGCACTCGTCCAGATTTGGCATTTGCGGTTAATACGTCAGCCGATTTAATACGAATCATAGTTTGGCTCATTGGAAGGCAATCAAAAGAATTTTTCGATATTTAAAGGGCACTATCGATTACAAGATAACATTCACAAATGAAAGTGATAGTGAATTGGTTGGTTATTCAGATTCGCACTGGGGATCCGACATCGATAAACGGCGATAACGTGGAGTAGCAAAAGACAGCCAATGGTTGCTTTATCAAGCACAGAGCCAGAATACATGGCATTTTCTTCGACGGCCCAGGAAGTAATATGGTTGAAACAATTTTTTTCAGATTTTCTTGATGAAATCAATACTGCAACAACGATTTTCTGTGACGATTTTTCTGTGATGGGTTTAGACAACGTTCTAAGCATATCGAGATCAAGTATCATTTTTTACGTGAAAAAGTTAAGGATTCAACCATTAACATCAAGTATATTTCGACTGACGTAATGGTTTCTGATGGTTTAACGAAGGCAGCCACCATAGACAAGCAATTTGTTTGCAATAAACTCATGAATTTGCAACAAGATGTGATTTATGTTTGATCTAATTTAGATAAATCAAGTAAAATCTGTTTATTTTTCTTAAACTTTAATTTACTGGATATTGTTAAATTAATGTAATATTTTTTATTGGTTAAAATTTAAAATTTCTTTAAGATTTGAATTAACGATAGTTTGTTAAAATAATCTGAATAGTTTTTGAATTTGAGAATTTTAAAGTGAGAGTGTTGAAAAACAACATCTCTGATAAAATGCTTTATTCGAGTGAAATATATAAAAGACAAAAGTCGTGTTTTATAATTTCAACGTCAATCCATAATAAATCAGAACCATGAGCTTTTATTATTAAATCAATTTCCGCATTGGCAAACGACAACCCATTTGATATGTAACATTTTGGGCGAAAATTTTATAAGTAACCACACCTTTGATTCGAGAAACTTATAGTACATGATGGATTTTGAGACGAGTGGAGAATCATAATTATTGAAAAAGATCAGAAAGTATATATAGCTACTGTAAAAATCATAAATGGAGTCATCAAGAGAGTAGTTACAAAATTAAGGAAAGATTCGTGACCAAAAATGTAATCAGAGTTTTTATTTTCTATAGCCCGAATCCCATCGCAAATAAAACAAACAAACTGTTGAAGTATGTCATGTATTATTCTAAGCATAGTTATTAAATAGTGGTAAATCGTTTCCACAAAATATAAAATTTATTTACATTAAACTAAATTATGCATCAGCAAAAAACTAATCTAATAAATTTCTACCCCATTGTGTTGAATATTAAATATTTCATTCGAATAATAAATCTTCCACTTTACACAAAAAATGCATAAAATTTCTCTGAAATATTTAAAAATAATTAAATTTTCCTTTTTAAATTATGGACTGAAGAATAAATTTATTTAGGATTTACTTAAGATTAAATTTTTTTTTTTTTTTGCTTCCTTGTGGATTTATAATAAAAATACCCATAACAACAAAAGGATATACATTTTAAATGTATATTAAGATCTTAAAGATACTCTATATACTTGTCTGGTTTGTGGTTTGTAAGTGTAAAAAGAAATATAAAGAATTAAAAAGGTTTAAAAATATTTTTTTTTGTTTTAAGGTTAAAATTACGTTTTGTTCGTTGTTGTGAACACCTTGAAAATCGATTTATCATTTTATTTAAATAAGACATTGAAACACTTTAAATTATTTATTTGTTTTAATTAAAAGAAAAAGAGATATATTTATGTGAATAAATTTATCTCGTGTTGGTTGGCTGACGAATTAGATGACTCTATTGTTACTGACTTATGATGCTATGCGATATACAAATATGTATACAATAGAAGGAAATATGTTTGTTTTACTCCTACACAATAGTGTCTTGATGTATTATAAATGTCAATTTAATAGTTTTCTTCATCATCGTCGTATCGATACCATCTCTAATTTAGGTCATTAAAAAAACGACTTGTCTTAATTTGCTTAAGATTTTTATTTCTTGATGATAAGTATCTGTTCCAAAGCAATCGAAATTCCAGGCTAATAATATTTATTTAAATTAATATTGAAACCACCCAAATTACTATAAATATAAAAATTGCCACAAATTAAATGAAAATAGCCCAAACCATAAAAAAAAAACAAATCCCACTACTAAAACATTAATTAAAAATAAAACTCATTAAACTTATCAAAACAAATTTTTGAATTAAAACTATATTTGTGTTTATAGGAGCATAGTACATAAAATTTTATGTATTTTCTATAGTTTAATAATATAATTTTGTATTTTTCCATAATACAAATAAATTATATATTTGCGAATTAAGATAAAAATTAATTAGAAAATTTTTTTATTGTAAATTTATTGTTTCATGTTATAATATCTGTACAAACACACCATAACTATAGTTTTCAACTATTTTATCACATAAAACAAGTAGAATTTTAAAATTTATGTTGTTATCGTTTTATTTATTTAGGTTATAGAAGAGTTTGAATTTAGTTTTACATATTATAGTAAATGTTTAGAAAATACCAAAAGATTAAAGTTTGTAAAAACTATTCTTCTTCAAGAAGATTACATAAAAATTATTTTTATTAATTCTTTGTACTATAAAATACGGTAATCTTTATAATATTCCTATAGGCAATTTATTACTTATTCTTTACAACATTAGCTGGTTCAATAGTTGAAAATTATTTACCTGGAAAAAAAAAGATAAAATTAACAATTAGATATTTTCGAAATGTGTAATAAATAATTAAATAAAATTAAAATTAAGGTATTATTAAAAGTGTTTACCTAAATTATTATAATTACAAGTCATCTGTAATCGTAAAAGTAATCATGAAAATGCGGTAATGCATTATCACGCAATGCAATGGAATTGAATTTAAAACGGTAGTCATATTTCGAATAACCTGTCTCTAAAATTCTCAAATCTCTAAGAAACTAGATATCTTGAACAATATAATTATATCGAAACGTATGGAAAATTTCAAAAATGCACCAGATAATAAAATGATCACGAAATATCGTAAAATTATCGAATTATTCGTGAAAGCAAATTCCAGAAATTTAATTATAAGTGCGATAAAAAGAAAAGTAAATGCAGTATCACTAATTCACTTTCTAAAGTGAGTATTTGCTAAAAAAAAAAAAATCGACCAGTGGCAGTTCGCAAACCGGAAAATTTTGGAATAACATTTTTGGTTTATATCTCTGCTAATACAACTTATGAGTTATTATTCTTTAAAGTTTATATTTCGTATGATAATAAAATACTAATGTGTACTAAAATGTGTCCGAACCAGTTGAATCGTGGAATTCTAAGTATTAGTGAAAGAATAAATATTCCACCTAATTTAGTGCTGGCTTTGTTAAACAAAAGATCAAATAGGCAGATACAGGGACCGCAAAAGAGTGACCCTCCAGTTAATGGAACGCTACCGGGTTTGTGACGTTATTTTACTTTACAAGAATTACGAGAATATGATTGAAACCAACCAGATGCTCGTTATTGATAGTAGCGGTTAATGGAAATTTAGAGATAACTTTGCGTGAATTGCTTAATTGGATTAGGATGAAATAGCATCTGAATCAGCACGAGATTTTCGAAAATAAGACACTTGAATCTGAAGCAATAGGCGAATGTTAGAGTTATTAATGCTCATTAATATTAATATTTGTAAATTTCCAGAATATTGCTGCGTCTCCGCGGTCTTACTGAGAGGTTGGAGAGGAAGCTTAACTAAACGTGTTAACACACAGATGGTATCAGATTTTAAAAAAAAAACAATTTTTAAATTTTAAATTTTAAATAAGTTGAAGCAAATACTTGAATGTGGTTAGTTAGGAGAAGGGGGGTTGGCGGGAGTGGCGGGAGTGGTTTTTGGGAAGCTGCCTCTGGCGGGGTTTATTAATAAAAATTAATCTGTCTATTGATTCCAGCAAACTAATAAATGTTATTTCAGAATGAAGTTGTTACTACAAAATTAAACTTAGATAACAACAAAGGTCGTGAGACGGGTTCTGAAAGCTAAACCAGAAAAGGGAAACAGACACTAATATTTAGGGTGTTTGTAGCACTTAAAAATTAATTCGTAACATGGTTATAGAAATTAAATTAAACTTGAATTTAAACTTAATTAGTTAGTTGAGAGTATGATTAGTTATTTAAAAATCAAGCAATCAATTGACGATTTTTTTTTTTTTTTTTTTTTTCGCTGGCGCTACATCCCATAGAGGGATTTGGCCGCTTCATATTGAAGTTTCGTAATCATTTTTTTTAACGGATAATGAGTGATTAATTCATTGATCCTACATTAACCAGCCGTAATTTTTTCATCACCCGCCGGGAATTGAACCCGGGACCTCCGGGGCTTAAAGCAAGAATGCTAACAACTATGCCACCGGGGCGGCACAGTGGTTAGCATACTTGCGACCCTTAATTCATCGTTTTAAAATTATGGCGTTATTGCATGGTAGTGTAAAATCAATTGTGTTCCACTAAGGCGACGACGACGATGTATTTATCAAAAATTGTCTTAGTAAAACTGTGATAATTTAGATGTGTACGATTGAATTGACGATTGGACTGCCGCAATTTTGTTGGTGGCTACGACAGTTTGTTTTATTTCCGACCGATAGATACATTTTATATGTATGTTTATGGACAAGCTACTGGGTGAGAAGCTTTATTTTATTTCCGATAGGTATCGCATTTGCTACTTTTCCAATGGCCAATTAAAACCAGCCGGAGGAAGTAAGGCGGTGAGAAATATATAAGAAGTAATTGATAGCTAATTAATATTGACTTTAGGATGAGAAGGATGGAAAGCAGTTTTTAGAAAAAATATAGTAAAGTAATAGATCATGTTCAAATGTCAACTTTTCATTAACCGCCAGACCTACCATCTTCCAGAAAACTTCGAAAGTATAAGCAACTTTCACATAATGTCACTAGGTGTCACCAAATATTTGCTGTCAAAAATTGTATGACATTTTTATGTGTGCATTTTGTAAACATAATCAAAAATATTTGCGTGTTATAAAAATGATTATTATTAATACGTCATAATTAAATTAATTTTGGCTGTCCTCTTTTGAAAAACGTCAGAATATTTTTTTGATTGTGTAGTGACATCTAGTGGCAAACGCTCTGTACTTTTTCTTTGATCGTGCTGCCTCTTTCGATAAACGCTCTGTACTTTTACCTTTGATCGTGCTGCCTCTTTCGGAAAACGATCTGTACTTTTTCTTTGATCGTGCTGCCTCTTTCGGAAACATGATCTATTATTAGAAAACTAATTACAATTGACCGCCAAGGTGTTTGTAACCAGGTCGATCTCAATCCTATACTAACAATCCTATTCAATCCTTCCAAGTAAGTGTAAAAAAGAGTGTACACCGGCGTCAACAATTCTTAGAATTACCAAGAGTCGCTGCTATATGATTATTCGTACATTCAAAATCAATGAATCAATAGGCGTTTCCGGAAATAGGTCCTGTGCTGAGATGTTCTAACATCACTTTTTTCGATGTTCGATAGTATTCATGTCTCTCTTTTCAAGAATAAAATTGTATACTATTTCGACTTTTGAATTAAGCTTTTTCTATTGCGATCTCAGCATGCTCGCATAAAACATCATTCTATTTCTACTTTCATTCATCACTCTTTATCACAAAAAATTTTGTTTGCGATATTTTATCGATGTGAAGAAAAGGAAAAGTATACAGAAGGCTGAGATCGCATTAGAAAAATTGTAATGAAAGAAGAAAATAGCGTACAATTTTGTTCTTGTTACAAGAGACAAAATACTATCGAAAACGAATCGAAAGTGATGTTAAAACATCTCAGCACTGAATAACTTCAGGCTAACGTTCGACCATTAAACTTATCCACCTATTTACGAACAAAAAAGATAACTTCAGACTAATTTACATGTTGTGGCTTTGATTTGTTTCTTATAATCAGCTGTAAATACAAATAAACATAAAAACGAATACATTATTAGGAATAATATGAATGTGTTTTAGACAAATTATTTTGTATTTCTTTAATTTTCTCTCAAATTTTATTTTCGACCTTTTGCTTTCATATCAAAATTAATTCTTAACTTTTTGTATGTGATGGATAATTTGGATAATTTTTTACCAGCATAAGAAAAATTAAAAGTTGGCCTGAAGTTATTCAGGATCTATTTACGAAAACGCCTAATATATCTGCTGATACAACTTATAAAATGACAGAAAATAAATTATTTTCATTCGTGCATTTGCTAAAATAAAATTGAAACCTTAGTAGGCGTATTGTTCCTTAATCATCTATTTTTATAAAAGACATTTGCATGTAAATATTGATTTATAATCAAATGCCTACTCTATTAATTTGTTTGTGTATAAAATACACTTGGTTAATAAAATAATTTATAATATAAAAGTGTATGTTTATGAGCCCAACGGATTCATTTCTTCGTTTAATACGACCGTCACCAAAATGTTAGTGTTCATAAATGCGTCGGACGATATGCTGCATGTTACAAGTCCGTAATGACCTAAAATAACAAAAAATGATAAATTCTAAAAAGAGGGGCTCTTTTTTAGTTACCAAATATGGAAAAGGAAGATTTTGAAGACTTTGCTCTTAAAAATAATCTTTGGTCTGAAAAAAAATCTTCCCAAAATCATCTTAGGTAAGACAGTCAGTGGGGCGGATGAGAGACCAGATGTCAAGAAAGCTCCTGTTAAAATTTTTTTTTTATACAAACTTTTGACATTTATTGAATAGTACACATCTAAATTATCACAGTTTTGCTAAGATTATTTTTGATAAATACATCGTCGTGGTTGCCTTAGTGGAACACAATTGATTTTACACTACCATGCAAAAACGCCATAATTTTAAAACAATGAATTAAAGGTCAACTACTTCTTGGTTTGAATCTTCGGTCAAAATACCTCACAAAATGATAGAAAATACTAAAGGTAGAGAAAATCTCGACGAAACGCAGACGGAGTTACGCAAGGAACGCAAAAATTAATTTAGTACTGTAAAAATAAAATTTTTGCTGACAATCTCGACGCACGTTTTTGATATTATAAAAATATTTAAAACTATCTAACATGGCCTAAAACTATTTGATAACCCTTAATACATAATGTTAAATTATTCGATGCAATAAATTTTATTTTGTAAACCTCTTTTGGGCCGATTTAAATTTTGCCTCATAGTATAAAATCTATAAATCCAGTTTATAACTAAACATTTAGGTACATATGCCGTTTAATGTGATTGGTGTCACTTCAATTTGTAAACATTTAACTTCACAAGAATGTCTCTCATTTTGTAGTTTTTCACATCACAAAGTGACACTTCAATCCGTTCTTGCGTGAAATATTGAAAATAATTTAATTTTAGTACTTGTTCTAATGCGCTCCGTCCGTCGACTTTGTCAATTCGCCTATATTTTCATGTAATTTAACTTTTGCGCGATTGCGTTACTGCGCTACAGCGTCGAGACTGTCTGGTGGGTAAAATAGCTTGATTTCGTTCTTGTCTTTCCTAAAATAAATTTAAAATCGCAGTAGGCATATTGTTCCTTTGCGAGATGAGAACCATCTCTATTTATAAAAATAAACTATTTTTTGACATTTGTGTGTAAATATACCCGTCAAACAAGGCGTTACGTTTACGTAACAGTAGCGAAGAATTTTGTTCATACAACTCTTCGTAAACGTAACTCTTTGGTGTTGCAATAACGAAGCAATTATGTCATTCCCGTCCTATGATAATTAGACTTTTTGCGAGGAGTTATCAATGTGTTAGTAGTTCGTAAACAGTTCGCTTGAGGTGGTGCATTTACGTCACGTGATTAATGAAATAATAACGTAACATTTTTATCGATATGGATTTAATGCATTTGCAATTTTTGATTTGCAATTTTCCTTTTCTAAAAACATACATTGTTTCTTAAGTATTTTTGTTTTTATTCTAAAAAAAATATTAGGCCACAAATAATATTTTTCTAAATCAAATTGGGACATTAAATATTTGCTTGGTTATTTATTTATTTAAAAAAAATTGATGAACACAAAAATACGTAATGGCGATCGAAAACTCAAAACTAAATGGTTATCGTTTCTTTATATTATTCCATTAATTTTCATAAAGGAATTTGGTGTTACGTTTACGAAACATCAGCGAAGAATTTTGCTATATTTTATTTAAGTGTGAGAATGTATTAGTGCAAAGCAAAATAGTGATACGTTAATAGTACGCTTATGCGACGTATTTTGCGAATTCGCTTAAATTGTTTAGCGGGTATTGATTTATAATGAAATGCATACTTGTGTATAAATAAGCATAATGTGTACTTTGTGTTAATAAAATAATTTGATAATAATAAAACGGCAAGTTTATCAGGACACCCGTCGAGTACTTGTGATTTGATGATGGAATGCGAATTATTGTGACAGTAGTAACACATAACCTCAATTTAAATTAAACTGCTAGGTTTTGACAAAAAAAAACGTTGTTTCATAATAATAATAAGTAATGAAACATTAAACAACAAAATAATTAAAATATTTTTGCGATTTAAAAATTGCCGTGCCGTATCACAAACATAAACAATTTTTTTTTAACCCTAATCCAACAAACATGTTTTTGTTGTGTCAGTAAATTCAAATTCTACAATCAAATAATTTACTAAATTTTTGCAAAGAATGCCAAGTACGTGTTATATGGGGCCTTTCCACACCAGTATTTTTAACAACCGTATTCACCCTCGTTTCTTTACCTCCCTGCCTACAAACCTAAATTTGTGGTGGGGATTTGTAATGCACTTTTGCATTATGAAATTTCTGGTATTCTCGTGTTGTTACACACTAATACAAATATAAAGTTAAATAAATAAAAAAATTGAATGTGCATTGGCACGTGTTTTTCTATTGTTTAACGCATAAAATGAAATAATTGCCTCGAACAAAGCAATCCAAAATTGAAGTAAATTTACACATACATAAAGAAGAGTAACAACAGTGTGAATACAGAATGCTGTTGTTACCGTGCTGTTAAAAATACTCGTGTGGATAGGTCCATGGAATGTATGAAAATGTTTCAAAGCAAAATACATACAAGTTTATAACTAAATTAACAATATTTGTAAAAATCGATGAATTTATCAAATAAGCCAAAAAGGCAAACCTAGGTTAGATAAGGGTTAAAAAATGACATTTTATACAACCAAAATTAGTACAGAGCCATCTATTGGAATTTTTTAAACAAGAATCCCTCTATCGTTATTTGTATGCGTAACGACTTCTAACAACTGCACCATCATTTGAGCATGAGTTGTTGGGAGTAGATATAAGTACTTGTGAGTAGTGATATTAGTTGAACTATAACGAATTGATCGCGACAAGAACTTAGGAAGCCTAAGCATCAGCAAATGATGTTGTATTTGGAGCGGTAAATGTTTTTCTTAAATTATAAGAAAGGTAAAGGTATGGTAAATGCTGATTGCATATAAATGGAGAAAAGATAAAAAATCAGTAAAACAAACCTTAACGTTATTGATTGTGTTGTGTGTAACAAGTTTTGTCATGCTTCGTGTGTTGATATGCTACCTAGTGATGTTGAGTTTCTTCATAATAATAAGAAGTCATATACTTGTGATACCTGTCTCAATAAAAAGAAAGCAACTCAATCGGAGCGTTCAGGTTCCGCACCTGTATTATTAAAATCTAACAGTGCATCAAAACCAAATAATTCACCGTCTGGACCTAGCGCCTCTATTTTTGAAGAACACACAACTTTACATTCTACTGTTTCATTTAAAAATTAAATGAATGTACGCCTTGATAACATCGAGTCAAAATTAAATTTGTATGACGCTGCATTATCCAAAATTGACAGTCTGGCGAAAAAAAATTATAATTTACAGAAAGAATTGGATGTAATTAAACTTAAACTAGATATTTCCGAAATATTTCTGGTGTTCCGTTCTTTGATTCGGGAACTTTAACGGATTCAATTGTTAAAATTGTAAATGATGGTGCAGGCATATCGTTATCTTCGTCCGACATTGATTTTTTGTTTTCGTCGAGGTCGTTCGAAAGAAGATTACAGGTTTAAAATTGTTTGTGTTCGGTTTGTAACTGGTTTTAAGAAAGACGATATGATGAATGCAGTGCGAAACAAAATTAAAGCCAAACAATATATAACAACAGCTGTTTGTGCGTCTGGGAAAGATAGATTGTTTTTCAATGATGTTTTATCAACGCATAATCGGAACATTTTTAATTTGGCGAGAGCTGAGAAGAAAGCAGGGAAAATTCAACATGTGTGGACCAGAAATTCCTTGATCTATATACGTGTCAAGGAAGGGGATAAGCCACTACTAATTAAATCAGCTGTGGATCTGAGAGCTGTTACTTAGTATCTTTTAATTAATTTAATTTTTATATTTTAATGTTTTCATCAACTAACTCTCAGAATTTATCTTCAGCTGTTACTAATGATTCAATTTTTTCTTCTTCTCTTGTAGATAGCTCAATCGTGGAAAATATTTCAACCGTTTATGTGAATGAAACATATTCTGACACCAGTGCTAGTAACATATCTTTCATCCAGCAAAACATACGCAGCTTAAGGAAAAATTTCGATGTGTGCCTAGCTCATATTTCTGCGCTCAACTATATTCCGCAAATAATTTTTTTGACAGAAATTTGAGTTTTTGATGATGAGTTAATTTCATATATACCGAATTATCAACTCTATGCTAATTGTAATAACTCTTATCGTTCCGGGGGCACTGCCGTTTTCGTTCATAATTCTATTTCTGCCAATTTCGTTAAATTTAATTGCTTTGAGAGCATGGCTGCTTTCAATCTGGACTTTATTCATGGCAATGAAAGGTATAGTTTTATTTGTATATATCGCTTCCACTGGATTAGCTCCTAAGTATTCATATTAGAACTAAATGATTTATTAGATAAAATCAAAACAAAAAATTTAATTTTGTTAGGGGACGTTAATATCGACGTCTTAAAAGTCACCTCTATCGTTGATGATTATTTATCATTATTGTCTAGTTTTGGTCTTGAAAATATTACTAAGGAGCCTACTAGAACTCAAAATTGTGCATTATCGTGCATCGATCATATTTTCTTGCGACTGAAGAAACAGTATGGTAATATTGTCAAATGTTCGTTCATTTCATGTTCAATCAATGCTACTGAGGTAAATTTAAAATCATCCAGATATAGCAAGTCAAAAACTTTTAAAGTTATTAATTATGTGGAACTGAATAATGCTTCACTGTTTGAGGACTGGAATCAGGTTTATTCTGAAACTAATGCGTCTAAGAAATTTGTTATTTTTTTATCAATCTTATCGCAATATATTGATAAATGTACAGACTGTCAAACAGTAAAAGTCCCTACAAAATTAAAACCCTGGATTAATTACAACCTAATCCGTAAAATTAACAAAAAGAAACATATTATTAACCTTGTCAAAAAACATCCTAACAATCGCAAGCTTGCCAAATTTTTACAAAAGTATTCGTCGAAAATTAACTTGGAAGTATCGACAACTCGGGAAATGTATTATAAGGATCAATTTATTTTGAACAACAATGACATTAGGAAAAAATGATCCCTTGTTAATGAAGTCTTAGGTTCAACTAATGATATATCTGATTAATTTTCGTTAAATATCGATGATCAATCCATAAATGATCCTGTACAAGTGGCAAACGCGTTTAATAATTATTTTTCAAATGTTGCAATCAATTTACGTTCGCAGTATTTTAATAATCCAGAAATGAATGATGTAGACAGCGCTCTTGTTTTAAAATTGAGCATGTTACAAGTTTCAAATATCTGGGAATTACTTTTGATACTAGATTAAATTGGAAAGAGCATGTTAAAGTTTTAAAATCTTACTGTTGGTTATTCATTAGGAAGTTATTTTTGTTAAAAAGTTTATGTCGTCCTGACTTGTTACGTATTATTTATTTCGCTCTTGGTGCTTCGAAGCTTCAATATGGTTTATCATGTTGGGGTGGTGTTTACTATTCTAATATTAAACCTATTATGACTTTGCAAACGCATATGGTTAGAATTTTATGTAATAAGCCTAAACTAACCCATTCGTGGCCATTATTTGTTCAACAGCAAATTTTTCCAGTGCGGCATCTTTACGTTTATTAAGTATTACGCCTATTTTATTTCAAAAGTGGTAATCGAAATATTCGTATTATTGATTCCCACTAAATTAGAGGTAATGCCGCAAATCTTGTGAATGTTCCCAAATATAATACCACTTACATGTTTCGAACATTTACAGTATTGGCCCCTAAATTGTTCAATAATCTTCCCATTTCAATAAAAAAGTGTTACAATTTTAAATTCCTCAGAGAACTTAAATCCTGGCTGTTCACATTAGAAAATATTGAAGAATTTTTATTTTTGATTTAAATTTAGGTTATAGTTAAGATTTGTATACGATTTTCTTAGTACACTTCATTTAAACCCCCAATGACTGTAAAAAATCACAAAGTCTAGTCGACTGTATTATCCACCAAATTGAAACAAATAGAGCAGAATCAGCACCTAAAATTGCGTCGGAAATAAAAAATTAACTTCAAATTGAAATGGCCCCACAAACTGTATGGAATCGGACACATGCGGCCGGATACAATTCAAGAATAGCTCGTATAAGGAGCCGTTCATTTCAATGAAAAATAAAATTGTTCGATTGGAATGGGCTAGAGATAACGAAATAAAATTTAACCTGCGGAGTATATGGGTAACGATGGCATCGGATTCAAGACTTATATAAACTAATTTTTAACCAAAAAAGGGTAAGACAGTAGTGGTGGAAATCTATCGATGGTACTATCGATATATCGATAGTTTCGTACTATCGAAAACAATCGATACTTTTTATATACTATCGATATATCGACCTATCCAAGTAAGAATATGATAAGTGAAAAATACTGTTTTTTCAGGAGAGCAGTATAAAGATTTAATTAGTTCTTTTCGCTGCTAGGAATAAGCGGATCACTTTAATTGTATCGTTTATACTGAAGAGTATTATAAAGTGACTTTGAATTCTTTTAACTGAATTTTTAGTTAAAAATGCATTATTTTAAGAATATAAAATCAGTCATAACCTTATCAATTTTAGAAATAATACTTTAAGATTTTATCATCATAGGAATTCGACATCGTAGAGTCCAAAAATCGTATTCCTTTAAAACTATGATAACTGACGTTTTCATGGTCTTAATTGGATAGGTCGATATTGATATTTTATGCGTACAAGAGAGTTTTGCTATTATGCGATATAATTTTGGCTGCTTTTAAAACAAAGTGGAAAAATTTCCGATTATAATAACCTCCCTTGACTTTATAGTTTCTGGTTGTAGTCAACCTATATGTAATTTAATAAAGTTTATAAATTTATTATCCGATAGTATCGATAGTATATCGATAGTCTTTCAATTTGTGCCGATAGTTTTCTATCGATTGTTTTTTATGTTACTATCGAAACTATAGATAGTTGAAATTGTCGATAGTTTTCCACCTCTATAAGACAGTATTTAAAAAAACAGTTTGGTTAGATCAGTTGAAAAATTTGGGAGTTAAGGTGACTTCATATTTCAGCAAAACTGGGATCCGAAACACAACGCCAAAGTTGTGACAGATAATTGCTACTGAATGAGGAAAATTAGGTGAAAATCGTCAACCACAGTTTATTTAATAAATCCTTATTTAATATTAATTAAAGACCGAATTTTGCTTTCCACTTTCTTTCTCTCCTCATTGGCAGAGACCAGAGTAAAAGCATCGATAATTTGCCATCCAACAATTGTGTTCCCAGAAATAATGACGGAATCGACAAAATTTCAAAAATTGTTAGCCAAAAATATTCGCGTTAAGAATTTGTGGCTAGAATTCATAACTAAATAAAAATTATTTGTCGACAAATTATCAACAATTCATCATTTCGGAACCGTTTTTTATGAATGCATATTTTTAGTTAATGAATTTTTATATTTTCGAAAATGCCTAAATATGTAAATGAAATTATTCGAGCTGCCAACTATATAAAGAAAAAGGTTTGAAATTTAAATCTGGCGCTCATATTTGAGAATTTATTTTACGGCAATATAAATGATGAAACGTAAGTATAGGAAATACGTACATAAATCAGAAAGTATGTCCTTACTAAAAAACAAATCGCCTATTGGTAACTAGGGGTAGCCCGTCCTAGGACGGATACAATTTATATATAATGTTGATGCCAAGCGGCCGCTGTCACAATCACCATTCGGGTTCATTTAACCGTTATTTTTTAGCCAAGTAGGAATAGCTCGGGACTAAAGGCTTTTAAGGATTATTGTACTTTAAATAGACCTTAAACCAAAGAGTAAAAGCTTTTAAGAACGATTTTACATGCGTTGGGACATCACACGAAAAATCTTACAGACAGAAAAAAAAATAAAAAAATCGGGGTGGGCTGTGTCATGAACACGGCCGTAGGTGTTTTGCGTGATAACGTTTATAACATGTTGAGATTAATTATTTTAATTTTAACTAAATTATCTGCCACATTTTTTTTATGTACAAATTAGCATCAGAATTACTCTGGTCAGATGGGGCGTTCTCTCGCTATAGTGCGGTCAATCCCTGTAAATCGCTATTTTGTAGATTTAATTAAAATTAAAATTAATGTGTAGATTAATTATTTTAATTTAAAATAAATTAATCACCACTGTTTTTTTACGCAAAAATTGACTTCAGAATTGCTCGGATCGGATGAGCCATTCTCTCACTACAGTTGTTGAAGGATTTAAATCGTGCGAAATCATTCGATAATATTATGTGTGAGGCATAAAGCCTAAGGAACAACCTAAGGAATCATACATTTAAATTAAAGGTAATGCTTACAGTTGATAAGTAATTAACTTGGCCCACGACCAAGGGACAACTTTCTTGTCAATTTTCTGAACATGTGGTGCAAAACGTTATCACGTCAAAAAAAAATATAAATTCAAAAACAAAACTAAAATGCCTTGACCACAATCGAACCCCGGACTTTAGCCGCTCTAGTCCAAAACATTTCTACTAAGCCATATCAACATAAAGGGTATTGCTTTGGTAAAAAGGATTAGATTTAGGTTTGGATTTAAAATTTCAGAAAGCAACCCGCAAAGATTTATTTTTGAATTTAATTTTTGTTTGATGTGTTTCATATGAAGCAAATTCTAGTGGTAGGTATTGAAACTAAAAATCGGATTTGATTTAAGTAAATTCACAAAATAATTAGATTTAGCGGAATCTTTTTTGGATTTATTTAATGCAATTGTTGTTGTATTTTTTTGTAAATTTACCAAAGCAATACACTTATAAGGAAGTTTATTAAATTTTCATTCTTATATTGTTTCAAACATAGCATGCTTCGAAGTTTATGAAAGGAAAATATTTTTTTACCGAAAAATTCTCATGGCTTACTACAACTTATAATATATGAAAGTTGTTAAATAATTTGTTGTAGTGTTTAGGGGCATCATAAACGTGGACCACGTATTTTCTTGTGTAATTACTGTAATAACTTTACAGCGGAATTTTTAATTCAAGATGTGTACATGCTCCAATTCTGGTGAAAAATGTACACCACGAAGTTAGCTGTATGAGTTGAATTATTTCCAACTAGATCCAAAAATTTGATCAGGTTACCAATAAAAAAAAAATTCAATATGAAAAATAGTATACAATTCTAACTTCGTGGTGTACATTTTTTCACCAGAATTAGAGCATGTACACACCTTCAAAGTAAAATATTTGGTCATTACATGAATACTAAATAAATAATAATAAAAATAAAAAAAATAAAAATCGGATGGGAATCAAACCGAAGACCTTTGTCGCCCTAGTCCAGAGCTTCACCACTATGCCACAAACTATATTACATTTCACTTTTAATTTGCATTGTTAAATTGTTCTATTATTTCAAAGCTTTCTACAGTGTCCCTAATATATATATATATATATATATATATATATATATATATATATATATATATATATATATATATATATATATATATATATATATATATATATATATATATATATATATATATATATATATATGTATATAATAGATAGATATATATATATATATATATATATATATATATATATATATATATATTTTTACGTTTTATTTATATAATGTAATATTTTTACGAGTATTTTTACTAATATGTTTGGTTTCTATTTGTAAACTCTATTTATATTATAATTATGTCTATAATGTAAAAGTAAAATAAAAGCTATATAAAACGTTTAAAAGCTTCTTCATTTGCTGGTCTGGTTTGATTACATAATATATAATTGGCTTTTTGGTGGACTCGCAGAATCTTGATTTATAATTTAATTATAAAAAAAATTCTATGTATTGGGATGGCGAACGTATTTGACATACATTTGTATAGACTGAGAGGGCCCTTTAAGCTTAACTGCACCTTAAGTTAACATCTAGCAAGAAACAAAATTATTTTTTAATGTACATATTTAATACAAACATGTCTCGTTTCAATAATTTAAGAAACAGGCCTTTCACAGCAATTAACAACTTTTTTAGTACAATTAAATCTGACATACTGATGAATCATACATTGCATTGTCTGGAGAACATAAAAAAAATTGAAAGTGTATAGTGTTCTATGGTTCATTCAATTCATATGTATCTAAAACAATGCGATATAAAAAACTATGTTAGGTGTTAAAAAAAATCAGGCCAAAGGTTTATTTAACTGAACCATATTTCGTCCGAGACGTAATTTTCCAAAGTCATAAAATAAATTTTTTTTCATATTATCATCGCTAAATTTATCTCCAGTTTTTGTCGTAATGGTTAATTCTTTTATGAAAATATAATATTTACAAAAAAAAGTTAAGGCATACAGTCAGTGTTTTTGTTTAGTTGAATTGAAAGTAATCTGATAAATACTCAAGTAAATCCACTTTTCTATGGTAAGTCAAAAAATAACAAGAATAAAAATCTCGCTGAAACAACATAAAGGCTCATCTCGTTTCAACTTTTTTTTTCTCGTATTTGGCACAGATTCCATTTAGAAATTCGTTATAATTTTAGTGTACGTAAAAGCACAGAGCTTTTTTTTTTTTTGTGCTCGTATTGTAGCTTTTTATTATTATATGGGTTTTAATGGGTATTTCGTGTTAGAGGGATCTTAATATTTTGTGTGTGTGTTGTTGTTGCTGAAGATAAACATTTGCGGGAGATAGAATTTTTTTGTAATTATTTTCGGTTTATCTGTATACGTTTTATACACATGTGCCAAGCTTTTATTATTATTAGTTTAATGTACAATTATCTTATTAGAAAATTGCTGTAAAGGACTTTGTTATTGAATACATTTTAGATATCATCTGTAATTGTTATTTTAATACTCTCCGTTTTGTTACGGTAGAAGACTTGCCAAAAAAAGGATTTCAAGATTAGATGAATTTATTAATTTAGCATTTTATTCAAATTTATGGAATGTTTATTACGTTCCTAGTTGGCAGGCGTTACATAATTATGTGTTTTTGACCCGATTAATTTTATTTATTTTAAAATTGTTTATGAAATATGTTTATTATAAATTCGTTGTTTGTTCAAAAATTTATTTGCTTCAAAATACTAGAAAAAGGATTGCAAAAATTTACAAGTTAATTTTTGGTTCACGATTTTTTTGGTTGATTCAGTTTACATTTTTTTCTAGAAAAAAATTTCTCGATTAATCCTAACAATACCCACTGTCTAGAAGTTAAGAACAAGAAATTAAGAGACATGAAATAGCAAATGTTGTCGATAAAGGGTAGGAAAAATTACATCTGGCAACGAACCCTATTGGTATTAAACAACGTTTCAAAAGTCAACATTTGTTAATTTTGCAATTTCAAATTAAATTTCGTTAATATCACAGATTTCTCAACATCTTATGCATGTGTTTTCCGATTTTTGTTCACAGAATGTCAACTAACACAATGAAAATTACACGAGTAGGTAACTCATAGCTTTTAGTGTTACGCAAAAACTTTAAATTTATGTTTTAATTAAAAAGTGTAGTGAGAGTAGCTACCTATGTAAAATAAAAATAAAAAACATAAAATAATTAATTATGTCGGACCTTTAAATAATTTAATTATTTTTCTAGTATTGAAATCCCTAGGGTTTTCAAAACGACCATTTATTTTATTGTGAAATAATAAAATCATTTTTAATTAAAAATTGGGGACAGCAGAATTAATTCGAAAAGGTTAAGACTGATTTTATGTGTTTGGCAAAATTATAAATGTCAAGATTTTAATGGTTGCTTCAGTTGACCATTATTTTAATTGATTTTTGTAATATACGATGCCGTTTTGAGAGTCCTACTTGAAATTATGTCTCCACTTTCATTTTCGTACCATAAGTTGACGGTGTGGTAGAAATATTTGCAACATGGAAATTGCACTGGAACTTTTTTGGTTCATGAATTATGAGTGTGGTGTGTTTTTGATAATTTTTACGTTAAACGACAGTTCCAGGCAAAGTGTATCCACAAAAAGATAATAAAAAATTCTTATATAAAAATCAATTTCGCAGCAAAAATGTCGGGAAACTAACATGAATAAATTCAGGTAGTCTGGCTGGAAATATTGCCTATTTATTCTTTCAGTTTCATTTGTAAAAATTGTAATTGGAATTATTGGAAAATCTAGATAATTCAATAATGTACTTAAATTTGCTTAGCTTCACGAGTTTAGGTGCAGAACTTAACAAATTTATTTTAAGGTATAATTTCTGTTTTTATATTGATTGACTCGATAATCAATTGGTGACCCTTACGGGCTTAGCCGAGTTAGTGTAATGCTCAGTAAAAATGTTTATTCCAACTTTTACCACCAGTTCGTTTCCGATAATATGACCAAGGTTTTATCAAGTTTGAGATGTCCAAAAAGTGTTATTGCAAAGAACACGATGCTGCCGATGGCTCTTCGTAAGTGTTAGTTTACCAATTTTATATAGTTTTTCAGGTGCACAAAATACGAACTCAAAATCTTTTGTATAAAACAGACTTTAAAAATTTAATAATTTAAACCCGCAAGTGGAAAATGACGAAAGCGAAACTAAATTAATCTTCGTTCTCCTTAATTTATATATGTAAATATAAAAAAGTCAAGTGTATGTTCGTAAACACTCATTTTTTCCACAACCAGCCAATGCCATCCACTTGCAGTTGTAGTGGTAAATTGCCATTGGTGTCCCATCGCTAATACGAGTGGGTGGCGAGAGTCATTGTTCCAGAATGTTTTGGAATAGGTTACCCAACTGAATGACACATTCGCTGGCGTGGGAGCGGCAGAGATGTGTGCGCAAGACAAAATGTGTGGGAAAGAAGACAAAATGTTTTAGAAAGTTTCGGAATGTTCCAGAATTTTCTACAATGTTGTAGAATTTTCTAAAATTACAGATGTTCCGAAACGTTTTTAGAATTTTCCAGGATTTTTAATGTTCTAGTTAATCCAGCAGGTTCTAGAATATTTCAAAATTTATTAGAATATTTCAGATTGTTTCGAAAATTTCTAGAAAATTTCAGAATCTTTTAGAATGTTATAAAAAGTTCCAGACTTTTTTGAAATGATTCGGAATGTTGCAGAATTTTGAAGATTATTTTCAAGAATGTTCTAGAATTTTCGAGAAAATTTCAGGTATTTCGGAATTTTTTAAAAAGTTTCGGAATGTTTCAGAATTTTCTAGAATTTTTTGGGATTTTAAAAATGTTGTAGAATATTCTACGACGCTGCAGAATTTCGAATGATTTTCTAGAAAAGTTTAAAATGTTTCAGAATGTTTTAAAAGGTTCCAGAAGTTTCTAGAAAGTTCAAGAATTTTGTAGAATATTTCGGAATATTAGAAAATTTGACCATGTGCCAGAATCGGGAGTGACATACATTTGAATGTTCTAATGTTCGGAAACCGGAAATCGAATGCATGTAAATGTTCTTAAATGCGAAATCGGTAATCGTAGATGCAATGCTCGGCAAAGTTCGGCGTACGAAAAGCAACATGAAGGTATTAGAGAAGAAGTGCGAATTAGAGATAGGTCAAACCGATAACAACAAAAATTGCGAAATGAATGAAATTGAGAAAGAATAAACACTTTTTGCGAAAATCAACTAGTAAGGGCACGTAGGAATTATAATTTGGAACTTGCTTTATGATCCCATGAAAGAATATAGTCAACACCCAAGTGTTATACACGAAAAAATGGACAAGACATGCGGATACCATTGTGAAAATTCAAGGGCCAGTGCTACAGGCATTTGTTGTATTAGTAGCAAAGTCAGATAGAGAACTATTCACTTACATGTCTGGATAAACACCAGAATCAACACACTTTCTACAAAATATACCCCGTCACAATGCTTACTTACAGCCGAGTTTTTAAAGTTTCAGGATATATCATATATCATGACAAAAGACTAGTCAGTCAGCAAAAATAAAGGGTTAATGCATTGGTAATCGTTGACAGCCAGTATAGCCAACGTCATATCATTATTCAACGCCGAGGCAATATACATTGCAAAGGATTGCTGAAACACATCGCATCCACTGATATTTTGGCGAAGGCGGTTATTGCTTCAAAATCCAAGAAGTCAATCCAAGTACATGTGTCAAAACCAACAATCAAGTAACATCCGTGTGATTCTACACTCACCGAATTAAGGTTAAAGATGATGAATACAATCACATTTTGAATTTTTGGCAATTGTTCCAGCAATGCATGGATGATAGTCGTATTTGTTTCCAAAATCGAGGCAGAAAAATATCCATTTAAGGCAACATATAGGGAAACTGGTCTAAATAACAACGTTCACCGGAAGGCCACAGGATATCCACAGTATGCAATGCCATACTTCAGAAAACATGGTTCGCCTAATTTCTTCATAACCTTTACATGCAATTCTTCGAATTTTTCATCAAAAACAAATTAAATTTGCCGAATCCATCATCAAAAATCGACCGAATTGAATAGAGGGCGTCATCAAGGCTTAATTACCAATTCCGGAATGTGACGCATTAAATAAGATTCGCCGTGCATGAAGGACAAGAAATGCACGAAACGTTATCCTGAAACCATTTATAAACGACAGTCGAAAAAGGTAAGCATATCAACCAGGACAGTTATATGATAGTCTTTGCAGTCACCAGAGAACACCATCACGACGAAATAGTACAGTATCAAATGGGTCGGATAACTTTGACTGTCTTCTTTGAGCTAAGCCAAGATGACTCATTTGCTACTATTTTACTCTAATCGGAAGTGCCAAGTTGCTACATATAAGATGTGTTGAGAAAATATTCAATCGACAAAAATGTGGATTGCCAGTGCAGGAATTCGACGGATTATTGCATCCAAACAAACGCTGAATGCTTTTCACCCGATTCATGGTCCGACATGTTTGGAAGATCTAAGAACTGTCGACAACTGTACTTGTGAAACATATCGAGAAGCATGTCGGTGATTAGCCCTTTTAGAGAATGACAACCACTAGGATTATGAGCAACGATATCCTAGCTGAACTACGACGATAGAACCCTGATTTGAAAATGATATTGCTGGAAGATAAATATTTAACGATGACCAACTTAAACGCTAATACTACTGCGAGTCCAGCCACCACAAGGAATTACACTTGACACCACGAACAGTATACTATTAAGGGGAAATATTACGAAAGCCTATGACATCAACATAGTATGGGATTACCTCAAAAAGAGCCAGTTGGCGTAATATTTCTGGACAGACCCGGTGGCGTAGGAAACTTTTTTTTTAGTCAACATAATTCTGGCCGAAATTCGCGCAAACAAGAAAATAGCATTGGCATCATCGGGAATAGTGGCGTCACTTATGAATGGCGGACGAGAGGCACACTTTTAACTAAAATTACCATTAAATGTCGGCACGTGGCAAATATAAAAACAATGCAAGGTCATGGGACGAATGCACAATGTCCCATATAAAGTCCTTCAAAGCACTTAATAGAAAGCTCCAAGATTTAAGAGGAAACACGAGTCGGTAATATTATCGCCGCTAGCCGATGAAATAAATGCATACTACAAACACTCAACCATCTGACGACACGCACAACAAATCAAATGATAGCGCGAATCTTGAGAGATCAAAGTCACCTACCTTGACGAATAAGTTGGGCAACATCGTTTAAACACCCGAACAGCTCATTAGCAAAATATACCCGGACATAGAAAATTACACCGACTCAGAATGGCCATGCGAACGTGCCATTCTAGCAACTAATAACGAAATTGTGAACAACATCAACAAGACCATCCAATATATGATTTTTTTAAAGAGAAAATTTACATTTAAATCGTCACTGTAACCGATGAAAACCAAAGTGTAAATTTTCCTACCGAATTTTTGAATTTTTTGAATGTGCCAGAAATGCCATTGTACTATCTTAAAGTGAAGGTTGGCTCGTCGGTTATTTTGCTACGGAATCTACTCGCCAAAATTGCGCCAATGGCGCAAGACACTGCCTCAAACATCTGCAAAATAATATCGTCGAGGCGATTATAATTACCGGCAAAGAAAAAGGTAAACGGTATTTAAAGGGCGAATAAAATTATTCAAACAATCAAACAGAAACTATCATATATATTATAAAATTTGAAATACGATTGTACGTATTATATCCAATTAAACACAAAAATACAATATTTAATGTAAATTCACCCACATCAATTACACATTGCTTTGACATATTATGTAAATGGGAATATGTTGACTGTTAATTGTATCAACATTACCAGCGCCAATTTTATTTGACGGCTCGCATTTAAACTGCTTTTCGGATTTTTAAAATAAAAAAGTTATAAAAAATATTTACAACTAAAATAATGTACTTTAGTACAACCGACCGACCAACCACTGATAATCAAATAAAATAAAAATAAAAATAAAAGCTTAAAGCTTAAAGCTATATTTATGCTTGTCGTTTATCAAATGTGTGTGTGAATGCGAATGTACATTATGATACAGGCAACCGCAGCAAAAAATACAAAGCAGAAAAATAGTCCCATACATGTATGTAAAGTGCAAAAAAAACAAAAATTCATGATATTTAAAATTCAAATAACTTTTGACAATGGCAACTCACAAAAAAATCTAAAAAGCACGAGAGATTAGTTAGGATTTAACTTTATCTCGCGGACTTTTATAATTCCTGGAATTTTTTAATATAGGTACATCATACATTTAGCTATATTCTACAAAAAAAAAAAAAGAATTTCGAATGGACATGATGCTTTCCGAAACATTTTTTTTTTTTTGTAAACTTTTTTCAGCGAGTTAGTGTAATGGGAGATAAATTTGACCACATATGTTTGTTATTCCACGAATTGTGCGTATTTTGCAAATCGCTTTTAGTCGGTTTTATGAAATTTATTTAATTCACAACATAAAATAGTCAATAAAAATTAATTTAGTAATCTGAATAGCTTTTTGCCCTCTCTACTAAATTTTCAGATCAAATTATCGAGTGAACAGGGAAAAAAATGTTGGCTGCTTTTGTTAAATAATTTTAATCCTTTCATTTAGAATTGCCAATTATGGATGGTCCTGAAGTAAATGTTTTTAGAGTCAGGAAACCGTATAGTTCCAAAACCAGAAATCAAGTCATAAAGTGAAACCATACGATGCACCCAAAAAATATCATATCATATACATATATTTGATAAGGTTATCTTTGGGTATTGAACTAGTTTTACAATATGTAGGCGTTATATCAAAAAACATAGCAAACCAATCAGCGATGAAAAAATTTAAGATGGAGCGCACAGTAGTCCACACCCACGTAATAGAAGGGATATGCTTGATTAACTCTTTTAAACGAAAGGTCACTCATATTCTACTGCAGTAAACTCGGTATTGCTCGAGTGCAGCTCACACATTGCTTAAACACATTGCGAGCGAGGTGACGCCCATTTATTGGCCAGTAGGTACATCGCACGATAGAGAGTGTGTTCTGTAAATAAATAAAAAAACTGCTTGTGTAAATAAATGATTCGGTGGAAGCAAGGCCGGATGCTTTGTTGTGTAAGACAACGCAGAAAATTTTAATCGGCCGCCAACACGAATATTTGTCGTCACGACTTCAACTTCGGATCGCGAACGTAAATGAAGGATTCTGAAACCCATAATATTCAGATGATTATGGCGTAATTTGTACTACTCGTATAACAGCTTGTAACCCATTAACTGCTTCAGCTGAAGAAATCGGACCCGAGCGACGGCTAACAGGATTTCTCGTATTATAAATGAGAGAAATGATCCTCTTGTGTGTATGCGCAGAATCATCCCTTCAATGCTTTCTAACTGCATGGATTGGATGAAACTAATCGCAATTAAAAATTGTGCAGGCTTTTTCTGTTCGGATAATTTGGTTTAATTCGACGGTAAAATCGATTGGGACCAGGATTCGTCAGATAATTGAAGAAAACTCGGGCCATTCCAGCATAATTCAGAAATATTTAACTGTTCTGCGAGTAATTCCCGCGAAATAAAATCGGCCGGATTGTAATTGGAACTGACATGGCGCCAATTTTTTGTTGCGACCAAAGATTGAATGTTAGATACACGGTTAGCAACGAAGGTTTTCCAACGAGCGGACGGAGCGTTGAGTCAATGCAACACAATCATGGAGTCGGTCCAGGAAAAATATAGACGAGTATTTGGAGAAATTTAAATTAGGTTTGAGTTTTACAACCAACTTGGACAACAACTGAGCCGCTAGAAGCTCAATTCGTTTGTTTAACTGTAGCGACTTGAGATGTTGAACACGGGTGGTGTGACTACGAACATAGACTGCAGTACCGTAACCCTGTTAGCTACAATCCGCAAAACCATGGATGTTCGTTGGAGTTCGACAATGATTAAACATATGCCGCGGTATGTAAAGCCCTTGAAAATGATGTCAATTCATGTGTAGATCCATGGGCAGACTATCGTTTGAATTTAGCTTAAGTTGCCATAATTGCTGCATAAACATCTTCTCTAGTATGGGAAGGCCGAATGGGATCAAATATTTTAGCTATTTCAGAAATAACTGTACGTTTTGTTATTCTCGGAGATTCTTTACCAAAGTTGACCATAATACGAAACATATCAGAATTTTTATCTACTAAATCGTTAACATACATATCATTAAAAATTGTAGAGCTCGCCTTTGAAAATTCTGACTCGAGATCCAGCCAGTTGACGAAGGCAACGAGTAGCAAAGAAAGGTGCTGGAGTTGTGCCGTATGTGACTTTTTTGAGCTAATATGTGAGTAACGAATTATTTGGATCAAATCGCCAAAATATATACTGAAATCTTTGATCATTGGGATGAACATCGATTAAACAAAACTCTCAATTTGGTAGAGGCCGAGTCAGGTTTAAACACACACAGTGGTGTCTTGACTATTTCCATGTGGCCGAGTGACACATATTCACTCATGAATATATGAATCGCGAGCTCAGAGTCTCGATTTAATTTTGTCTCAAGATCTAAGAATCATCGGCGTGTTAGAATTGATGAGTTGCCTAGTTCACTTTCAGCAGTAGAAAATGGCAACTGAACTATGAAAAGACCATCGATTCTTGCAGAATTTTGTAATGTTTCCATAAGTGTATCCAAATACGTAGATAGAGAGTTTACAACAGCTAGATTGCAGATTTGATAATCTAAAGGTGTATTATTGGCCTTACCTAAGAGGACCCATCACAATCTTGTATTCTGAAGAATTGGGAGGTTATTACCTAATTTAATTTGAACGACAGACTGTAACTCAAAGAATAATTCTGCACCAATGAACAAATCAGATTTTTGAGGTGAATATAATTTTGGATCCGCCAGTTTGATGTTAGATGGAATAGACTATTTGGATAAATCATATGAAATTTGCGGCCAATAATCGAAGCAGAATAAATGCAGACTCGAGATCGAAACTCAATAGATGCAGAGTTACATTCCATGATGGATGAACTGCTCATACCTCGGATTTAAGCCAAGGAATTCATTACTCTTACACTTAATTTGGATGCTAGTGGTTTTATAAAAGCATGGAGCTGGAATCTAGTATTGCCCCCAACAACAGTACGGTTGTTTGCATCAGATAATTCAACGAGTACCGTGGCGAGGAGGACATGACTTGAATTTTTGTTGATTGCGGCTAGCGCAGTGTCGGAATTATGCTCGGGAATAGAATGTGAGGACGGCTAGATGAATGGATGATGATTGCTTTAATGGTGAATTTTCAGCTTCCGAAGTATTATTAGTTTTGGCTAATGGCGACGGTTGAGCTGTAGAAATACTATTAGTGATGTGAAGAATATTGTGAACAGAATATTCGTCAAACCGGTGACTGGATCGCAAGCAATTTGAGCAGATTTTAATTCCTCGACACGTTTGCGTCGTTCATCAGCAGAAAGACTAAGTAATTGGAAGCAGCGTATGATCGAGTGTCTTGTTTGTTTACAATGGATGCACGAATAGGTTCCAGTTGCATGAAAACTTTGATGAGAACAACTAATAGATTTTTCATAGTGATGGTTGATTTCGTTGACTGATGAGAAGTATATGAAATCTCGGATTTTCGCCCCTACAATTTGTAGCTCCTTTTTTTAATAAATTTGGGAATATCTTTGAATGTGCCAATAAAATTAAGGGGAGTCCACCTTAAATTTGTCTCCGAATCAAGCTTTGAAGCCATCAAATACGTAATCAAATCATCCCAGTATTCAGTTGGACGGCCAACAGCCTTGAGAGATCGAAGGTGAGAATTAAACTCATCAAGATGATTGCATTTACATGTTCTTCAACAATACAGTTGGGTTTATTAAATCGTTCTTACAATAATACTCAAGCTTGTTTGTGATTTGCTGCAATGAACTTTAAATTTTCGAATGACTTAGCCTTAGATCTTGAAACTTAGTGAAATCGTGCAAACGAGGGTTATTATGAATATGGGTATCAACGTATTCGATAAAACTGCGGAATGTAGTCACATCACCACGAATTCTTCTAGCCTATCTTCCAACAACGGCCTCAATTTGTAATAGTATCGATCTACGTCGGCTCGAGTCATGCGGTTTCCAACTCAGACTCATCTTCTGACTCGAGAGTAGTTTGATGCTACAAAAACTGGTCATACTACGAAGCTAGAATGTCACGTCGCATTCGTAATTAAGAGGCGGTAGCAACGAAGAAAATTCAAAAATATTGTTATCACACTCTCCAAACGCTTAATATTTACGACCATGCTTGCGCCTAATTAAATAAACATGTATACTTACAATATTTTTTAGAAGTTCAAACCCTTAAAAATTTTAATAATCAGCAACTAAACAAATGCAGTTAAAATTTGAAGAGTAGCAGCTGGCAAGATTTGTTGTTGAAACTACCAAAAAAAAAATCAATATACAGTAAACCCGCTTAGTTATCATTCCACTTATGCACGTACACTTTATCCACGTACTAGTGACCTTTACTACAAAACATGCAAAACAAAAAAAGAAAATGAAACGGAATGATAACCAAGCAAGTATTTTACAGCCGGATGTATAAATTCAATTTATTGAATTGATTGCCGATCATTAACATGTGGGATTTAGGCAAAATGCTTCTATAGAAGATTTTTCAAGCACCAAGTGAACAGGGAACTCAGACATTCCGCAATACCAACGTTTGACCAACCAATGCAATATTCTTAATGTTGACCTTTTTGCTAATTTTCATGACTTATCGAAATTTATCAAAATCTTTAATTATTGTATTATCGAAATATGAAAACTTTGGGAATATTGAAATTTAAAAATTAAAATTGAAAATTGTACAAAATTCAGAGTTATCGAATGGTTTTTTTTAAATTTTTTTCAACTAGCAATTCCAAAGTTATCTCACTTACTAATTTTAAAATACATTCAAAAGTTGAAATTTATTTTTATTTTTTTCAATTACCCAACGCTAACGAAATATTTTAAAGAAATTAAAAATTTTGAAGCCAAATTTGACAAGCAGAGATTTCAAATTTCAAATTGAATTGAAGTACCTTTCTGAAGTAACAAAATTCCTACATTTTAAATAGCCAATTTTATACATTTTCATATTTCGGAATTCCTAATATTTTACTTAAAATTTAGATTCTAAATTCTCATGGGTTTATCTCAATTTAAAATTAATTTTTAACAAATTTCTTGGTTTCAATTGTTTGGTTAACACTTGACCCCAAATTTTAATTACGAATATTTGATTTTGGTACATAACAAATTTAAACATATGAAAGACTGTGCAGAATTATATGGCACTTTTAAAACTTTTGTTTGTCCATAACAGAACACCATCCGTACAATACAAAAATTCAGCCTCGGTTGATTTCAACTCATTACCTCCAAAAATCTACAATTTTAATCATAATTTGTTTTGACATTAAGATTTATGTATTAGGCATTGAGCTAAGTTAAATAATAACTCATTGGTCAATAACAATAAGCCATTCTACCTATTTCGATGACGAACCAACTTTTCTTATTATTTAAAATAATCAGAATAAGCGAGGGCATTCTTTAAGATGTCGGATAAAGTGCCAGTTTTGAGAACATTAACTCGATACACTACGTATTATTCTTTGTTGTCGATAAAGATTTGCTATAACAAAGATCAATCTCCAATGTGTTATTCATGAAATTCACAAGCTCTTCGTTTTCTGGCTTTTTAATATCTAAATTAAAATCACCTGCCACTATCATAGGCGAATGGTCAAACTAAATCGTATGATATCCGGAACACTTCTGTAAACTTTCTTGTACATGCACCCAAATTCATTGCAAGAAATGCTCGAAAATCTGCCATACAAGTATTTGTGTTTAAATACACAGATACCATAATACACATTTGACTACGAATTACGATTTCCACTGCACATATATCTCCAATTTCAGACATAGATGACCGACGGCTTCCCAATATACGATGGTCCACATGAATAATATGTGTATCTACCGATAGGGGCGAATTTTTATTTTTATAAATCGCGACTCCTTCGGTTTGAACCAGCTTGCGCTTATGATTGCTTTTATAATCAAAATCATCCATATCGACAACTCATTATGGGACATCGACCATCCAAGTTTCAGTACAAAGAATGATGGAAACCTTATTTAACACGTTATCCATTGATAATATATCTTTGCTATGTGCAGTGCATATATGTAAACTTTGCGCATTAATAAGTGCGGTGTTGCCATCGGCAAGCGCAGACGATATATCAACGTTATAAAACCAATTCACGTTGCTCTCAGTTTGTCATCCGAAGCATAATACAATAATATTCATGACTGTATATTATATATATTAGCGTTATTTGGAGCATTTAGTACCATAGCTTCATCAACTAGACCATACGCCTTCACAGTATCAACTACATCGGTCGTTAAAATTGTATCATCAGCTTAATCCATTTCTCGACAAATTTCAGAGTGACGGCAATATCGAGATTGGAACAATATAATTCCTTTGAATCCAATATCCGATGCTCATTTTGTTGATATATTTGATACAAAACTATCTCTTATAGTCGATCCATCGCATAATTTCGGGCTGATCACATTTATAGTATTCCCCATTCAAACGACATATATAAAATCGATTAATATCTATGGCCCGCTTTCCATATTTTTCGGTAAACGTATCTCGCCATCACTAGATTCCGGAGCAACCATCTCTTGATCCAATTGCCCGTTAGTTTTTTTCACTTCTAATCTTTCTTATGACCAAGCCATAATTCAATCGTAACAGAAACCAAGCGTCCTCTTGAACAGTCATCTTAACAGAATTCAAAACTTCAATGCCAACAAACTTTAATATTTCACTATGGTCCTTCTCAGGATGCTCACCCACGATTCGTTTTATTTTCATAATCTGCCACATATGCAGCACACGAATTCAATATACTGTAAATCTATATTAAACCGCAATATGGATGCTAACCAAGATTGAAATTGCAATTCCATAGGTATTTTACATCTCGCACAGGAAATGCCATGGGCCTCGACAATTCAGAATGTTTGATAGAATAATACTGTTCTTCGCTCGATATTACATTTTTATGCCAAAATTGCTTCATATTCTCATAAGTTTCCGACTCTAAATTTTGGTTCATTTGAGTATATTTTCGTTTAAATCTTCCGGCGTCTATCATTCACCGCCAACGGCAAGAGCACTTCGGTTCTAGCCATAGCAAAAAACGGAGCATGAAATTTAGAAATCGCACTATTTTTTTTTATAACATGTAAAAAGTATGTTTATGTGTCTGGGAACTCAGAACCTTTTCAGACAATAAAGTGTTATTAACGCAGATACCAATCGATCGAGCAGTTAATACTCGCTGGCATATCAGAACCAACAATTTCATCTAAAGCATTGTTCAACCACAACAGTATATGCGCATTTATTTATTTACTAAAATTTTAAGACGCCCTATTTTGAGCATCAGCTCATTCATAATAAAGCGTCAGTATTGGAAAAAATATGTATAAAACATAAACAAGTATTGTATAATTATGAAACTTCGGCACAAACGTAAGTCAGCAGCTACAACACAGCCACATAACTCCATCCGCCATGGCTGGTATAATAACGATATTAAATGTTGTTTTGGAAAAACTCCATAAATGATCCCATTAACCTTCCGATGAACTCAATGTTAAAAACATCGTTGGTTGGCCTAACTGCCGCATCATAGCAATTGTGCCGAATTTGGTATACTTTTCATAAATGATAAATACGAATCAATATAGGATTCTATATAGTCTTTATCCTCTATCTTTTTTCTGGAGGTATTTTTCATATCAGAGACTCGAAATGCCAAGTATAATCCTTCACTTACTCGAATCCGTAAAATTTTGACCGCCATATATAATATACTAGCTGACCCGGCGAACTTCGTCCCGCCCCAAATTACTTCGTTTCGAGTAAATACTCTTTGTGCTTCACGAAAATTGATTTTGATGATAGAAAAAAATCAAACAACTCAACTCTATTCTCAATAGATTGATTGAGTTGAGTGGACATTCCATTCGATTTTCATCGAATTCAACACTAATGTATTAAAAAGCGAATGAAATGTCGATTCAAACTCAGGCGTCTTTCGAAAATTGAGTTGTGTTTTGGATTTTTTCTCTCATTGTGGAAATGAATTGGAGTCAGTTGGAATTCAATGTATTTTATTCGAGTGGAATTAAATCGAATACAGACGCAAATCAATACAATACATTGTGGTAAACAATATTTCTAGTTCTGTTCTCCGGCACATAAATGAAAAACACGGAAATTCTAGATTTATTCCGCACACTTCTAACGATTGACCTTGCGATTTGTTAATCGTCAT
Source organism: Tipula helvola (assembly GCA_963556165.1). Taxonomy (NCBI): domain Eukaryota; kingdom Metazoa; phylum Arthropoda; class Insecta; order Diptera; family Tipulidae; genus Tipula; species Tipula helvola. The sequence goes on along the minus strand of OY744481.1, from coordinate 357,665,372 downwards.
AGCAAACGCCAAACGAACGGGGAACTGAATGCGCTTGAAATCGAACGGTGTGTCAGTTGGAATCATAGGAATTCTCGGAATTAGAACATCTTCTCCTTTGAATTTGCCCTTGATGATCGTCGCTTGAATCACGTTGTTCATCAGTTTCTTCACACACAATCGCGTTCCGTTACACAATTTCGGATGGTTCAGATTGCGCAGCATGATTATTACAGATCCAACTTTGAGCATCAAGTTATGCGGTGGTCCGACTTTTCCGAAGGCTTTTCCAAAATTTTCTTTCGTAAGAACCATCTCCTGGCAATTTCAAACACAATAGAAAAAGATTGAGCCTAATTGAGCCTAATCCGTCATCAAAACATACAAAAAATTCAAAATTTCATTGAAAAAAATTCAATTTTCTTCGGGTTTTTCCGGAAGTTTCCGAGTTTTCCACTTCGATTTTCCAATTTTTCTCCTCTAAAAGACAATCTGGTTTGGTTGCGCGCCAAATCTCGTACAAAAACATAATTTTTTGATTTGCCGAATTTTCCAACTTTTACAAAGGATTTTCCAAAAATTTTCTTTCGTAAGAACCATCTCCTGGCAATTTCAAACATAATAGAAAAAGATTAAGCCTAATCGGTCATCAAAACATACAAAATATTCAAAATTTCATTGAAAAAAAAAATTCAATTTTCTTCGGGTTTTTCCGGAAGTTTCCGTGTTTTTCACTCAGATTTTCCAATTTTTCTCTTCTAAAAGACCATCTGGTTTGGATACGCGCCAAATCCCGTACAAAAACATAATTTTTCGATTTTCCGAATTTTCCGACTTTTCCGAAGGATTTTCCAAACATTTCCTTTTGTAAGAACCATCTCCTGGCAATTTAAAATACAATTAAAATAGATTAAGCCTAATCCGTCATCAAAACATACAAAAAATTCAAAATTTCATTGAAAAAAAATTCAATTTTCTTCGGGTTTTTCCGGAAGTTTCCGAGTTTTCCACTTCGATTTTCCAATTTTTCTCCTCTAAAAGACAATCTGGTTTGGATGCGCGCCAAATCTCGTACAAAAACATAATTTTTTGATTTGCCGAATTTTCCGACTTTTACAAAGGATTTTCCAAAAATTTTCTTTCGTAAGAACCATCTCCTGGCAATTTCAAACATAATAAAAAAAGATTGAGCCAAATCGGTTCAGCCGTTCTCAACTGATGTGCGCACATACATTTTTTACACAATTTTTATATATATAGATGCTGTGGCGTCACACTACGACGATCACGCCTTCGGATTTCAGATGTGGCATTCATAAAAGTTGTGACTTTTATGTCTGGATTAAAAACACGAGGAAATCCTAAATAAATATCCCTCCTCGGCGTACTGATCGTATAATAGACTTAAAGGTTCTTCTCGTTGCCCCGGAGCCGAATTTAAATATTTTTCTTCGCTCCATAGTAATGTACATACTTATGTTGCTGACCGAGCAAATTTTCTTGTGAGTCATCAAATTCCAAAGGTTCGAAGACATCAATATTATTGTTGGATATGGTCGATTGCAAAAAATTTTCATCAATTTGTACATTACAATGGGCATACAACGGTTTATTTATAAGATAATTTAACCACTTTTTTATAGTATTGGATGATGATTATGCACATTAAATTGCATAAATCATCATCCAATTCTCGCGGTAGCGTATTCACCATAGTATTCACATTAACAGGAACATTTATAACTTGACCAATGATTTTAAAAGTTCCTTGTTGATACCGCAACCGTCTAATCAGCATAAATGGTAACCTGGGCGAAACTAACCTCTCGGCAATTACATCCAAATCGAGTAAATGCCATGGGTGTTCCGGATATTTAAATCCACTAGAAGCAAACCTCAATGGAATTTTATTATTATTGATCGAAGATTTGCATGTACTACGTAAGGCCCCGATTACCACAGTCGTATCGCTTATCACGCCAAATAATAGTCAAGTTTTCATAGTCCTTCTATAAATTCTGTATAGCTGCTATGAAAAACATCATATTGCACTGAATTTTACGACAATAGTTACTTGAAGTGACTAGGGACACGACAAGGAAAGACATTTGAAATGACTATTGTCGTAAAAAGTCAGTGCAATATGATGTTTTTCATAGCAGCTATACAGAGTTTATAGAAGGACTATGAAAACTTGACTATTATTTGGCGCGATAAGCGATACGGCAGGACTGTACTGTTAACAATACTGTTAACAATGACAGTTCTAAAGCGTTCATAAATCTCGGTTGTAACCACAGCAACGTGCTTTGTATTGTTCATAAACCTAAACCAAAATTTCCCCTTATTGTGACAATTGTCATTTACAACTCTACTCAATACTGCCTTTCCAGCTGTCATTAAAAGAAACAATTATGGATTCTGATCGTATTGATCATTTGAATATTGGTTCTTGTTAATTAAATAATTCTTTTTTTTATTATATGTATTTATGATAACGAAGAAACAAAATTTTGCTAAACAAAGTAGTAAAGGTAGCAGAGGTAGCAAATTTGATGTTTGTAACAATATCGTTGTTAACTGCTATGTAATTTGTACAATGACATTTGTAACAATTTGTTACAATGTAGAGTTCGTGAACGCACTCCTGTGGGAATCGAAGCCTTTACACATTACATAGGAAATTCGTTCTGAATTAAACAGTAACGTCTGGACGGAATGCGGGACAAATTATTTTTGAACCATAAACGGTCGCATATACATACGTTACACAACTAATCGAAATAATTATCAGTAAACCGGTTTTTAAATTCCAAATTCCATTTTGACTTCAATTTTAATATTGGCGCTTGCTCACGTTTTCGCTTTCGACAAGCAGCCTGACGCTCTGCTAGTATCAAACAACTCGTACTACATAACTACTGTTCACGTTTTCGTTTTCGATAAGCAGCCTGACATTCTGCGGTCGACACACAAAAGATATACACAACTAGAGCAGCAACGACAAACGACAACTTCAGTGAAATTAGAATACAGGCAAATCAAAGCCTGCTCACATAACAACTGTCGATGACCAAAAAATAAACAAAACAAAAAACAAAGAGAGAGAATGTGGGAGAATATATTATGGTTTATTTTGATAGCGCAACGCATTTTTGTGACACATTCTCATAACGCTTTTTCGTGACTCTTTTTCATAGGTTTGGTGCCGTAAAACGTTAAAAAAAATCCTATTTAAAATTGGGTTTGTGGCGATCTTAAAAAATTTTCAACCCAGCTACCTTGAATCATGTTGTGGATGTGCTACAACTAATTAATTTATCATCAAATATGTTGTTTAAGTCAGATATCAAATTTCAATGAAATTGGTGCATAATTGTAGAAGTTCCGTATGAGGCAGGGATGAAGTTTCTTAAATAATACATGGCCACAATTTAACAAACATCGCGGGACCCTACTACTAATGATACTTTGGTCCATAAATCAAAAAATTAAGTTTGCCATTAAGAAATTAGTTGTTTATGCATGTAACTAATCCAGGCCTTTATTACTTTCCCAGCACCAAATGGAACATGCACGTTTGTCTACCGATTTTATTGAAATTTTATATCTGTGTTATTAAGTCGATCCTATAATTAGTTCCTAATACAAAACCTAATTTTTTAAGCTCGGGATAATTCTTCGGGTGATATCTTTTCGGGTAGCATTTCTTAAATAAAATAAGAGGTACTTTGGTTGGTAAACAAAATTTATTTTTATATATCCAGTTCTAATCAATCTGATTTTAGTGAAATTTTTAATAAGAAATATTTTGTAGATCCTATAAATTGTTCCTAATACAAAACTTATTATTTCATGGCCTGATAAAGTCAACCTAAACCTGACCCAATGGCAAGAAATACCTTGGAACGCGTCTTGTACTAATTATAATCGATACTCTAAATCGAAAATTAGATTTACCATTTCTTCTATTATATAGAATTTTCGCTTCAGAATTTGAACTCGGTCCCTTTAGATCGAAACTCAGTAGATCACCATAGAATAGTGTGCTGGTTTCGTTCAAATCTTACATTTACACATAACATTGAAGTTAATTAATAACAATAACAACATCTGTAGGAAGATTGTTACATTAAAAATCGTTTTTTACAAAGAGAACAAATTACTCGCCCTCGTATTTACTTATTACACTCCAATCGAAACTCACACAAAGGATAATTGATTTATATCGAATATTTATACTGGTGTACGCAAATCAAATTTTCCAAATACCCTTAATTATCGAAATTAAATTTATCTTTTATACAATTAACAAATTTAATTAGAAAAAATTGTAATATATTTAATTTTGGTTAGGCAACGACATTATTTATTATTGTGGTCATCGACTATATACAGGCTATATTATGTACTGTACACACTAAATTGCAGTGTATTGTATAACTAAAATAAAGTACAAACCATTCCAAATATTTTGGATAATGAACATTATATGCAGCGTTTAGATATAGAAAAGCTTGCGGTTTCATATAGCTAACGTACGTATAAATGGGGTATTCGATTACAAAAAAAAAGTTTATATTTATTGTGCTTTTAACCAAAACATACACTCATTGAAAATTGACCACCCAAATAAAATTATCGTTATATTTTATTGGTTATTTTGGAACATTCATTAAAATTAGGAGAATGGGTATTTTCAGTATGCTTGCTTAACATTATCTACTCGACTGGACATTGGCAATTATTTTTGTCGTGTCACATTTTTGCAACCTATTTTCAATTTAATATTCAACAGTTCGTTGATTTATTTAAATTTCGAATATATTTTGATGTTTAAATTTAATTTACATGTCTGATCACATAATACTATACAAATCGTTTTATTTCGTGCACATTCTGCATGTATAAATCAAAAATTTTAAAAAACTCTAATCAAAAACATAAATAGCATAAATTAACTTAATTTTATAATATAAATTAAAAAGAAAAACATAAAGTTCTGTATGTTATGTAAATATTTCGTTTTGAGGCTTATGCAAATAAAAATAATTATAGTACATAAGTATATACAAAACTTTATGTATTTGTTTTGGTTTAGATTTCAAAAACTTTTAAGTTCTAAAACAAACATTTATGCGACTTTATTATGTAATCGACAAACAACAAAAATTTTATGTGACTCCTCATATTATATAAAAAAAAGTGGCATGGTCATTTGATTTAATCGTAAAGTAAATTGCTCTAAATAATGACACAAAATTGAAGGTGAAGACATTTTTTGATTGTTTAAACATAAGTCGTATATACCTATAGCCATATACCAAGAATTCGCCTGTCGTTTCGTTGCTATTCATTTTCACTTACCTTAATGTTTTATAACTTCTTGTAGTGAAGTGTATTTTTATTTTGTCTTTGGATTTTTATGTTCTTTTGTAGTAATAAAACTAAGACTATAAAAACCTTACTGTATACGGGTATAGAGTCGTATCATAAATAATTTAGATTGTGTTCATTTTGATTCATGATGCCGGAAAATTTATTTGTAATAGTAAAATAAATTGTTGGTTTTATAGTCACATTTAAAATTTGTTTATGGTAATTGAGGTGAGATTTTAAGATATAATAAAACGTGATACGCAGCAAGGCATTGATAAATCAATGCTGCGAAATAATTGTAATTGGATTATTCTGGTCGCTTTGATAAATTCAAAAATGATTTAGCTAAATACAACTCATCTTATTGGAGTGCATAGATATGGGCTGGTCCGCTTTTAATGTGTGTTTCTTATCAGTATTATATAGCAAATTATATCACAAGACCGATCGCTACCCTGTTCCGTATATACAGGATCACAAAATAACTTGAGAGATGAAAATTAAATAATGCTCAACCAATTCACTGTAGTGCGCACATATCACAAATTTAAATAAAAATACATCTCGTCTTCATTGGATTTGATTTAAATTTTTTTGGTTTTTTTGTTGTATTTTATTTTTCAATCGCCTTACATTCGCCATTGATAAAATTTCACTTACATTGTAATTAGCATAAACTGCTGTAATAACGAACAAAAGTGTTATGCCTTGAATAACTATTAGACAATTTAGAAAGAGTGGATCAAAAATAGATAATTAAAGTGAAAAGTAACGTTAATAGTGAGTGACTTGTGTTCAAAGTGACAAAATAAAGAATAGTGACAAGAGTGTTGCGATTGCGACCACAGTTGAATCAATTAATACATAGGGAGAATATAGAACGCTTTGAAATAATAGAACAACTGAAAAATGCAAATAAAATGCAAGTTATTATATTGTTTGTAGCGTAGTAGTAACGTGCTAGGCTAGGTTGGCAGAAGTCTTTGGTTCGATGCTCCCAATTTTATTTATTTTTTTTATTAGTATATTTTAGTATTCATGTAATGAAAAAAAAATATTTTAATTTAAATTAAAAATATTCCGCTTCACAGTTATTACAGTAATTACACAAGAAAATACGTGGTATGCTCTTATAATGCGCCTAAATGTATGCGTACACTACTATACATTATTTAAAAACTTTTATGTTATGATTTGTAGTAAGCCATGAGAATTTTTCTGTAAAAAATTTTTTTCATGTCATAATTTCATGGCATGCTATGTTTGAAACAATATAATAATAAAATTAAATACATTTTCTTATGTTGGATCGTGGCTTAGTAGTAACGTATTGAACTAGAGCGGCTGAGGTCTGGGGTTCAATAGTGCTCGCGGTATTTTAGTTTGGATTTTCCAATTTATAATTTTGACGTGATCACGTCTTACACCGCATATTCAGCAAATTGACACGAAATTTTAACCTTGGTCGTGGGCAATTACTCATCGTGTGTGGCAAGCTGCGCCGCAAACCTCATCTAATCCTAACAATTCTGAAGTCAATTTTTACATAAAGAAACAGTGGTGGTTAATTTATTTTAAGTTAAAATAATTAATCTCCACATAAATTTTAATTAAAATTAAAACCTGCAAAATAGTGATTTACAATAGTTGAAAACACTGTGGGGAGAGAATCACTCATTTATTTCTGCGTAAAAAACTGTGGCAGATAGGTTAGGTTGGGTTTGGGTGGCGGTCCACCAGGACCGGGCATAGACACAAAAAGGTCTGTAGCCATACCACAATTTAAAAATTTTCCTCCAACTCATTGAAACCACTTTGAGCTTGCTATGAAGCGCTGGATACTCATGACGTACATCCCGCTGAGCTCCGCCAGGTCGTTGAAAAGGGGTGCCCCTAGAAAATTCAGTCTGTTTCGTGCCAGACGAGGACAGGTGCAAAGAAGATGAAGTACTGTCTCTTCCTCCTCTTCGTCCTCGCAACTGCGACAGTAGTCATGTGAGAAGAAACCAAGTCTACTCGTATGTCACATTGCATACAACAAGGGTGTCTCTATAACGGACTAAATTACCTGTAGATTCTGGATCTGTTCGTAAAAAAGAACCTATATATCTCTTGTTTATACATATATACATATGTATGCCCTAAATATCCTCTAATGAAATTTTATAACATACAAAATATTATGTTATTAGCTTTTCTGTGAAATTTTCTAAGTAAAAATAATTTATATAGCAACACACTTTAAACACTCACATTTCTAAAACACTTCTAAAAACGCAAGCGATAAAAATTACACCAATTCCTTGCAAATACCAACCACATCATTATAATTACGTGTATGTTTACATAATCTTTAAAAAGAAATTTCCAAACCCTTAAAAAATGTAAACCACAAATTTTTGTAAAATACGAATAAGCAGAACATACAACAATTATACATAGCTATTCCAGGGCGTAATATTTCTGTTTTATTTAATAACAACCATACTTGTAATTAGAAAACATGGTATTTAGTACAAATAAAATAAAAATCTCAACACAAAAAATAAAAAATTTTTAATTAAATTTGATACGGAGAAACATAAAAAGTTGAAGGTTTTTTTGATTTTGTTGGTGCTGCTTATTTCTCGAGTGTTGGTTCGATTTAATTTGCCTCCCTATCATCGCACCTTTCTTGTTATAATAACTCATTAATTAGTTAAAGTGCGGTTTCTGGCGTAGCTACTTCCAGATTAAAACCATCTTAATGTAGTTTTCTTAAACATACACTACTGCTTATCAGCTTGTTGCCAAGTATTTGTTTTGATTTGTATTACAAGTTTTTCGTGTAAATTCGAAAAAAACATCGACCAAACGTGTTGCCAACAATTACAACTAATAAACACCAGACAAGTCTTTGAGAACACTTCGTCCCAAATACATGTTGTTGGCTTTTGACCGTCTTGGGTTAGTTACTAGTACTTGTCTTTAGTTTGTCTTGCATACATTATCCAAGACACGTTTGCGGGGCACCTAAAATTTTTGTGGTGAAAAGGACAGAATTTTGCTATGGAATTAGAATATGTAGGTATACCATTTTAATTTTATTATTTAAATTTACTGAATAATCTCATCAAATTGTTTATTATTAAGATCAAAATAAATCGTGTATTTTAAACAAGATAATTTAATTAATTCGGGTGTCAATAATTGGATTAATTTATGATGCATGGTGAATTATTGGCAAATGGTGTCAAAAATTGCATTCTACTCTAGTAGTTCCAAAATGCCCAAAGCAAATGGAAAATATTCCGAGGAGAAACTTCAAGTGCTGTCGATGCTGGTAAATCCAAAAATATGTCAAAAAGGTAGCAGCTGTATATTTTAGTAATCCAAGTGGATCTTCAATATTCGTATGTATGAAAAAATCAAAAAAGTTAGACCCGGCTGCAAATAAAAGGATTTCAAAAAAGCAAGGCGAATGATTTGTACGTTGCCAAGGATCTTATAGAATTTGCACAACAGGTAACGGTTGGTTTCTCTCTACCTTAAATGTAAAATATTTTATTGAGAACACCAGACCTAGTAACAGCATCGAGTGCTATAGAGGGAGCAAACGACAATAAAGAGTGATTTTCATCAATTAGAACGTACGAGTATTTAAAATGCAATGAATATTTCGTTGTGTAAGAAAATCAAAACAGTATTAGATACAAAACGAGCCAGAAACATATGTATAGAGGTCGATCGAGGTCAGGCTAAAACAAATCGAACAGTTATGTTTTATTTTGCTGCTTTTGGAGCTTTGATCCGGCTTAGGGTAATTACCCGAGTTGGTGTTTAAGGTTGAGTGAAAATGGATGGATGGCTAAAGAGATTTTTTTACGAACACATATTTCTAAAGTCTTCCATCCGGGAAAGAAATTTCCCGTAATATTTTTTTATAGCTTGCCACAACACTCATCAAACGCTTCCAGTAAGTAAGCTGTGTGTCGAATAATGTATAGTTTTGTTAGCATTATATCCAAATAAATATACAACGCGCATATTACAAGCGGCAGACCTATAGTAAATGCATTAAGTCGCTCAACAATGGAAGTAATAAAGCGGTACATAAATGGTGGAGAGCAAACCCTCGATTTGATTTAACGAAACAAAAATTTGCACCATTACTTGTAGAAATGACGGCAACAAAAATTAAACTGGAAACCATTCAGCATGGCTTCCGTGTCTGTGATGTATTTCCGTGGGATTAAAACGTAATCGATTTTTCTCGCTGCTTAGGAAAATCATCAAGCAATCGTATCGAAGCTTTCACGTGTAAAGCTGATACAACTATCTCTTACGAGAAGTTTAAAGGATTAGTAGACTATACATGGTCAGATGGCAAACGTACAATTTAAGCTACATGTTTCGTAAACATTAATAACACAGTTACAAATAGCGAAGTGTTATCAGTCGACAATTTTAATGACATTTACATGGTTATAACCGATCTCAGCAACAACATCAATGAATTTTTATTCGTAAACAAGGACGTTATTGTCGAAGACGTGCGGAAAATCTTTACTCAGTAGCTATGATAAAATACTGCATTCTGAAAATTACTCCGCTTGAAGTGGTTTCTGTCATTGATGACTTTTTGAATTTACCGTTAACACCTGTGAGGCAGCCATGAAGCCAATAAAACCAAGCAAACTCTTTGTGATTACCGACCCATTATGGATTCAGACCGAACAGTTTAGAAAAAAAGCCAAACGGAATGAACTGTTGGACAAAGAAGAAGAAACAAAAAACTAAAAACTAGAAAACAAAAATTAAAAATACAAGAGAAATCGCAAAGGCTAAAAACAAATATTTCGACCGGGTTCATTTCCCTCGGCTATGTAGCTGTGTAGCAGCTACAGTCGTGTGCGAAATAATAGTATAGTGAATGAATAATTTCGCTATATTATGAAATTTTCAATTCCTGTTTCAGATATTTTGCGACCTATAGATACTCGTATGATTAAAAATTATTTGTAGTTTAGAGATTCTAACAGGTAGTAAAAATTTGGCACCTATTATAGTTTAACAGGATTTCTGTGATGTGCGAAATACTAGTAGTCTTTTTAAAAGTTAAGCAAAAAATTCACAAAATTCATTTTATTGTTAGTGTATACAACTAAAAAGTAATATTTGGTGGTATAGCCGTTGGCTTTTAACGCAGCACTCATCCGTCGAGATACTGAATTTATTAAATGTTGACAACTTTCAACGGGAATGGATATCCAAGCTGATTTGGTTATCTCCCAAAATTGCTTCGAGTTTCATGGGTAGGATTTTTTTTTTATATCGGCCCATAAATTTTCAATTGGATTGAGGTCAAGTGCCACTCCATAACCTCTCCATAACCTTAATTTTATACCGCAAGAACCATTCCTTCGGCTTTTTAGAGGTATGTTTCGGATCATTATCTTTTTGCGAAACCCATTTAAGCGCCACATCATATCCTGCAACAGATAGCGTAACGGTTTCGAGTAATTCGACATATTTATCCGCGTTCATAATTTCTTAGGCCGTCCAAGAACTTCAAATCGAAAATTTCAGGATTCTATTGTCGAGTTTTTTGTAGAGACTCCAATACCGATTTTCGGTAAAATGGTTGATTACCGAAATGTTGGTAAATGTATAAAACACAAATTATTAATAAGTTTTATAAATTTGTCGAAACCTTTACTCTGGTTTTACACATAAAAATGTCATATTCGTCATTGGTGTCATTCTACTTTTCAGGCTAAAAATATTTTCATTGATTTGCAAATCTATCCAAATACCAAATCTACCAAATCTAAAGAGAATTCCATTAATCCGATTAATTTATCAAGAAAGTTGACAAAAAATAGGCACCCGGTTTGGGGAATAAAACCCTTTGCTATTCAACGCAACAGAGTTAACTAGAATTATAAAATGAGTAGCAGCTTCATTTAAAGTAAACACTTTTAACTATAAAACTAACTTCCGTGGAATCAAAAGTGCCTAACTAAAAAATTACCGAGAACCTAAAATAAAACTGGTCTACTCTCATTTACTGAGCAACAATTTTCTATCTTATGGCGCATTCCGTTTTTTTTTTTATTATTTTTTTGAAGAACTCGTCATAAATAAAATTTCAAATTTTAAATATAAAATTGCTAAAAGGGCCAAAGGTCTAAAATTGGTTAATTACATTCAAAATTGGTCATTGAAAAAATCTAAAAAAAACTTTAGATAACTCTGATTCATTTTTTTTTTAAATGTTTCAAGTACTTCCAGAATTTTCAAAGTTCGATAATTCAGAATAATATATATATTAATCCAAATTTGGTTTTAAATATCTAGGTAGAAATAATTTGACACAAAAATTAAAAACGAACCAAATTCGGGTCGGGTTGCGGTCAAATTAAAGAAACTTAAATCAAATTTAGAATAGTTGTAAGCACAAAAATGTTTAGCTTTAACTTTAGTTTAGCAATTTCGGTATCTGTTCTGCTCCACTCATATGTCCAGCTAAAATATTTAGTTTTGGAGATTTCACAGCTACATCTAATTTTTAGTAGTTCCTAATTTTAATCTGCAAAAGTAAATCCGATAGGGCATGGCCTTCGCAAATTACGTAGAAGGACATGCAAGAAACGTATTAAGAACTAAGAGAAACCCGAATCTAGAAGGCATAATTAAATATAAAATTGAAAAAGTCACAGCATCAGATTGACACAATTTCATCTTATAGACACGAAGATGACACTCCCTGCTGTTACAAGATAGCCAGTATGTATTTTTATTTAACTAACGTTATATTTTATAAAGTTTAGTGATACAATTTTTAGTTTTAAATTTATTTAATTTGTTTTCATTTAATTTGGAAAAGTTTCATTCCACTCGAAATTAGTTTCAGTCTTTTCGTAAAAGGGTTTATTCAATTTCGAATAATTTGCATTCATTTTAGAAATAGTTTCACTTAAATTGGAGAAGGTTTCGTTTAATCCGAGATTTTTTAAAAATTATCAAAATTAATCAAATTTTTCAAGAAAATTAAAATTGTTGTCATATTTCATTAAAGTTTATATATTTTTGAACAAAAGATTTTAATTTCAACTTTCTGTTAGGAATTATATGGTAAGTCGGATAAAAGTCGGAATTTAGAATAATGCACAGTTTAAAGTACGGCACAGTTTGTCTTATTGACCCTTATGCCATCTATGAACGAATGGTACGAGCTAGTCGATAATTTAGAAAAGTCAACAATTTAGTCAAAAAAATCGACGTTAGGCACACAGCATTAGTCTATTCGAATTAAGTTAATGTAAAACCAAACCCATATTGTAAATTTTTGGATTAAGTAATGCAGGTGTTCTACATTTAACAGATCTACTCGAAAAATCCGATAGTTTTTATGTAATGTTATAGTTCTATTTAATCTATCCAATTGGAGAGTTTATCAAAAACAAGAGTATAATAAGAAATCTAACTGTCTCGTTCAATTTCAAAATTCGGCATTATTTGATTTTAGATAAACTAAATTCAAATATTTGCTATTGAGATGTAGAGCAGAAGTATACTTAAACACACCTAAGTAGCATGTTGAAACATGTATGCTACACTGCTACAAAGTTTAAATAAATAAAAATCGAATAAAACTTTTTTTTTTCCTATGGAATTTTTAGCCTTAATACGGCTATATGGATATGTAATCAAAATTTGGTTTGCATATATTTTTAAATGCTTGCAAAGCCTTATACATATTATTACTAATTTCATTTAAATTATTACAATTTACCAAGAAATTGATATGTCGTGCTTAGAGCAGAAACTGTTCATATTTAAACTCTCAGATCAAACTGAGTTTATCTATCAATAAGGTTTTTCCTTATTGTGAAATAAATTTGTTTATCGATTCAAGATCAATTTCGAGAAAGTAAATCAACTGACGATGGTACCATAGCATCGGTTTCGATTTTAAACTGATAAAAATTATTTATTTCACAATAAGAAAAAACTAATTGATAAATAAACGAAATACAAAAAAATTTAAATTAGATCTGTCACTTAAAAAAATGAGTTAAGAATGCGCGATTTTGCGGTCTAGCTTACGAAATAAATTTCAAATACAAATTAATGTTTTATGTGATAGAAACCAAGTTTTATAATTATTTGTTTTAATTTGAATTTTCTATAGGTTTAATTGTGGTATTAATTTATATGTCGGTTTGACAACATTTGACTACCTAGGGTAGCTTGACTGAAATTTAATAGTACAAGCTGACAATGAACAAAATTTGTAATTTTCTTAATTAAGCGAAATTGGCACGTCTCGAATTTGTATAAAATAATGTATAAAAATTGAATTTAAGTTAATTAACGTTCGCTGTTAAGGCATTTATTATAATGACGCAGCCTAACTTTATTTACGACATTTAATCCGTCAGAATACATTGCTTTCACTGCAAAACTTAATTTTTGACCGATTTGCAGTATAAACTGAGTTATCAGTGTTAGCTTATTACAATGTTGTGCCAATTAATCGGAATTTTGAAGAGTGGTTGCTTTCAGTTAAGCAAAGTTGGCACCAACAATAACAATTTCGTGTCATCAATACATCAGCAAAATTGTGAGGAATATTTGAGCTTTAAATAAATAAAATTTAAGCAACAAATTTGTATTTTTTCTTTCGGTCAAGTCAGTTGAGTCAGCTTCAACAAATTATGATTAGCGAGACAAAAGTTTATCTTTTTTACAAAATAATAACCCCTAAACGTCCATTCTTAATTTTGAAAACTTAGAAAAATGTTATGTGAAGTTTTCGGTAAATAATATGTTTCGAGTTATTCGCGATTGAAAATATTGATTTTTTATCTAACAAATGCATGTTTTAGAGCGAATTTTCACGAATAACTCGAAAATATTACGTTTTATCAAAAAATCATTAAAAACCAAAATAAAGCGTATAAAATAACAAATCGATTGGTTAGTTTTTATTTCTGTAGATGCAATACGAACCGAGTTGTGCCTCGTTGAAAGTGACTGTTTGTTCGCCGAAAATTAAATTAAAACTTTTCAACGTTAAATAACGGAAAAACGACGAATTTTTGAAGGACAACTTGTTAGGTCCTTTCTAAAGTACTTGAAAAGTCCCAAAATGTGATTTAGTAGTCGTTAGCATAAAAAGCTTACAGAGTTATGATACAAATAAAATGATTGTCTCGTTTTTTCGGACAAAAAATCAGCAATGAAACAAATGGCTTAACCGCAAGAATTGAAATTAAACGTAATCCATGCACAGTGTACTTGATTTAAGTACTAACAATAGGTTCTAGAAGTTTGAACGGTTTAGAATGCCTAGATTTAAAAAAAAGTTTGATTCAATTTTGAAATGATTTTTGAAATTTTTGAAAAAAATCACAATAACTCAAAAGTTAAAGAAGATACGTACAAAATTCAAAAGCACAAAAAATTAAGGTTTTCTTGCAGAAAATTTTGTTATGTTTTTCTCTGTGATAAAAATTAAGTGAAGTATCCCCGTTTTAATATCGCAATTGAGTGCCAAAACTACCTTCCTCAAGCCTTTAAAACTCAAAAATCTCAAAAACGAAGGGTTCAAAGAAGTTCAACTTTACAGGCCTTATAGCCCTTAAAATTACCTGAATTCATTATTTGAGTGTACTATCTAATTACCAATTCCCAGCAGGAGTGACATTCACCCCAGGGTAAAAGCACACATCGGCACTTTATAACTTTTCTTCCTTGATCTATTCCCTACTTATTGTCCAAATTTCACGTCAATCGGTATTTTCCGTAAGAATTCTGAGGTAATAACATATTTTTACCGTCAATGACTGGGCTAAAAGTGAACAGTTATCTAAAAATTTCAGATGAATAGCTAAAATCAGAATTATATTATTATATCGAAATAGATAGTTTTAAAAAGTGAACAGTTGTAATAAAATAAAAATCAAAACTCTTGAAAACTATTGCTAATATTAATAAATGAATTCTTTAGAAAATGTTTCCAGTTTATTAAAAAGCTGTCTAGATAATTTATTTTTCTAATTTAGTGTTGTGAGCGTTTAAACAAATTGAAAAAACTTAAGGTCGCGTCACAATGAATCCGTCCCGTTTCGTTCCGCTTCTCCGTCAAAATTAATTTTAGACCTTTTCTGTACATTTTGTATGAAGAAACCGAATGATTAGTTATAATAAAACGGAAAGAGACGGACGAGCTCCTCATCTGTTTTTTTTTTTAAATTTAGAATTTACAGAAAGACGGAACACCTAACCAAACAAATCAAATTAATTCTGAAGTAGGCTAATAGTGATTTTCGATTATTTGAAAACATAATTTTTTCATTAGAGAAAGCTACTCTTAAAATACCCGGATTGGTCCCTATCCAGATTTAATGAACGCACCCACCATTTCCTTTCTTGCTTTTAAATTCTATAATATTGTTTTCCTCCGATCGTAGGAAAAAATATATCTTTCCATTGTTTTTTCGAAACGAAATGCTCATGATTCCAGTATGTTGTATATGTAGTATTCCTCGTTTAGATGCATGTCGCGAGGAAATGTTTTTATTTCTGTGGCAATAAGACATATTAGCTTATGTCAACTTAAAAAAAAATTGAGGTATCAATATTCACCATTTTATATCTATCCTGTAACTTGTGACCAAAGTATGTAGTTACAATTCGTGATGACTTAAGTCAAATATGGTGGAGTTACAGGAACGATAGAAAATGTTGAATATTGCAAATTTAATTTTATTTTAATTCGACATAAGCTAATATGTCTTATTGCCACAGATTTCATTTTATTGCTTTATTTACTGGGAGAGAGAAGAGAGAGACAGAGTAATACAATTTTAAATATTTGTTGCGCAAAATGAATATTTAATTTAATTTTAAGACAATAAAATTAACGAAGAAACACTTCAATGTATTAAACCAGAAGACATTGGTAAAGTTTTAGAATACGAATCACTTGGGAAACGGATCAAAATACTTTAAAAAATTTTGGAGTGGCAGCTACATCAGGCATACATTTAAGTTATTATTTTTGTATGTATAAAAGCACAATCGATTTCTTATTTGTAGGGAATTAAACTGCCTGCAATTTTTTGTTAGTGTCAATTAGAATATCCAAATGTATTAATAGTTATACTGAGATTTTATATTTAATCTGTTAATTACACATATCATGAAATAATTTGCTTTGCTTGCCAAACCTTGTAAACCATTTTAAATAATTTCATAATTTTAAAAGTTATGATAGCGCCACTGAGTGTTGTCAATTTTAAGAGACACGTGATGAAAATGTACTTTGTTACTGGTAATGAAGGGGTAAAGGCACTGGCGGATTTAACGGCGGGCGCATCGGGCCTCGACTTTTGGGGGCCCCAGCTAAACTCCAACTTTCATGTCTAAGTGTCTAAGTAATTTTCGTTTTTATATTGTGTGTGGAAGAAAAGATAAAATGGGTTAATAATTTAAAATACATACATGTATAAAGATAGAAGAGATGACGTTGATTCAAGTATGTAATAAGCGAATTTTGCTGACCAAAATTGAATTCGGATTATTTTGGGTTTATTTTTTCCCAAGGAAATAGTCAATTTGATTTAATTGACAAGAGCCAACTTTTCGAAATAAAATATAAATTTAATATGTATTATGGCCTGGTGGCAGGTATCATAACCACAAAAATAGAATAGGAGAAAAATAGAATATTTTTGAAGAAGAGCTGGAACAGCCCTAGGCGTGAAATCGAGAATGTTCTTTTAATACTGTTTTAAATATTAAAAGAAATTGACACGTCATAACCTGGTAATACTACTGAGATATATACATGGAGACGACATGCAAAATATTTACCATAGTAAACAGCAAAAACGAATGGTACAAGTTTTTTTTAGTTGTACCGCTCATTTTATATATGCCTCACACTCTAAAAAGCTAATTCCGAAAAAGGGCCGTACTGGATTCGAAAATAATTGTGTTAATATTAAACTTGCGCTTGCTTGATTCATTAAACATACAAAGATTTTGAGACTGATTAACTAATTGAAGCATTATTTGAATTATTCACACATTGCACTACTTATCTTCGGAAAATATTTAAATTATTTCTCACTATTTTTCCTTGACATTTTCAATACACACCTGGAAAATAAATAAAAATAAAAAATAAAAAATTTGTGAAACGTCAAACTTTCGAACATAAACAAACTTGTTTACTAAACATTTGTAAAAACAAAAATGTGAAAGAACAATTTAGTGTATTGAAAAAAAACAACGCATTTATTGACTCGAAGATCATAGCCTACTATGTAATTATAGCGGTACGAAGGTTAGGTATATATGATTTCATTTCGGAAAATTCGAAGCCAATTAGTAACTTTCCCAAATATAATTGCAACGCTTGCTGACTGGCGGCTAAAATATTTCATATGTAGTTTTATATGGTCAAAATGTGTCTTGAATGTTTCATTAAATTATTAATTTCGACTAAATTAATTTTAAAATTTGATATTTATTATTAATCGCAACAAACTCAATTTTATTAATCATAAAAAAAATGTAAGAGGACATCCACTAATTTAGACAAAAAACTTGTATTTGTAAACATCATAAACATGATTTAACTTGTTTTTGCATGTAAAAAAATAAAAGTAGCCAGCGCTGCCCAAGCGAGGGGACAAATGAACTAAAATCGATATTGGGCAAATCCCTCATTCAAGACAAGGAAAATAAATACGTTCTCTGTCACACAGATGCAAGCATTTTTTCTTCTTCTTCGTTTTTTTCTTGTACCATGAATTTTTGCCTATGCCGTATCCATGTATATATCTCAGTGGGTAATACATAAACGAAAAGAAGTCAAGGCCTCCTAGATATACAAAATATTTCAATAAAATTTTCAATCTAGAAATTTTAAATTCGTGTAATTTGTACTTTTAATTAGTGTACGCAATGAATTTTCTTCGGTGGATTCGGATTAAAAGTGTGTTTGACTCGCAATCTTTGAACTTTCTCGGCTACGCTGCGCTTCACCTCGCATGCAAATATAATTACTCGCCAAACAAAGTATCACTTCTAATCCTGATGATACAAAGTACTATTTTCCAATTTGGTTACAAAAATACGACTTTTCAAAATCGTAGTAGGTTGTGAAATGATATATTACTGTTAGGAAATGAGGAATATATCGTAATGAGGAAATATTCATTACCAGTTTGTGCCTACTAGATTTCCAAAAAATTGTAAAATTAATTTGGAGTTTAACTATCCAAAGACTTTTTTTCTCAAAATTTAATAATTTACTGTTTATAACAAAATTAGAAATAATCTTGTATGTAACATGTTAGAAAATATCTTTTTTTGTAACTTGTGGGATTTTGCTCAAATCGCTTCACTCGTTTCGTAAATATCCCACTCGTTACTTAAAATGAGGCATTTTCTAACTGTGCCCTGAGGATGCTGATTCTCTAAAAATTAATGGGTGTTTTCTTTTATTAATTCCACAGAAAGAACATAAGGAATAGAATACTGATCACGTGACCTCGGAATATTCCGTACGACCACAATAAAAAAATAGCAACCTGATTCTCTAAAAAATAAGATTATGTGTAGACCGTGTAAACTTGTAAAAAGCAAAGCTTACTTTTATGATTTTGAACTTTTTGAATATTATTTTAGTAGTAAGTCAAATCGAGAAATTGCAAACTCATAAAAGTAAGCATTGGTTTTTACAAGTTTACACGTCTACACATTATCTTATTTTTTTTAGAGAATCAGGGTGCAGATTGGAATAAATGTTATTTTGTCATTCTACTATTTTCCATAGTATAATGTTTTTTAATTTTTAAGATTAGGAAACAAATTAAGTTTATTAATTAAATGCATAGTTTCATGTAACATTAATTTTAATTATCTTAAAAAATATAACCTGTGATTTTTTGTATCCGTCAAGCTCTATTCAAAACTATTATCGTGTAATGAAACTAAAACTAATTTTTGCAAACATTTATTATTTTACGCCTTACATAATTAAATGTATCATATTTAATAATTTCATTTTCCATAATATGTACGATTTAATTCAATTAAATCATTTAAATTGTAAGCATCAAACATAATTACAAAACGTCAAATGAAATATTCCATTTATTTCACCTTTCGATGTAGTACAAAAAGAATACATTCTGAATATTCCGAATAAATAAAAGAACGGATTGAAAAAGGAATAGAAAGAATGGAATGAATAAAATAACGATTTACGTTACTTTCGGAATGTCCGGAATATCCAGAATGAATAAAAGAAACCACCCAATGTGTAATTGAGAAAATTACTAAAAAGCAAAGCCTACTTTTATGAGTATGAAATTTTTCGGTAATATTTGAGTAGTAATCAAATCGAAAATTACAAACCGAAGAAAATAAGCTTTGATTTTTACAAGTTTACACGTTTACACATTATCTAATTTTTTAGAGAACCAACACCCAGGTTGAATAAATAGCTATTATTTATTTAAAAATATCGTTAACATGTATTTTTATTATCTTGTCTTGGGGCCTCAACCGACCTTAATCCGCCACTGGGTAAAGGTTAAAACGGAAAATATCGAAACATCGAAAACGACTGAAAATTGAACGATTGAACGAAACACCTCCAAACATTTCAAAAATATTTGATTCAACTAAAACCATAAAATCTACAATATTTACGAACATTTTTTAAAATTTACTTTGGAATTAATTCAGAAAAGCATTACAACAAAGGATTTATTAACAATCCAGAGCAACATACAAACGGATTTAATACATCCAATATTAATAGAATTAGAATATTTGATCGACAATTTACCGCCAGGAACCAACATAGAACTCAAAAATTGTATGCTGGCTTGCAAAACACCCTTTCAATAATGCAACTCAGAATACCGAATGTTGTAATATTTAACAGAAAAAGATTTTTTGAAGCCATTCAAGCAATTTACAATAAATAGTGAAATAACAAATATTTTGAGATTGTGTAGAGTTAGTATTAGACGAGCTTAAATTTTCGGGGAATTAATTCCTTTAAGGTTTCAATTTAGGAAGGTGTTTTAAAAAGACAAACAACTTATTAAAGTCAATAGAGTTTATAAGTATCCACAAAGTAGGAATAGATATTAAACATTTTGTGTCAGGTGAAATTTGGCAAGCTAGGAAACAAATGTTTTGTGATAAGGAAATAAATAATCCACTCGGCTCCAATGCGGGAAATCAAAGTATTACGGTAACAGGTGTTTCCAACCACTTGTGGAGGAACTGAAATCGCTAGAGAGAATTCCTATATACAAATTTTATTTTTAAGCTTAAATTACGGAACGATAATGACATATTTCTAAATACAGGCAGTATATTTCCAACGTAGGAAAAACATGAAAGCCATGTATGATAGGTACAATAATCGACTATCAAAAGTAAGAGCGCTCTTAAAGTAACCAAAAAGATTCAAAAATGTGAAACCTGAACAATTAAACGATAATATTGGTGGTGAGATCAATAATGAAAAATAGTAAAACATGTATGCACTTACAATAATTTAATTTCAGTCATTTTTGCAATGTCGTTCTTCCTATCTTAGAGTAAAATATTGTAGACCCGATTGCAAAACAAATGCTGAAAGAATTTAAAATGCAGAAATATACTAAGCCAGATACAAGCAAATCTAGAAAATTATTGTTGAACCACATAATAACTGAGTATTTTGATTTTTATTTCAGATACCCGACCATGCATCACTTTATTGTTATTGCACGCAATTATTAAACCCACTAACAAAAAAATATTGAAAAACCCTAAGAGAGTTATCAAATATGTACACCATAAAGGATTATCAAAATTCTTTTATGGTTTTATTGCCATTCACACAAGCAGTCGACATATATTAGTAGCCATATCAGTACAAAAACACTTCATAAAGCTCGCGTACAGCCTTTAATTTTTATAATTGGAGAAAGCTTTTATTCAGACAGCAACCAGTTTTACATTTATTGCGTTTTAATTTACTTAAATCAAGACTGAATGATTCCAAAAAGCTGTAGTCCTAAGACATGCAAGTTGTTTTAAATAATAACTTAGAGATGTTCTTGAATAGTTGTGATGGAATTATTCCATATTTGTACGTCAACAATTTAATATTTAATATTAAGTAAAGATTTTTTTTTCTTGTTGGATAATGTAATTTTGTTGAGATGCGGTCTGTCCAGCCTACTATTATTCAAAGTTTAGACCTGTTATTAATTGCAAACTAACCGATCGAAACAATTTTTTAAGCTAAATGCTTATCTGTTCAAGCAGCTATATATTTTGAAATCAAGTATTGGAAAATGTAAAACGGTTAGTTTGTTTAGGCTGGCAATTGAAGGTTATCTATATTACAATATAATGGATAAGTTTCTGCCGAAATACCTAATTGTTTGCGAGTGTTGCCTGTAACGTAATTTTGAACCCACATTAACGAAAAATTTTCAAACATAAGCGATAGTTGCACAATTGTTCACCATAACAATTATTATGCTCGCTTTGAAAATTGCTCAACCCATTCATTTAATACAAAATTTCAACAAACATTTTTATTTTTAGACAAATTCTTTCATTAATCATTACATCCGGTGTAGTTTTAACCACTTTGCTAATTGTTTTATAATGGACGATGATTTTAGCAATTGTAAACTATATGCATTGTGAATTGTTCAACAAACCTAAAGTAGCTATCTATGTAAAACAATCGATATGCCTATATACATTTACTATACAAAACCACAAATACTAACCACAACATAAATATTTCCGAAATTTTAGTACAATAAAAACGTAGTCATCATTATAAGATAGTGACACCTTAAAAGTGCTAATTATTATTGTTCCACAGTTAGACATTCATAAATATTTTACATTGACTCAACAACAAAACTACATTAACACCCACGACTAATGTATGTATACGTACATTGTAAAATACTAACAAGTTCAATTTATGTAATGCATATACATAAGTACAATAAACGAACATTCAACATGTAACTACCATAAATGTAATCCCTAATATTTATAATAATCACTTTTTTGTTTCAATTGTTTTCTAATTAAAACAGAATTATACATGCAAATTATTTAATTGAAACGTTTTTCACATTTATATATTTGTTGTTGTTATTCGATGTTTGTTTGTTTTTAAAACATAAAAAATAGTTATGCATTAAATATTATGTAGCAATTTGTAACAAACAGAAACTTCAAAAACGCTACTTATGAACATGTAAAGTAGATTTTTATTATGCTTTGTATTAAATAAAATAAAATAAAATGCATGTTTACACCAGCATAAAATACTTGAACATAACCCAGCATAAGCTTAAATAATTTTTATAATTCAATTTAACTCACCAATTTCATTTTGCTGCAGATTTTTTATGGTTTAATATTTTTTTTTTTAAATCACACCAAAATATTATTTTTAATATTTTAATTAACAAAAAATAAAAACACTAAATATTTTATTATTTAATTTATAAAATAAAAAACAACAAGTGAATTTCGTAAATATTTTGAAACGAGCTTTTTTTTTTTTTGCTGTGAATCCTTTAATCCAATTAAATATCCAATGAAAATTTAACTTTTAGCCCGTTGGGGTTACTGTTGTGTCAGTTAATTTATTTTTGTTTGATAAAATACAAAAAGCACTTTCAACTAAACTAGCACACACAAACAACACAAACAAAATATAAAAAATACAAAATTAAATAAATAAATTGCACAGCACGAAAACAAAAAGACGGACGAAGCAAATAAAAATAAAAAAAAAGCTTTCTGCCGAGATCACGATCAAATTAAAATTCTAAAATTTTTCATAAAAACTTTTGTATTTATAGTTTGAGAAAATTAAAGTAGTTTTTTGTTATTTTGTTTTTGTTGTAACCACCGTACGATTCATCTCAAATTTCAGAGAATTGAATTTTGTCATTGTTGTTGTTTTTTTTTTTTCGGTTTATACATTTATTAGTATGGATGAGTAGTTGTGTAGTATTATGTACATAGTAGATAATTTTTCCCACTTAACAAATTTGGAGTTTCAAAAGTAAAAATGTATAGTATCTTATAGAAAGATTGTTAATTAAAATTAAAAATTAACTGATCAAATAAGATGTGTCGGAATGATGACGAAATGCAACGAGGAGGGACACTAACTTTATACGATGTGTTTGTTATTTCTTTGAAATGGCGCGCTCGTATAGCAACTTTTTGTCCCAAATATTTTGAAGTTGTCGACTAATTCGTTCATTGTGACAAGAGAAAAATATAAAGGGGTGAAACCTCATGAGGTGATCATGAGGTCTTCAAAATTAATTCAACTCCCAAATAAATCCCTAATTGAACCTCTCAAGTTAATCTTATCAGTCAAGGCGTGAGGATTTCTTTAAATGTCTTTAGCTAATTATAGCCAATTAGGATAAAACTTATCTATTTCATAATGAATTTTAGTGAAATTTGACATACGCGATAGAAATGGGATTCTAAAATAATTTTTTTTTGAGTTCTGGAATATGGCCAAATAGGATATTTGCCTATTTATCAACCAATTATGATACAATTTATGTGCGTTGGAAATTGGATTCTAAAATGATTTTTGGATGAAGTTCTGGAATATGTCCAAGTACGATGGAACTTGCCAATTTGTCAACCGATTACGATGAAATTCGATAGGTACACTGGAAGTGGAATTCTAAACTAAAACAACAAACGATATATATTTATTTACTCGCTGCGTACATACCACCTCATTCTAACAGTAATTATTTTGCAGTATGCGTCGATTCAATTGAATAAGTCATCAATACATCAAATTCATCTGATATGGTTTCTGCACTTGGTGACTATAATCTTCCGAAAATCACCTGGAATTTTGACCGTGATGCAATGCTTGGTTATAAGTTAAACCAAATTAACTCCATTGCTAATAATCTGGGGAAGTTTCTAGACCTTGTCTTTACCAATGAAGTAGATGCGTTTAAAGTATGATAACAGAATCACTCAATCCATTTGTCGTCAATGATATCAACCATAAATCTTTGGATATTGTATTTGACACTACAGACTGTATGACGAAATCTGAATACCTGCAACAAATCAAATACAACTTTAAGAAGATAAACCATTCTGGTCTGCATGTTTATTTGGTTGCAGTGAATTGGGATGAGATTCTAAGCGCAAGGGATATGAATAAAAATGTCGACAAATTGTATGAGATATTACTGCAAGGCTTTGAAATCCATGTGTCTATTTCAAATAAATCACCAAGTATTCATCCTCCATGGTTCGATGACCGGCTTATAAATCTTAAAAATCGTAAATGTAAGGCCTATGCTAAAATGATGAAATCAAGTTTGGAAACAGAAAAGCTGTCCTTTTTACAGTACAGTGAGGAATTTGATGTCTATTTCAAATTTAGGTAAAAGTCTTATTTGGATGGCATCGAAGAAAAAATTAGAACTAATCCAAAACAGTTCTGGAAATATTTTAGGTCAGTGACATCAGCACCTCCAACGCCAAAGAGATAGCGGACATGTTTGCTGCATTTTTTCAATATGTCTATCGACCAACAGCTAGTACTGATTACATCGATAGAACAAGCAATAGCAACATATCAATCACCCTACATCGTATATTAAAATCGTTCGCGAGTATTTTTGGTAAATCCGTTGTGTAAACTGTTCAATCATTCCTTAACCACTGCTGTGTTTCCCGAAAAATGGAAAATATCTAAAATAACTCCAATCTTTAAATCAGGCAAACGGGATGACGTCACATGTTACAGAGGAATATCAACTTCATCATCAGTTCCTAAATTATTTGAACTAGTTGTATGCAATACTTTTAAATCAACACTAATACGTTATATATCTGTTAACCAGCATGGGTTTATGCCTGGTAGGTTTACATCTACTAGCCTGGTTGAATTCACCAGACAAGTAATAATGGAGATAGGAAAATATCATCAAGGAGACGTATAGGTTATACGGATTTCAGTAAGACTTTTGATTCTGTATGTCATCATAAAGCACTCCAAAGTCTATTTGCATTTGAATTTTCATTAGAATGCATTAATTGGTTCAAGACATACTTAACAATCCGTCTACAATATGAAATAAAAAATCCAACGTTATCAAAGTGACACCGGGTGTTCCTCAAGGATCACATATTGGACCATGGATTTTTATTGTTTTCATTGATCGGATAACCAAGATCATAAAAAATTCAAATCTTCTCATATTTGCTGATGACGTAAAAATGTATCGTACGATTGAATAAATTCGTGATGCTGACAAACTGCAAGATACTTAGTGAGTGGTGCGACCAAAACCCATTACACTTAAACATCAAAAAGTGAAAAATTATGTCTTTTCATCGTAAAAATAATCCGTTAATAACAACAAACAACATCTATGACAATGACAATGTAATTAGTTTAGTTCAAAAGATTACTGATCTAGGAGTCACCTTCGTCGATAACTGTATTGCTAAAGCAAACTCTATGTTTGGCTTTGTAAAACGATGGACTGAGGAATTTAGTGATACACAAACTTTATTTACAGTATATTTCGCTTATATAAGATCTCAAGGGGAATATGCTGTAATCGTCTGGAATCCATATTATGATGTGCACATCAAAAGAATTGAAAGCATACAAAAAGCGTTTTTGATATTCCTGTTGAAAAAAACTGGCTGGGAACCTTTTAATCAGAATGGGACTCGCTTACCACCATATTCGATTAGGTGCAAAGAATATGAAATTTGCACCCTTGAAAACAGACGTCTTCTTCTGGATGCATGATTCAGCATTTGTATTGGAAAACATATCTATAAATGTTCCAAGCAGGACATTGCGTAATCACAGATTTTTGGCGCTAAAACGTCTTTCCACCAAGTATAGTGATAACAACCCAATCAATAGATTAGCAAAAGCATTCAATAACGCAGAGGATCAATTCGATGTTAATCTATCAAAAAACAATTTCAAAAAAAATTTGAAAACTTATTTTTTAATTTTATGATTTGACTTAAGATAATTTAATTTAATTTTAATATTTTTTAAATTTTGTTTTTTAACAATTGATTATTTTTTATGTATGAAATCATAAATGTTAATAACAAAATCGATTTCTTTACTTTAATAAATAAATAAAGTTATTTTTTGATGAAATTCTAGAATATGCCCAATTAGGATGGAACTTGGGTATTCCTTAACTGATTATGATGAAATTCAAGATTTGCGATGGAAGAAGATTCTAAAATTTTACATCTAATTCTGAGACTCTACAATACCGCTAATAGTTTTAATTCCCCAGCGCTTGTCCGCCACATACTATATGTTTTTTAAACTTAGCCAAACTTACAGCTCTGACAGTAAATACTCAGAAAACATAACCCAACTTTTAAAGCGAAAGATTGGTGAGAAATTTTTTAGGCGAACTTGAAAATTATTACGGAGATAATCTTGATCGTTTAGCAATTGAAAAGACGTTAACGCTGCCTCAAAGAAACATCAACAGCTGCATGATTTACAAAAAACTCATCAGACAACAATATAAAAGCCATATTGACATATTACCCAAAACCTCACCTAAAAATAATTTTTGTGTCACATTTCCTTGTGTTCGTCAAAATTCATAATAATCGGTCAAAAATAGCTAAGGTATATCCTAATTAACCTAATTGCCCATATTCCAGGATTTAACTCTCAAATAATTTTAGAGGGTATTCTCGTCTAGAGAAAGAAAACGTCGTTCCTGTTGCTATTAAATATTTTCTTAAGAGTAGCCCAACAATTTCTTCTCTGTTGCTGAAGATGAATTACACGTAATATGACTCCATAGAAATTAAAATGGCTTTGAGTTCTGACAGATATTAAAAACTTTGAAGAAAATTTGCCCAACTTGTTTGAAATCAAAATTTTTGAAATCTTTTTTTGACAAATTTTTGACGATTTTAGTGTTTGTTGGGTTGATTTATTTGTAAAATACGTATTGCACTCCAAATTTACCTCTTTTGCACTTCAAATTCAGCCTTTTACAAATCATGTTTTGATTAGAAAAGGTTAAATTGATTTGCAAAAGATTGAATGTGATTGATATAGTTTCTCGTTTGCCGAATCTTTTTTAATACCGGTAAACGGTAAATAAAAACTTAATTTACCTAAAACCGGTTTAATTTGAAAAACTATTTTAAATCAGGAAATTGGAAATTCTTCTCCTTTCAAAATTCTTTGTCTAGGATTTCATCTTTTGATCATTTTTAAAATTTTCTCAAGACTATTGGAGCATAGCATGGAAGTGGGATGCGTGATTGGTGCGAGATTAGCCTTATCTTGCTTAGTACAGCATTTTGCTTAGTAGTATTAGCAATATTAAAATACTTGACAAATAATTGAATATTTACACGAATTTTCGGAATTTTTATTGTAGATTTCTAAAGCTTTTCGACATTTGTAATATTATTCGAGATTTTCAAAGATTTTCCAATTTTTTCGAATTTTTTATGGCAATGTTCTGCGCTTAGCTTTGAGTTGTGGGAACTTGCAGAGTTGCACATATAAATGTAAATCATGATATTTAGTTGATTTTTCGAAATTTCGATATTTCTCGAATTTCCTACTTTATTCGAAATTATTGAAGATTGTCCAGGTTATTTAATTATACATGATTGTATAGGATTCCCTTTGGTTTCACACACTTACAGATAATTCGATATTTGAGAACCTTCTAGAATATTCAAGATACTTTGATTCAACATTTTTGATATTTTTCAATTTATACTCAAAATTTCTGATGCTTTATCGATACATAAACAAATCGTCATAGCATTGAGTTGATAGCAAGAATTTTCGATTTGTTTGAGACCATTAAACTGAATCACGTGCTGTATTAGACCCTCGAAATCAGGCACTTTTAATTAATGCGAGGCTGGACAATAGGAAAAAACAAGTTTTTAACTAAAACTTTACTTGAGCCTCCAAAATTGCCTCACCTAGAATGACTGGTGGAATGTTCACTTCATCGTAAGCTAGGTAGGCTGATATTATCCAGAGGTTTCGTTTATTGACCTCAATGCTGACCGCTGCCACATCTTCATTGCTGAAATTTGATAGCAGAAAACAATTTATATTATTTTTAACGAGAATGCACGACCGAACCCTATATATAACGTACAACCCTATATATAATGTATAACGCACATATAGGTCGTAAAATGATTCGGCGTGAATTATTATTCAGAAATGTAGGGCATCCACATTTTGACCATAAAGTAATTCCCGAATTTTCGAAATTGAATGTTTTCGATTTCGGAATTTCGGAATCCATTCCGGAATTGTTTTTTTTAAATATTCTCTGATTAAAAACTAAAAATCAAAATTTTACAAAAAAACAACAAATTTCTTTTACATATTTTGTTTAAAACATTAGATAAGTTTATAATTAATGCTCATATGTATGAACGATACTAAATCGTAGGTACGTAAGTTATACACAATTTTTAAAATTAAAAAATTTATAGAATTTAAAAATTTATAAGTTTTGTAGTAATTATAAAAATTCTTTAAATTTAGAAATTTTTTAAACGCTATAAATTATAACTAATTATAACTTTATTAAGTTCTATAAATTCTGTAAAGTTTAAAAATCCAATAAGTTTCTTAAATTCTACCAATTCTGTTAATTCTATAAATCCTATAGATACTGTAAATTTGATAAGTTTTAATATGCCTATAAGCTCTATAAAAGTTTAGATTTTAGGAGTTTTATAAATTGTATAAATTTTATGAATAATATAAATTCTTCACATTTTGAAGTTTCACTGAGTTATATTAATTGTTTCAAGTGTGTCTATTTAATAAATTCTACAAATTCAAATTTTACGTGTTTTATAAATACAAAATTCGATAAATCCTATAAACTTTAACAATTCTATAAATTCAATAATTTCTATAAATTTTATAAATTTAATAATTTCTATGAATAAAGCTTAAAAATTCGGTAAATGTTTTAAATTCTACAAATCCCATAAATTCTTTAGTTCAGTGTTGTGCGTCTACACGTAATTTAAGATTGTCTACATGTAAGTGTCGAAAATAGCGTAGACAATAGTTTTTACCGTAGACAATGTAGACAATGTGTAGACAATGTAGAAAATTGGTAGACAATAAAATTTTTCTTGTTGTTTTTTCCTATGTATATATTTAATAACTTCTGCGAACTACGCTTATATTTGAAGTTCCTAAATCAACCATATAGCCAGAATTGATAACCAAGAGCAAGGAGACCAAAAATAAAACATTCTAGGTTTGGAAAAGAAGTTCTATATGCTATAATTTCTCAGGAATACGAAAAAAACGCTAAGAATAATTGTTTAGATTGTTGGTACAATTGGATTGGGTACAATTTCACAACCTCATAAATTCAGAACAGAACTTTAAAAAAATTCAATAAAGCGAATTCAGTAGTGGCAAAATAATTTGGCAAATTGAGTGTAAAAGAAGAGATGGAGCTAAATGAGGTATTATCCAAATTAGTATTCGAATGAAACCTGCCGTTAAGATTGGTGGAATTAAAACATATTAAGTCAATAATTAAATAGTTAAGACCAACTAACGCTACTAAACTTCCAGGAAGAAAAGCACTATCAACAATTTTATTAGACAATGCGTATCTAAAATGCATTTCTTGTGCTAAAGCCAGTATTTCTATGAGTCAGTGCTATTAATAGATGGTTGGAGAAACAATCCTAGCCACACATCTATGCTGCATCATGACATTGACGAGCAAGCCTTCTTACAAGCTTGGTACCTAACAGGTGAAATCGAAACCGGAGCAAGATTAGCCGAAATTTTGCTGGAATCGGTAAATATTGCTAAGCAGCTATACAACGCTAAAGTATATACATACTGTTGTTTCCGATAATGCAAGTAGGTACTATGGTCAAAATGGGAAAACTTACCAACGTTTTTAGCAATGTTTTATTGCATAGTAATTGCAATAGCCATACCGCCAACTTGTTGGCAGAGAACGTATTGGATAGAGCATTAACAAAAAAGGTGACTACTGTACTCAAAGAATACAAGCACCCCGATTTAAAATAACAAATAGTCATACACGGTGGTAGTAAAGTTAAACTACCTTGAAAAACACGATGGTGCTCATACAGAGATGCTTACCGCTCTCTAATCAAGAACTTGGAGCAGCTGAAGATCGTAGCAGCTGAGTCTAAAATTTAAAAAGTTAAACAAGACGTTGTTAAGGAAAGTTTACAGATGTTCGAACCAATATGCCATATCATTAAAATGTGCCAATCGTCTTCATTTTCAATTGCCGATGCGGATAATTTGTGGTAAGATCTAAAATTACCAATTAAATTTAAAAGTTTGAATATTCGGAAGGAAATGGCTTTGAACGAATATGCCTTGGCAGCATTTTATTTGCGTCCTCATATGGATTTTGGCAAACTTACAAAGGATCATTTTGAAAAAATACACAACATTTCTTTACAAAAATAAGCGGAGCAGGGATCGAAGAATGGGATGAATTTAGATATCAAAGCACATTATTTCAAAATGCTCTATGAGAAAGACATAAAAAATCCATAGTTTTTTGGAACATGGCTGAAATAAAGCATCCCATTTTATCGCAAATGGCAAAGCAATTCCTTACAATTCCGGCATCATCAGCACAAATTGAAGAAATATTATTTTCTGACTGGGCACACGTGCATTCGCCAATAAGGAATCATCTAACTTTCGAGCAATCGAAAAAATTGTTATACGTATATTATTCCCACAGGATTAATGATGAATTGTGTATAGATGTCGAGGAAGAATTAGAAGCAAACTTTTCAGAAAACTTGCCAAACCAAAGGACAATCCAAAAGTGTCTTTACGTTTAAAATTGACTAAAACTATTGACGAATATGGTACGATATACGATGTGCTTCAGCGGACAGAAGTGAACTACAACATTAATTTGCTTTATGAAGTTACACGGAAATAGTGTCCGAGTAATTTTTATTTTTATTTGTTAAAATTGTTAAAATATCGGGAATGTAATTAGGCACAAAACCACAAAAAATTATGCGCTAGTCCCAATAAAACAAATGATACTATGCCTTCATTGGCTTGGCAATGGATGTCAATATCATGGTGTAGGTACTACGTATGGCGTTACAAAGGGGACAGTATGCACCACAGTACATTGCGTTTGTAATGTAATAGTGAAACATGTTTGTGGTTGTGTTGGTCAAACATCATCAATAGGGCTGTGATTTTTAGGTTAAACCTTTTCGTGCTGGAGCCAGGTTTACGTATTTTGGTTACGTAGAAACATGTTTCATAAAATTTCCTTTCATATGGCATCGGTTTGTTATCACCTTTTCACACATTTTCCGTGGTTTGGAACTTTTTTGACCTAAATAAACATTTTGGAACCTTTTTGTTGCCTAAATTGTATAGTATTCACAATCGTTTCCAAAATAATCATGAAATGTCCGGATTTTACATCAAATTGGTATATTTTTTGTCTACGGAAATGAATTTTAAAACAAGGGACAAATGTAAACGCGATATTAAAAATTTCCTCGGTTAGAAAATACGAATAAGACAACACATTTGATCATTACTTTTATTTCTAAAAAGTGAAGTTTTTTACATTAGTTCCAAAGATAAATGTATTTTTTTTTGCTTTTGTTGGAATCCATGAGGAAAAATTTGGCATACATAGGTTTTTTCAGACGGTTTCACCGATGGACAAGTGTTATTTTCTCCAATTTGTAATGTGACAAATCGTTGCACTCAAAAAATCACCAGAAGATCAACATAGTCCTCAGAAAAAACACAAAAAAACACCACAAAAAACCACAGAACTACAAATCAGACGTTTATATCTGAGGTGAAGAATGGAAACGTCACGTACCCGGATTTTTTGTTTAA
This sequence comes from Tipula helvola, assembly GCA_963556165.1. NCBI lineage: Eukaryota > Metazoa > Arthropoda > Insecta > Diptera > Tipulidae > Tipula > Tipula helvola. Next base: position 357,633,001 of record OY744481.1, on the reverse strand, counting down.
ACCTATGCAAAATGCTAGTAGCTTCTGACATCCGTGTAAATAAATTGATAAATCCATATTTCGCTCATTTTATTTACAAATACACAACTTCAAAGTATCCGAATAAACGTCTCTTCGAAAAAATTACAAAAAGCCTATAAACGATGAAACTATTTTACAAGTAAAATGTGCGATAAAATACGAATATATACGATATGATAAGTACCAACCCCAAACTCAATGCCCAACTCTAAATTCATACTTAAAAATTGTTAAATATTTATATAACCAGGTATTTTGAACCATTTAGTGTGACAGGTTCCAAAAGTTTTTCCAAACTGTCCGATTGGAGCCGAATAGAAATTTGATTGGAGCTGTCTGTTTTTTTTTAAACGGCAGCGCTGAGCACGAGTACTGTCACCCAGACGTTCAAACAGACGGACGGACATTTTCTTTTTTTTGCTTTTTCAGACTTAGGAACTTTCAAAACGTCGAAAAAAGTGGTTTTGGACCAACCAAATGTTTGCTCATTTTTGACAGGATTTCAATACTTTGGTCTTTTTAGACCGAAGTAATTTCAAAACATATATTAATACAATGAAAGGCTTACAAAAATAAAATCATCCATGATATAAAACTGGACATCACGGATAGAAATTATAAACATGATTTAGGTTTTCGTTTCAATAATATCCAGAATAAATATATTTTGACAGAAAACGTACTATTCGACAGATCGAAATAACAGCAAACATACATACTGATAGGCAGACCGACAGTCACTTCTATACAATGTGAAATAATGATTTTTTCAAAACTTAAAAGTTTAAGGGTAAATAACATAAATCATAAAAATTGAATCGAATTTTGCATTGCTGTGGCAAACATTTAGTTCGTATTGTTTATTATATAGCTAAATGTCAATTTAGGGGAAACATATTTTTGCTTTAAAATCAATTCCATTTGATTGGCAGCCGAAGTATATAAATCAAACATGTTCTTCATTTATGTACAGACAAACCAATATCACCATTGTACTATCAAAAAATGTAAATGGGATGTATACATAGAAACATCATTTATTACTTATGAATCTAGTTCTATTGATATTCCCTCGTAAAAAGCTCTTGAGAATTTACTTATGTTAGGATAAATTTCATTACCTTGTTATGTGACAATAACGAATAACGTAAAATCTAATCTGATTCAACCCTAACAAATGATACAAACAACAATTAAGGCGATATGTAAGTATGTTTTCAAGTCTCAATGTACACAAAAATGAAAAAAATTAAATAAAATTATTCTCGAATTTACATAAAACAAAGTGAAATATATTGTAAAATATTGTAACTTATCCGAATACAAACACAATAGAATTCCTTTATCTTGTCCCCTTTTATTATTTTTCAATAAATTATTTAAATTTTAGAAACACAAAATTGTTTTTTTCTAAATATAGCTAGTTCTACATAATATAAGCTCGTAAAGATATTTCCAGCTTGTTATTTATATTTATATATTTATGTTTTTGCCTTTATGATAGGAAAGACTTGCAGAGAATTTTAGTAGTAAATAAATATAGTCAGAATTATGTAGAACAAAAAAAATTCCAAAATGTACAAACCAAAATTCCATAACTGTACATAAAGAAAGCGTCATGATGAGGAATCTTGTACTAGACTACAAATATTTATTCCCATGGAACTGATAAGTGGGATTTGAATTATCAAATGTATCTTAAGAGCTTGCAGCCAATAGGGTTTTACATTTTCAATGTTGTTTTTATTGACAGTGAAAGCACACGCGATATCTGTAAAAATAGAAAATAATATCGTTCAGATGCGCTTTCATTTGACCTAATTTTCGATTGAATGTTGCCATAAGTTAGGCCCCACAGTTCTTGGTTTATTGGCATAGACACGTGACTTGAGCTAACCCCTCCCAGAAAAAAAATTAAAGGAACAAATCACACGATCTTTGTGGCCCAATAACGTCACCGTTTCTTGAGGTTACGTATTCAGGGACGATTTCAGTAAAGATTCTTAACGCCGCCGTATCGTTGAAAGTAGTAGATTTGGCTCAAAATTTTGGCCAAATACGTATTACGATATTTGGGTGATGTCAAGATGATCTCTAATTGTCAATCGACGATTTTTGAGCACCAAATCATTGAGTGCCGCCCCGGTGGCACAGTGGTTAGCATGCTTGCTTTAAGCTCCAGAGGTCCCGGGTTCGATTCACGGCGGGTGATGAAAAAATCACGGCTGGTTAATGTTGGATCAATGAATTAATCTCTCATTATCCTTTAAAATGATTACGAAACTTCACAATGAAGCGGCCAAATCCCTCTATGGGATGTAGCGCCAGCGGAAAAAAAAAATCCTTGAGTAGCTTCTCAAAGAGTTTGGAGAGTAAAATTGGCCTGTAAGATGGGGCAATGTGTGGTGGTTTCCTAGGTTTTGGGATCATAATTACTTCTGCAATTTTCCACAAGCTTGGTACATATTTGATTTTAAATGCTGCATTTATAAGATTGGTGAGCTTTACCAGAGCGTTCCTTAGCAGTTTTAAGATTTCTGCAGTAAGATCATAACCAGGAGCTTTTTTCGTATTTATATACGATAGAGGCATACTCGATTTTTTCTATGTCCAATGTCCTGCAATTCTTGTTAATATTGCATAAGTTCGCATTGGCATTCCAACATAAGATTCTAAGATCATCGGCCATTTTTCTGTTTAATGCTGTACTCTAGTTTCTGTAATAGCTCATCAAACGTATTGAGTCTGCTTAAAATTAATTTAAGTATTTAACTTATATCGTCATTACGACCAGCTTTCAATGAATTTTCGTTACTCACCGTTACTTGAGCATACGTTATTTTACCCAATTGTCCGCATGAATAGTTCCCGACACTCTACGATTTACTTCGGGTTGGTTTATCTTAACTGCCTGCTGCCTAAAAAATCTGGAATTTTTAGCAATCACGTTCTTATTTTTGATGTTTTGCAGTACACTAGCAACGCTGCATCCTCTGTAGTTAGCCGAATGGTTTTCTCCACAGCGAATACATTTAAACTGAACATTTTTATATTTTACACAATTTTTGGTATGATGTTTACCTAAACATTTGACACACCCGGGTGCCCTCTTGCCATATTTTTGTGTATGTCCATAATTGTTTAAATTGTGCAATAAGCTTAGATCTTCTCAAAGGCTGAATAACTACTTTGCACCCCAAGATGTACTTAATTTGATAAATTGTTTCAATATCTTTATCAGTATCGAAAGTCTACATAAACATGTTGAGAAAAACTTTGCCTCAATTATTTCTTCGAGAATAAAACCACTTTTACCAACACGTTCAACCCCTGGTGTGTATGAATTTAATCAAGAGTTTTTCATCAAAGACGAATAAACATTAAATATAGAAATGATATCATAATGAAAATTTCATTTAACTTTATTAGAAAAAAAAACTTTATTCAGTTACAAAAAATTAAATACACACCCAGGTGTGTCGTGTTGACAGGAAGGTTAACTGTTACAGAAAACATTGTATTGTACTCAAATACAAAAATTATGTTTTAATGTAAGCCAAATCTTAAATTCAATTTTCAATTTACTTAAACAAAATATAAAAATAAATTCTCTTTTGATCTATACAACACAGCGTCTTGCTCCAAAATAGGAAATAATATTTATTTTTATCTGAACATTATTGGTTTCCTATTGAAAGTCCTTGACGCTGTTGGCCACCTACATCGACCATCCACCTACATACAATTCGCGTAAACTTTCTACATTTTTATAGCAAAATATGCGTCGATTTTTCAAGGAAGCTGTAACAGTGTCAACAGTCAAAACATTTTTAATTAATAAAGGAAATGATTAATTCCAACTTGATTAAAATGTAAAAATATGTATTTTTGGTTTTTTTATCGGATATAATCATTACGGACAAAAGGTCACACATAAATCTATACAGCATTTGAAACAATAATACGATCATCAATATGAGAAAATAAAATGTATTATGAAATCTGGAAATTTGTGTATTGACCACCACTTAATTTTTATTATTCTAACCCTCATGCTAACGTTGTTTTAACATCTTAAGATCTGCGCGAATACAAAAAAAAAATGTTTTAACAATGGAACAAAAGAATTGGTAGCACGCATATTTTTTTTTTATCTCACACAAACATTTTTTTGTATACCAAGCGATTTTTTTTTTTTTAATTTTTAATTAAATTGGATATAATAAATAATAATTAGTTTATAATATACAAGATTGTAACAACAAAATGTATATTTTTCGGAAGTTGTGGGTGAGCTTTTAACATTCTTATTCTGTTTGTATATGTATATGCTTTGTAATATACGCGCCTATAAAATATGCCATAGTGAGTAAAGCAATAACATAAAATAAATTTAAACGACATAATTAATCATTAAAAGCCATTTTTGATTTTCATTTAATTTATTTTGCGAATAAAAATTTAATTTAATTAGAGAAATACATTTTAATTGGAACGTTATTTAATTTTGCCGTATTTAGGTAAGACGATATTTAGCCTCGTTATTTTATTTGTTTGTGTAAACTCTTATTGAATGAGCTGTAATGGATAAATGTGACCGAAGTTTATGTTATGTGTATAATGAACAGAGTAGACTAATAACGAAGTGAATAAGCGCCAATCCACAGTAACATTTTAATTCTGTCTAAATTTGCGTTTTTAAATTATACCGAATGTTTTAACTGTTTTCGAATATAATTCTCGATCCAACCAAGATAATTATAGATTTTTAAAGGCACTTGAAATAATTAAAAGAACTAAAGACATTTCTCCATAGATACCTAGTTAAAATTTAAGACCATTAGTTATCATCAGCTCTCTATCAAATCCTTAGCACAATACGTAGAGCTTCTAAGCAAGTAATAACTGAATTAATGGCGCCGTATTTTTTTTAATCTACTAATTTATTCAACTTATTCCAGTCAAATTCGTAGGGTGAGGCGGCTGTAAACTGTACGGCTCAGATAAATCATTCATAGTTCAACGTTAAAGAAAATAATGTCAATCGTTTGTTACCTTAATTAGGGAGTATCAATTTAAAATAGTTTCATTCAGTCTAGGTTAAGACCGTCCGCATTATGGATTTATTATTCAAAGGAAATAAGTGGCTATTTTCTATTTTTGGTTAAGCTTAAGATCAGAAGCGGTCAAACATGTACTTGGTTAATTCAAATGAGCCAATATAGCAGTAGCTGAAGTATATACCAATCCTAGTAAAAAAAAAAAAAAAGAACGAAGCGCCACATATGTGTAAAGACTGCGCCACTTATGTGAACTGCTAATATGTTCTGTAGGATAACTATTTCATTACCTGTGAAGTAATATGTACGTGTGACTTTCAAATATTTCTCTAAATAGATTTCTTTCATTCATAGTGCGGGCCTTTACCAAAAAATACAAAACGACCTTACAAACAGTATCGAGATGTGAACCTCAATCCGGTTTGTGTTGTTGGTTTATAAGGTGTAAACAAAATAGCAATTTAGTGCATTCAACAATCTGCGAAGTGAACTAATTAAATACTAATCGTGTTGTTTCCAAAATCCAATAAAAAATGTTCAAAGCAAATTTTAAAATCCAACGATCTTTCAACTATCCAAGTGCTGTATATCACAAAATTGTTTCAATCATAAATAGGGTACGTTCGTTCAGGGATGACAGATTCAACCCCCGGCGATCTCCGTCATGTCTGCATATAGACCCCTTACCGTCGGACCGTCGGACCGCCTACCGGGATGCTGTTTCCCAGTGGCGGCGGCGACCGACGCCAATAAGGTATAGAAGGGCGCCCAACAGACAGACCTAACCAAGACTCCCAGAGCGGAAACCGTCATCCCCGCTCGAACTACAAATGTAGCGTGCCGTATCCACCGCAGCCTGCTCTGAGGGAACGAGCGGCATGCACGGAGTTAACATGAACGCCCAACGCAACACACAGCCAGACCTCACCAAGTTTGAACACCAGAGAAAAAGTTTACTCACTCATAGTGCGTAATAACCTAAAGAAATACACACGTGATGACCTACGCCTAACATACTATGTATACAAAAACTGTATAAGGGCCCAAAATATTAATTAACCGTATTTACTGTAATAACAAAACCAAAATCACTAATCACTGTATTATTTATTTGTTTTTTTTTTGTAACCAAACAAAGGAAAAAACTTTAAGCATCAAGCATCACGCCAAAATAACCGAAAAATACCAAAAATAAAAAGAACGGAATTAAAAAAAACAGAAAAAATGAAATTTTATTAGGAAAGAAATTGATTTGACTTGAGGTGGATGTACCGTTAGGACACTCTACGGAATCTGAAAGAGAAGTTATATAATCCAAACTAATATAGTAATAAAACACCTCACGATAGTCAAAATTGGCTCACAAATCATAAAATTAATAAAAAAAAAATCCACAGGTTGTTTTAAGGGTTTTTTCTCTCTCCCCTCCAAAACAACTCTACCGGTTATATAAATTTCGTTGGGGCCCGACCGACCCATGCAGCTGCCTTCGCCGACGCAGGATCCCCCTCGCACCGTCCTCGATCCACCGCAAGGTCAGCTGCCACAAAACAATTCACTTAGATATCGGCATATAAAGTGTCTTAACCCACTTTATGGGTCGATCTGATTTCGGTATCACTAAGTGCCAAAAAACAAAAGAAAATTCTAAAATTCTTAAGGCATGTATCAAACCGCTATGGTCACTGATTTTCCTTTTATTATTTTTTTTTTTTTTTTCACTGGGTTAAACATTCAGACAAAATCTATAAAAATTAACATAAGATTCACAATAAATGGGCCAGACACTGACTATTAACTCAAATCACGACTAAAAATAATTTTTTTTCACCCAAAAGAAAAATGGAAAAAAAACACAAAACCCCTTTGTAACTTGGTTTAGTTCATACAAATTTTATTTATTATAATTAATTGTTTTTGTTTTATTTATTTTTAAATTTTAGATTACAATAACTTTTTTCGTGTACTTAATGGCAAAGAGCGTCATTTCTTGGCTGAAAACAGTAAAGAAAACTGCTACTTTTCTCCTTAGCAACACATTTCTTCACTATAAACACTTTTCTTCATAGAAACGCTTTTTCTCCAAATGATTTTTGGATTTTTCACTTTTATTTATTTGCTTACCGCGATTGTTATGTACACGCTATGCATACATACTTTGATCCAAACTGGATCTACCTTTTTTATTTTTACCTGGTTTGTCGTCAAATACACGACAAAATAGCATGTCCGACACATAAGAAAAGTGGTTTTCCATGCTCGTAAAATTGTTAATCCACTCGCTCGCTAGCGCTCGCTCGTAAATTAAACAATTTTACTCGCTGGAAAACTATAACTTTTCTTTACTTGTAGAACAATCTACTATATCCTTAAATAACTTTTATTTTTTCCTATTTTGTTTTCTTATATTTAATTGAGCATCACATCACACTCAATACTTTCTCATTAATTTTTTTTTTTTTTTCAATTTTATAAATTTTATTGTTTTTATTTCTATGGCCATTGGCCAAGTCTCAATACTACTTGAACGACCACCTTCTTTAAAACTCCGAACTTGACTCTCGTTTTTTTTTTCTTTTTTCCCAAAAAAATTTTAAAAAAAATTCCAGAAAAAACAAAAAAAAAATGGCGCGTATCCAATTAAAACATCATACCACCCGAACAATCCAATCAGATTCCGTGTCGTGTCATCAATATCATACATATCCTCACCCAAATCAAAACATTCGATCATAAAACATCGGCATTTACTGTGAGACGGGGAAATTCAAAAGTAATATTCACAAATGAAATCCATTAACGAACATACGTAACAGGTAATACACATACAAACAACAAAAAAAATGTACCGATTGTATATAAACTTCGCTTCATGCAGTTGTCGATGTCATTTTCTATGCTTAATATGCAAATTCAAAAAAATACTTTTACTGGATCTTTGGAACATTTTTTGAATATTTTGTATCAGGACAATTCATCAACTTGCTATAACCTGTCACATTATTGTCACTTTCATCATTAATTGTCAAAGTGTCATCTGAGAATCGAACTTTTTAGAATTTATTAAATCTAATAACGTTTTTCTTTATAAGTAAAAATGATCTCAGCAGGGGTTTTGGACGTAACTGTATTCGGAGTGTTTCTTTGATGAATTGAAAATGTATTTATACGTTGTTGTATCATAAGGTGACTGGCGGATTTAACGGCGGGCACACCGGGCGCGCGCCCAGAGCCTCGACTTCTCGGGGGCCCCGCTAAACTCCAACTTTCTAGTTTTTTCTAATGTTTAAGTGTCTAAGAAATTTTCATGTTTATATTGTTTGTGGAAGAAAAGAAAAAATGGGTTAATCATTTAATATAAATGTAATAAAGATAAAGATTACGTTGATTCAAGTAATAAGCGAATTTTGTTAACCAAAATTGAATTCGAATTATTTTGCCCAAGAAAATAGCCAATTTGATTTAATTAGTGATTTCCCCAAATATAATTCCAACGCTTGCTAACTGGCGGGTAAAATATTTCGTATGTAGTTTTATATGGTCAAAATGTGTCTTGAATATTTCATTAAATTTTTAATTTCGTAATCATAAAAAAAAGTAGGGGACATCCACTAATATAGACAAGAAACTTGTATTTGTAAACTTGATTTTACTTGTTTTTGCATGTAACAAAAAAAAGTAATCAGCGCTGCCCAAGCGTGAGGATAAATCAACTAAAATCGATATTGGGAAAGTCCCTCATTGACAAAAGCCAACTTTTCGAAATAAAATATAAATTTAATATGTATTATGACCCGGTGGCAGGTATCATAACCAAAAATTGGAATTGGCTTTAACTAAACCCAATATTTGTTTGTGTTAATATTATCTTACAGGGGTTTATCCTATGCAATTATTGTTGTAAATTTCTCAAGGAAATACGCTTATTTTTGAAGATGAGTTAGAACAGCCCTAGGCGTGAATGTTCTTTTAATACTGTTTTCAATATTAAACACGTCATAGTCTGGTAATACAGAAACGAAAAAAAAGTCAAGGCCTCTTTAGATATACAAAATATTTCAATAAAATTTTCAATCTAGAAGGTTTAAATGCGTGTAAAGGTGGATTTATATTATCGGCTCGTCTCGGCGCAGCTCATCCCAAAAAATTTTTGTTACATGTATTTAATAAGAGAATATTTATATTATCAGTACGTTTCCGTGCAGCACGATACAGCGCATATCGTATCATCCAAAAAGAATATTGTGAAAACAAAACGCAAACGAGAAGATGCGAAGGAAAAACGAAATACTAAATTCGAATGTTTTTTCGTAATTCGCTGAGATATTGCATTCATTAACAACACGTGTTGCTATCAATAAATAGTTGCATTCAGATACTGTTAACATAAATGATTAATTTCATAATTTTGTGTTACGAATGCACACCGAAATAAATACGAACTACTATATGAATTGAACTGAGCTGATAATATAAATCATTGATGTATGAGACGATGCATGAATGTGCTGAGCCGCGCCGATAATATAAATCCACCTTAATTTGTACTTAAAATTAGTATACGCAATGAATTTTCTTCGGTGGATTCGTTTAAAAATGTGTTTGACTCGCAATCTTTGATCTTTCTCGGCTACGCTGCGTTTCGCCTCGCATGCAAATATGATTGCTCGTCAAACAAAGTATCACTTTTAACCCTTTGCACTTTTTAGCTGATAACTACGCTTATACACAACATTGTTGATTTTATATCTTCTCATTAATATTTTGTATTTACAACCTTGAGAAAATAATTTAGCTCACATCGCTTAGCTGAATTGTACAACGGGCCTTTAACTATCAGGAAATGAGGAATATTTCATAGCTAGCTAGTGAGGAAATATTCAGCGGTAATATCCCAAGGGCATTGATAATTTCCCGAAATAATTTGATTATATTTTTCGAAAGTACGTTGCTTGAAGCTCGAGTCACGTGTACGAAATATTCCAATTAAAACCATAATAACTGATAATTTCCCTAGGGAAGTCTAATGTTATTTTGATTGGTTTATTTCGTACACGTGACTCAAAATAGACTGATTTAACAGGCTTGCTATTTTAGCAAAAAATGTTCATTTACCAACAATACCAGATTGTGCCTACTTGATTTCCAAAATAATTTAAAATTAATTTAGAATTTAACTATCCAAAGACTATCTTTTCTCAAAATTCATTAATTTACTGTTTATAACAAAATTAGAAAAAAATCTTGTATGTAACACGTTAGGAAATATCATTTTTTGTAACTTGTGGGATTTTGCGCAAATCAAGTTTTTTACAAGTTTTCACGTTTACACATTATCTAATTTTTTAGAGAATCAACACCCAGGTTGAATAAATAGCTATTGTTTATTTAAAAATATCGTTAGCATGTATTTTTATTTTCTTGTCTCTCGCTATTTTTTTAAGGGGGCTAATTTTTCTTCTGCACCCGGGGCCTCAACCGACCTTAATCCGCCACTGCGTAAGGTTTTTTAATTCGTTCAACATAAATTTGCTTAACACATTTTTCACTGATTGAACATTCCAATTTGTAATTTGTATACCATGTTTTTCACCAAAGTTTGCGAATTCTATTGAATTAAAAGGCGGGACATTGTCCGATACTATTTCTGTGGGTAAACCAAAAACTTGTGATCATTCTACATAATACCTCAATAACAATCGAGCCGAGCCGTTCGTCTTTTTCATTTCCACTACGTCACAAAATTTTTGAGTATGCATCTCCTACGAGCAGAAATGTTTCATTTTGAAAGTAAAAAAAATTAATTTGTATTCGTTCATAGGGGTATATACCTTCTCTCCAACTTGACGTTTATCCTATCTTTCTAGTTTGCGGGCAATGCGATGACGATGAACACAACTACGACCCCCTGTCTAGAGTGTAGAATCCGTGGGCCGACCACTCACCTTTGATTTCAGCACTATAGGCTGGCATGAATCAATGCAATGTGCAGGTGGTTTGTACCGTACGTCCTCGATTTGGCAACTACTGCGTTAAATAGGTTGGCAAAAGCTAACTTTGAAAGAGTTGGGAGTGCCTTGAGCCCCAGGAAAAAATTACATAGAATAAAACCAAAAAAAAAAGAATTAAAAAGACCATAGAATGAGCAAGGCACCATTTCCTCACTAAGCGTAAATCCGACTTCATATTTTGAATATTTATACTGCGAATAGGGTGATTATACAGAAGCCCAAGATCGTCAGCGTAAGCTATCAACCTATAGAGTTAAGATTAATTTGGAAAATAAAACTGATCCTTGCGGTACAACAACATTAATGTTGATGCCTTGTTGATGTAACACCAGGAAAACCAGCATAGAAAAGTTTTCGTTAAATATTTGACCAAATACAGAGAGCAATGATATCGGCCTATAATTTATAAGTTTTTTATCACTTTTTGTGAATATTGGAATAACCACAACTTCTTTTAATTTAAGAGGAAAAATACCAGATGAAAGACTGCAATTTACAATATATGTATACCCACTGTATAGAGCGAAATTTTTCTAACTAAGAAATTACTAATCATTACCTGTCGACCCAGTCAGTTTTAGACCAGATATTATGTTTAGAATTTTCATTGAATCTGTTTCCCAGAAAACGCCAGATTTTGAGTTGGTAGTTTGCTTTAAATTAAGGACAGAATTTACGAAATGATTGTTAAATATCTCGGATATAGCTAGTTTATCAGTTACTGAAAAATTATCATCAATTATGATTTCCTCAATCAAACCTTTCGTATGCTCCTTATTTAAAACCTCGTTTGCCACTCTCCAGCTATCTTTAATATTGCCTTTTGTATTGTTGAATTTATGTTTATAGTATGTTTGTTTCTCTACTTTAAGGGCTTTATTTAAAATTTTGAACTTCAATAACAAGTTCGAATCTCTGGGATTTTTTTAACAATCTTTTACTTTTGTACCTAGCTTTTACTACGTGCCTTGAAGTATTACTATCAATACGTTGTTTTAACTGCCCAATAAAATAATCATACGCTCTATAGATACATTAGTTTCGGAATAGACATTGAGCCAGGCATTCCTCATTTAACCCAACAAATAAATTTGCACAATTTATAGAGGAGACATAGTTTCAATTTTGGCAGTAAATGATTATTAGTAAAAATGTTCGACGGTATACAAAACTCATCGATGTCATACGGTGATCAGATCAGTAATATGCAGATCATAAATATCCGCAACGATACTAAATTCAAATTTCAAGTAATGTCTGAAAAATATGTGAGCTATGCATATAGCAGAATCATTATAAATTCGTTTTGATACATTTAACACAGAACGTAGGCCATGAGACGATATTATAAATATATAACAGTCTGAAGATGGGGGATGATCTAAAATATGTATAATATCATCCAAAACTAATAAATTTTTCGCTTTACTCCCTAATAAAATATTATTAATCTCTACCAAAATGTCAGATGTGTTTAAAAAATTAAATCTATAATTAAAAGACCGAAACCCGAACGGAATTAAATTCAAAATTTACCTGTAAAATTTAAGCACTAGTAGCATCGATGAAAGATGTAGTATTATTCATTGTCATCACATTATTTAGGTTGTTCACAGATATAGTTCAATTCTATTGCAAAAAGTGGTTTGCTCTGCAAGCTTATCATTATGCATTTTAAATATGTGCTACAGTCATCACAAAACCATAATGGATATTTCTGAAAATTGCTATTCCGTCAAAAACTGTTTTTTTTAAACCTGCATATTTTATAATGCGCGATGATATCGCATTGGCATTTAAGTAGTGCATGCCGAATTTCATCATAATAGCCCAGTTCTATCCTAACATGCGCTATTCGAGAACTGTTTATAAAAATAGTGTTAAGGATCCTGTCCTGTTTCCATCGCAAATCTAAAATTTCACTAAAATCGGTTAGGACATAGCCAAGTTTTATCGTAACAGGCCATGGGGGCCGATTCAATGCAAATCTTCTATTTTTCTTTTTTATATTCTTCTAGAATTTCAAGGAAAACTCGATATAATTTTCAAAAAAATCCACATAGATTTTTAGATTGTTTGAAAGTCGTATCTAGTTCTCGTAGAAATAATAGCAGAATAAAAGAAAAGACAAATACTAGAAGATTTACATTGAATCGGGCCCCATATTTCAAAACTTCATCCAAAAATCAATTTAGAATGCCGTTTACATCGCGCATGTCTAATTTCACTAAAATCGTTTTAAAAATAGCCAAGTTCCATCCTGATTGGGCCACATTTCAGAACTTTATCTGAAATTCATTTTAGGAATTTTTATCAGGTCTTCATTGAAATACACTTTAAATTTTTCCATACTATAATTTTGTATGCATAAAATAACAGCATACTATATTACGTCGGTTTATTGTAACGATGTCAGAAAACGTAATTTACAGCACCACCTGGAGTCGAAATGTATCGCAAACTATTGAATATTGCATTGTCATCGAGTTCTGAGCTATGTTCAAAATTTCAAGTCTCTAAGTCATCGGGAAGTTGTTTTAAAATCGATTTCAAAATTTGTACCGGACAGACATACAAGAAAGCGAGTTAATAAAAACGTTATAAAAAAAGGTGCGTGTCAGCTCCGACGCGCGACCGGAGTTTACTCCTTATGAGCGATTGTCTTGGAATATTTACAATAGGTAGAAGGGGGTAAATAAACGCAACTCTTATAATATTGAAAACATTTATATACATTTATTCATATTTATTTACTAGGGGGTTCACCCCGTCATAGGACGGATGCAATTTATTGGCCGCTGCCACAATCACCATTTGACAATTTGATAGTAGCTAGAGATTAAAGGTTTTAAGGATTATTGTACCTTAAATAAACCTTAAATCAAAGAGTAACAAAACTAAAATGAATTGATTTGAGCAAAATCGAAACCCAGACCTTCAGAGCCGCTCTAGTCCAATATGTTACTAATAAGCCACATCCAACGTAAGAAAATTTATTTAATTTTCATCGTTATATTGTTTCAAATATAGCATGCTACGAAGTTTGTGATACTTACTAATAAAACAGTGTTTAAATAATTTGAAGCACTGGTCGCATACATTTAGTCGTAGCATAACGCTTGATACCATATATTTGATTGTGTAATTACTGCGCAATATTTAATTTTAAATAAAAGTAGAAGAAAAAGCCCGTCATATTGGCGTGATTATTGTTTATTTCGAGAAAATTGCTTTATACACAACATTTTTGTTCCATCTGTTTTGAATGTTCGTGTTTCTTAGTCATAAGATTTTGAATTATTAAGTTTAATTAATTTGATTGTGATACTGTGATACTCGCTCACTTCAATATTTGTCAATATGACTTTTTGCTATTATAGCTATTGTTCTGTAATCAAAACAAAATTTTTACTGTTGTGTGAATCACACATAATAATAAAAAAAAAAAAATAAGAAATTTCATTATATGCACATACTTCCGACACCTTCTTGAACTAATAGGTGACTACTTCTTTTAATATCCCATAAGATCTAATGTAAATTTGGTTTAATATCCCATAAGAACTAATGTAAATTAAAAACAAAACAGGACTGCCTTGATTTTTGTGCAAACGGTAAACACTGCACGTCAAGCAAGTAAACTGACTTGAAGGAAATCACAGTATGTAATACATATTTGGTCATTACAATACTAAAAAAATAATAATAAAAATAAAATTGGATGAGAATCGAACCGAAGACCTTTGCCGCTCTAGTCCAATGCGTTCCCATTTTTTCCCCAATAAATTCTTTAGTTTAGCTTTAAAATTTTTACATATGTAATTCAGGATGTAAAATATTTTAAGAATATCAAATTCCATTTACAACATACTTAGAATCTCTGACCCATTTGGGTTCTCAGGTTAGGTATCTTTCTTATTTTTGTTTTGTTATTTTTGATCTTTATACAATTCCAATAATCAAATTATTTATTCTCTATCTTACGTAACTATTATTTACTGGCATAAAATTGGCTAACTCGAAAACTGCCATTAATTTCTTTAAGAAACGAAACAATGTACAACTTAATATACTGGTACAATTATGTACATTAACTTGGTTCAAACCATTTTTCGTTTGGTCTCCTATTAATGTGGTATATTTTAGGAACATCATCATATACATATATCCCATTTTATCTAAATGCACAAATGCTTCTGGGCCTGGAATGTTATATTCATTAGTACAGTTACTTAGGATATGATTTTCAGTTAGATAAGAGCCAAATAGAAGAGAGTTTAAGGAATTTGATTTTGTCATGATATCATGTGTATATCAATTCTTCAGAGTTAAATTTATTATAATGAGTATGGTTGGTCACGTACTATTGATATCATGTGTCTGCCTTACGGAAAACGCTTCTGCAGTGTTTTATGCATTTTCTCCCGAAGATTCTTAATTTCTCCATATATCTATGACAAATATTGTACCAGAGTTGACATCCGTATGTAATTATTGGCCTGATCAAAGATTTGTAACATATTTCTTTAACCTTTCCATTGATATGTTTGGCATAAAATATTTGTTTGTGATTGAAAACAGCTTTTCTGGCTATCGCTAATTGTATGTTTATGTGTTCGTATAATACATCCGGTCTCTATTGATGCCAAGATACTTCATCATCGATTTTTGCTCAATCAGTACATTGTTGATTTTTATTGAGAAGGTTTTCCAGTTTAACTTTTTATCCCGTGTAGCTCGATGAACCGGTTTTCGGAATAATACAGCTTCACATTTTGTTCCATTTATTTCGATTCGCTACGTATGAAGAAACATTGATATGAAATCCACTATCTTCTGGAGGTTGTTTTGTATTGTGCTAATTTTTGGGTTCGCACTATTTATAACAGGTTCTTATTTGCTTTCAAATTCAGGTTCATATTTGCTATCAGGTCTGTAGTGTATAGATTGAATAATAGCGGGGCTGTGATGGATCCTTGTTGTAAACCATTGTGTATGTTGGTTGTTACAAATTTTCTGTTGTATACAGCATCTCATATATTAGGTGAATTAGATCGGGATGAAATTTCATTTTGTACAATTTGAATAGTAGTCCATCTAGCCAAACAGATTCAAATACTTTCTTCATTTCAATCGTTACTGCTCCCGCACAGGTAATATATTTGAGGTTGTGGTATTTATCGGATGTGAGTTTAACTATTGCATGAATCGTGGAATGACAGTATCTGAATCCAAATTGGTTGCCTGGTACCAAGATGTTATTGTTAGTATGTGGCTGAAATTTAAATAGTTCTCATCAGCTGGGAAACTTGATGCGTTGGCTATATTTATTGGTGCTCTATTTTCCGCATTACTAAATTTTGCACAGTATGCCTTTCAATATGATAACCCAGAATATTAAGGTTTTATTGCTCGTTGATACTGATATACGTTGTCCCTCATTTTGGTAAACATGGCCAATCTATATTGATGGAATTCATATTTACGACCTCATTTTCTTCAATCTCCCGTCGCTGTGTGCTGCTCTCTGCTTTGGCGAACATTTTCGAATCTTTTTTAATAGCCTTTCGCTTATGTTTACAGAATTTGTTTACTTCTATTTTTATGTTCTGGGTTATCAGTTCATTTATAAGCTTTATTTCTACCTTTAGTGTGCTAATTTGTTGCATGCTATTGGAACCACTTCTTTTAAACATAATCCAACCTTAGATCTTTGGCACGCTGCTCCACAACATTACCACTATATCGCTACAAACGACATAAAATGTTATGTCATTTAATTTGCATTGTTAAATTGTTCTATTATTTCAAAGCATAACGACCACTTTTTGTTAACGATCGATGAAAACTCTTTATTTTGCACCTTTTAACTTCAAGTGCTTCCTCAATACAAACTGGAAAAGAAAATATAAAATTTCGAACATTTTGTATTTTAGTTGTGCGCTAGTACTTGTTTTGAACTCGTTTGAATGAAACGAAAATACCAAAAATATATTTTTCATTTTTATGTTTTTTCCGTTTTGTATTATTAGCGAACTTTTCTGCTTGTTTCCGATCTCTGCTATCAACATTTCGTCACATGAGCACTATATCATCGTAAATCCATTTTTTTATTTTATTTTTAAGTTTGTAGGAGAAAGTTGGGTTTCTGGTTCTAATTGAACGGAAATGTAATATTTCATTTTTGTTAAATATTTAGAAATATTAGAACATTAAAACAAAACCGACAAAACTTTATTTGGAATGTGAACAAATTTTAGGTGGAAATCTAAAATTCGATTTTTCGCAAAACGGCGTATAGCATTACTCACATGGCGATTTGTCAAAATAGGAGGAAAGCAAATAAAAATAATAAAAATCTATGAATGGAAGGACGGACACGACATTTTTTTAATCGATGTTTTCCTGGTAATTTAATCCATCAAGAAATGAAAAAATCTGGAACACAATTTTTTGGTGATTAAAATACTTACCCATTATAACTTTGTTATAGTAGGAAAAGTAAAAATCATATCTTATAGCGCTGCATCCCGTTAGTGTAGATTTTATTATTTTTTTACGGAAATATTCAAATAATTTCCAAACTGCCTTACCCACATACTATACATTAACATTAGAATGAAACCCCAGTATAATACTACACACAATGTTTATGAAATGTTTATGTGAAAATAAAAACTCTTGGCTATTGTTAGTACGATTTAACATAGAAAAACTACGTATAAAAATTATAATAATAATATCCTTAATGATGATACTTTAAACATGATAAGCTTTTGTAGTTACTTTTTTCCTGTACATACTCATGTGAAATTCGAGTTTACAAAAATTTAGTTATAAAACCAAACGGTACCGAAATAGAAAATAAATTAACTTTAAATACAACCGTTCGTACTATGGAACAATAGAATAATCCAAAATAACTAGACATAAGTCATTTACAATACTGAAAAGGATAATTTTTAATATTTTATACATTCTGATTATAATTGTTATTGTTTGTTCTGTTCTATTGTAGTTTTAATTTTTATAAGGATCGTACATAAACTACATACTAATTATAAAAAAAATGTAAAGGAACGTTTTATGTTGTTGTAAATTTTTGTCATAAGTGGTTTTCTTTTTAGCCGACAAGCAATTATACTCGTACATATAAACACATTAAAACGTTTATTAGATTTTGAAAACATAATTTAATTGTATTAAATTTTTCTTTGCAGCTAAATATTTTTAAGTTAATTATCTTTTTAGCTCGGGTATTTTATTTTTATTATTTATTATTGAGTATGTTTTTCTGCGATTAGATGGAAAAAGGTTTTATTTGGAAAAGGCCCGCATAAAAGTTGTATATTTACATACGTATAAATGTTTGTAAATAATCTAATTAGTCGTATCCCGTAGGAAACAGTTTTCTTTAAGAGCCAAATACAAAAAAATACGCCATCGCATTTTTACCTAATACCATTGACAGACACACAGATTGATAATCTCAGATCGCGATTTCAATTTCATTTTAAAAATCTTATACTTACATTTTCTGTCTCTTTTTCGTATTTCATATTAAACGAGTTTGCGGTAATCCTATTGACGATTGTAAAAGTAGGGTAAGCGCCTCTCTAGAAAAAAAATTAAAATGATGCTACTGATAAAAAGATACTTATCATACTTAAATGCGCCGAAAAAAAATTTAGTAATCAGATAATTAGAAATTGTTTATATAATTCAAAATTGAAATTATTGACAATTATTAGCATTTTGGTAAGAAAAAATTGTCTTTACAGTACAAAATTGAAATTGTTTACAATAATTTCGCATATTAAATTATCAGCTAGCTCAGTTTGAAAATGTTCCACTAGGTGGAATCCGTGATGCTCCAATTATCAATAAGCTTTAGCTCATGTTGTGACAGACTGACAAAATATCTACATAATATCGAATTCGCGATTAGCTAGTTTGTGTCTGTCGGGAGTTTAAGACACATAGATTAATATTTTTAGGAGGAAATCTGTCAATATCCATATGAATCAAAATTTGGAAAAGAAATACGCGTTCCTACCTTTTGTTTTTTTTAATAAGGTAGAAAGAGAAAATAAATGTTTATATTTCGTAGATTGAGAGCATGTTAACTAATGGACATATTGCAGACCAAGGCCATCTTTACCATATAAGGGCTGCAGCCCTAGGGCGCCGCATTATTAGGGCGCCACCAAATGTCCAAGACCAAGTCAATTTTAAAGAACATCTTTTTATTTGAATTTCATTTTTTACTTCAAAGGAAATGCAAACCGTTTTATTATAATAAATTTATTCTATTCGTCGCTTGGAATGCACGAGTCGCGATCGTTATTTTATGCATTGACGGACGACTGGTAAAGTTGAAAAAGCGCCCTAAGCGGACAATAGTAAACTACGAGATTTCTAATAACAAAAATTTGCTATATGAAGTTATATGGAAATAGTGTCTATTTAATTTGAATTGTTATTTATTAAAAGTGTAATTGTTGAAAAACCTAGTTAATCTATATGTAGTTTAAAGTGTGATTTTTGTAAATTTGATTCATTTGGTACCACATTTTCATTTTAGATGCCAAAAAATGTTGCTTAAATATTGCATAAATTTGATATTAAGCTACTTGATACTAAAGGGATAACTGTTTTAAAAATATTAAATTTTGGCTTGTAATTATCTGTTAAAACGTGGTAAATATGCTCTAATTTAGTTTGAAGAAGGTTTAGAGACTCAAAGATGTATTTATAGTGAATTTAATATTAAATTTCTGCAATTTTTAAGGACGGTTTTCGAGCATTTAAAACGATAAAACTGTTCCAATTGAATCAAATATACAAAAACACACTTTGAACTACATAATAGATTAACTAGGTTATCCAACAATTACACTTTTAATAAATAACAATTCAAATTAAATAGACACTATTTCCATATAACTACAGATAGCAAATTTTTGTTATTAGAAGTCTCGTAGTTCACTATTGCCCGCTAGAGCACACCATACCAGTCGTCAAATGCCAAATTTAAAAACTTGTTTTCTGCTAAAGGTATCAATTATCGAAATCGGAGCACATTTGCAGATTTTCGAATTTTATGGCTCTGAATTTGTGGGCTATAGCTCAGTTGATTTTCAAAAAAATTGAATTTTCCACGGAACGTGTAAAAATATTTGATCGATCCAAATGGCCATTTGTATGACAATTACAGGTCTCAACGCCTATTGATGGAGGTATTAATTATCGAGATCGGGTCACATTTGAAAATTTTCGATTTTAGTGGCTCTGAATTTGTGGGCTATAGTTCAGTTTATTTTTAAAAAAATTCAATTTTCCAGGAAACGTGTAGAAATTTTCGACCGATTCAAATGGCCGTTTGTATGACAATTACAGGTCTCAACGCCTATTGAGAGGTATCAATGCTAGTACACATTTTCACAATCATCCGGTTTTCTCATTTTATTCATTGTATCGTCTTCGATCGTCGAAATCACTAACGTTTTTTCGTTTCTGGAATTAATTGCCTCTCTTTCTATATGCTGTTTGAACTTCATATCTTGTATTTTCTCTAGAATTTCATGGTGCCGAATGTACTGGTTTTAAAACAGAAGATGATTCTGCACTGGGAAATTTTTTTTTGCTTGTACAAAGGCGCCTAATATTTTTAGCCCAGGGCGCCTAAATATATAAGAACGGCCCTGTTGCAGACATATCACTGGGTCATCTCGAACGACATATCACTTACAATGCCAACATCCAAGACAAATACTATAGATATGTCATATAATATGCTTCTTTATCGATAACGTAATATAGGATAAGTATATCATATACGACATGTACTACCTTCATTCTTTTTTTTTAATACGTATTAACCGATGCACAATTCAACTTGCACAGTTTAACTTTTTGATAACCAAACGCATTTAGGGTGGTAAATCGCGTGCGCTTTACCACCCTAAATGAGTTCGATTATCAAAAAGTTGAATTGTGCAAGTTAAATTCGTTTAATTATACAACAAGTTAAACTTAAAAAGTTACTTAAAGAAAGAACTACAAATGTTAAAGTAGTGGAATTGTATGCAATGGAATCGTGTCTAGTGGAATTGTGCTAATGGAATATCCCTAGAATCATAATAACCGCAGCAAAGGAAATAGTTTTTACCATTGCTACCTTCACCTTTTTTTGGACCTCCTTTTATTATACATTAGCTTCTTTGCCCATTTCAGTTTTTATTTATTTAAAATCCATAGTTATAATTATCTTCGTAATTAAGTTTCATTAATACGAATAAAATATTAAAATACATACATAATGTTTGCGTTTCCGTTTAACTATACAAGTTGCAACGCAAGTTAAATTGTTCACCAGTCGAATTGTGTCAAGTGGAATTGTCCCAGCGGAATTGCGTCCAGTGGAATTGTGTCCAGTGGAATTGTGCTAGTGGAATCACCCGGTTACCGTATTAACCACGTTCTTCCGGTCGCCATTATGATATAGTAAAAAAAACATTGAAATAAACAATATTTTTTAATACATAATTAACTAATTAGTTAAAACTTTGAAATAATTAATTTTAGTAAAAAGTGTGAGTTATACGTGTTTTATAAACAACTAGCCGGTAAACCCGGTGTTACCCGGGAAAATATTATTAAATATTTGTGGAATTACCAAAATGTTAACTATACCGGATGAAAGTTTATGAATGATAAAAATATTTCAGCCATTTTCTGAACATTTATTTACTCATGTAAGTCTGTACTGTTTAGTAAACGTGATTTGTGGTCACAAATCATAATGACTTAAGTTTCAAATTCGTATTTTTTATAAAATCGTTTTTGAATTTAAATCATTCAAAATCGTATGAGTTTTTTGTATTCTAGTTTTATAAACGAATGTTACGGTTATTTGTAGCACAAAACACATTACAAAAAATTGATATGATATGAAATCGAATATGGAGATTTCAATTTTGATATAATAAGTAAAAGGGCATATTGCTACTTATGCCACCATATTTGTGACAACAGAATTTTATGTTGTGTTATTTTTGATTATGAATGCTACTTCTAATGGGAAGCGGGTAAATAACATAATATAGAGTAGCCATATGTACCACATTATGTGTACCATATTTTGAATGGACGTACCTCATTGTCAACTGTACCACATTTTGTCACACAATTAAATCGAATGTACCAAATGTAGCACTTTTCAAACTCCTACAACACGGTTGAAAAATACTGCGTCGGAGGAAATCTCTTTATGGGAGGCATGAAATCGGTGGAATGAATTAAGGACGTATTTCCTTTTTCTTAGTAATTAAGATCTATAGTGGTATTAATTCCTTTCTGAAGTGGACCTTAACCACCGTAGAAAGGAAATAAAACCTATGATCGTAATTACCTTTTCTGAAAATGAAGAAATATTTTTGAAATATTCTTCTGAAAAATTCTCTTCAGAATGTTTTAAAATTCTACTTTCCGTAATATATTCCAATATATTTGTCGATTCTATTCTAACTAAAGGGATTAAGCCAACCAAAACTAACTTGGAAAATTCGTGGTACAACAATGAATAGCAGCGATACATTGACGAAGTATTTACTAATTTTAAAATCCACAATCCGCGATTAAGACCACCGAAAACAACTTGAAATATTCAAGGCATTGTGGTCTATTTAATAAAAGACAAATTATTAAAAAAATAAATATTTGAATTTTTGAACAATGTTCTAATTTCTATGGATGTTGAAATTTCTACAAATCGCGGCAATTTCCTTCCTTTAAGATTTAATGAATTAAAAGAATGTTTGGTTTTTTTTTTTTTAAATTTCGGGATAAACATTTAAAGTATCTACAATTTCTCGAAATCCCCATTCCCCTTGTACCACATTCACCCAAAAAACATCTGTTTACCCTAACATAACATAACATGGAATTATGATGCCATAATAAAGGGCATTGCCTTGAGTTCAGTGCAATAAAATTAATTTTATGCTATTCAATTTTCCGGCTTGCTGTTTCAATTTGTTTTGAATAAACAAAAATAACATAACTTCACATAACATAAAATTTTCAATCCCTTAATTTTAAGCAAAGAAATTGTCAGTCCTTGAACATGCAACCTTTACTTTAAATTACTGCCTTCTTTACTTCCAAGGGTTGCTATTGTTCTTCGTTGGAAATTACAAACGCTTGGATGGAAATGCGTATTAGTGACAATCTCTGAATTTTCGAAATGAAGGTGCGATCCCTTTTACGCAGCCACATAGGGGGCTGTGTAATGTTTCGTTGGAAGTGTAGTTGTTTCCCTAAGAAATAACTATTGAAAGTGAGCTTATTAGACACAATTGGCATGCAATGAGACCCTCATGATTCAGGTAATTGAGTTCTATATTAATGAAAATATTTCCCTTGAGTTCTTCATTGTCTTTACCTTCTTTGGTATCATACCACCATACTACCATAAAGTTATAAAATCAATCCATCATAACATCACACAATTATATCATTATACCAACATACCATCATGCGATAATACCATCATACTATTAAAACATCATACTATCACACGATCATACCGTCACACGACCATACCATTATAGCATTACACCATCATAACATCATATAATAATTATACCAACATACCATCAACCATTATAACATCATATAAATGTACAATATTCCTTCAAACTATCGTACCATCGTAACATCGTACCATCGTAACATCGTACCATCGTACCATCTTACCATCTTACCAACATACCATCGTACATCATCACCATCACAATCACCATCACTATCAACTTCACCATCCCCATCATCATTTCAGTTTTCATCATCAACATCTTCAACACCATCCTCATCACCACCACGACCACCGTTTAAAAAATAATGATACACGCTTGGATAGACGTGTCGATTTATTTTTGATTTTGCATTAAATGTCCAAAAATCAGCTCAGTCGGTGAAATTTTAGAAATTCCTCCATGGTAACTTTGGACCTGATTATCACCCCACAGGAAGGGGGTTAAGACGTGAGATATTAGCAGTGACGGTCTTAAGGTCTTAAACAATAATTGTGTGCAGTTTGGTTCAAATCGGTCGACGCGTGTGGATTTGTATAACAATCACACACACACACACACACATATAAATGATCCATTTATATAGATTAGGGAAAATGAACGAAAGTTCTGTACAGGGTTATGTTGAAAATGAGAATTATAATTTTACAAGTGAAAATGGAATGATTTCTAGCAGTGAACAAGAAGAGAGCTCAGACACTCGATGCGAGGATAAATTGAATAAAAAATTAACTGCTTGTGCGGTTGAACTTTGAAGACAATATTACAAGAACAGCTTTCAATCATCTTATCAACATTTTGAAAGACTCAAATATGATGCAATCACCTTCACCAAAAAATTTATTGAAACACAGTGGAAGCATGCCGTTGACTAAAGAAATACCTGGCGGGACATACATGCATTTTAGAATTGAGCAAGCAATTCTAAATTTAAATTTGTTAAACGAAATTCTAAGCAACATAACAACAATTATCATAGATGTGGGAATTGATGGAATTCCACTTTTTAAAAGCAGTGAAATGACATTATGGCCCATTTTAAATTTTTTTCTTTCAACCATTTATAAAACCATTAAACGTTGCCAATTTCTTAAGCGATTTTGCTTCAGACATGAAATATTTATATGGGAATGGCATTACAGTTAACAAAAGTGGACTAAAGAAAAAAAGTTTGCATTCGGCTTTACTGCAACGTCTTTTCTGACAGGTACAAAAGGGCCCACATTTTTTAATGGGTTCAGTAAGTTCTGCCAAAAAGGTTTGAGAATCGACGGCCGCCTATGTTATTCAACGGTAAAGTCAACTCAACGAACAGACGAAACTTTTGCAAAAAGGCAACATCTCGAACATCATAATAGTGAGTTTTATACGAAACAAAAAAATTTGGAAAACATTATTGGTATGGTATCGTAATTTCCAATCATAGGTTCCATGCGCTTATGCTACAAAAGTATAAACTGGACAACATGGATTAGCTATTGTGCAACATCGGAAATTCTAATTTGCCATTTGGAGGAAAGACCATAATGGTCCTGGGAGGTGATTTTCGTCAATTTAGCTATGAGCTAACCAAAGTGAGCTGCTGGATCTATCAATTAAACAGAGTAACCTCTGGAGACACTTCACTTCATTTTCACTGGTGGATAATATGCGTGTTGATGTCGAACAGATAGAATTCGCAAATTGTTTGTTGCAATTGAGAAGCGGAACACTTCTGATGAACCAGTTTGATGAAATAAAATAACCGGTGGATCTCCTGTCTAAATGACAATTTACTAACGATGTGTTCGGAAATTACCTCGCCAATCATACTATTAAGAAATGAAGAATCGAACTATACTAGCGCCACTGAATAATAAGGACGTAGATAAGATCAACGCCGAAATTATCGACCAAATAACTGGAGATTCCAAAGTATATAAAAGCTTTGATTCAGTGGAATATCAGCCAGAAGGGGCGCTCTAGTTAACGTCTGAATTTCTTAACTCAGTTATGGTAATTTTAGAAGGAAGGAAATTCAACATCATTCTCAACCAACCCGATAGACTTCAGCTATATATCAATACTTCTTTATATTCTTTTAATTAATTTGTAATCTTATTATTCACTCCAGTACACTATATTGTGAAATAACTTATGCGCAAATTTAAAAGTGCGTAAGCATGGAACAAATTTTGTTTAATGGACAAAATTTAAGAGGTTTTATGCCTAATAGAAGCATAAAATGCTTCCATTTGTGCTTTTCCTCATAATCGAAAATTATAAAAGTAATAAATAAATAAATTAAATAATAATTGAAGTGTATAACAACCACACAACAATAGAAACGAGTCATATTTAAAGAAATGGCTTAAAAGCCTTTTTAAATTGGTAAGTTAATTTCTAGAACGAGTTTCATGCCAATCTGTGAAGAACTGAGTTAGTTCCAATTTTTAGAACGACATCCGAAATTCATACTAAAATCAAATTTTATTCATAAAGACAAAACAAAATAAGCCAGTTCCCAGAACTATTTTTGGAATTCATATTGGAATTCTATTTACATTATACAAATTTAAGTTTCATCCCAATCAGTTGATAAATGCATAGTCCCATACAAATTAATAATTTTTCAAAACAACATCAGGTGTTAGAATCTCATTTTAATCAAACACGCCGTGTTTTATCGCAATCTGATAAGAAATGACGTAATTCCATTCAAACTGGAAATTTTCTTCAGCCACACCCGGAACTCATTTTGACATTTCATTTTCATAATACAAACCGAATCTTATCAAAATCGGTTGAAAAATTACTTAGTTCAATTCAAATTGGGCATTTTCCAGAACCACATTCGGAACTCATATTAGAATATCATTTTCATCGTAAACTCTGAGTTTCATCCCAATCGGTTGAGAAATAGCTTAGTTCCATTTAAATGGGCCATTTTCCAGAACCACATTTGAAACTCGAATTGGAATCCCATTTTCATCACACAAACCGATTTTCATCCTAATCGATTGTGAAATGACTTAGATCTCTATTGTGATCTAGAAAATTGGCATTGAAACTGGCCATTTTCCAGATCCTATTAGGCTATTGTGTAGAAACCCATTGATAACTAAAATCACAAAATAAGAAAGAAATAAAATACAACGCAACTATTGTAGTTGGATTTTTTTTTAAGAAAAATGGAACCCGGGCCCCTTAAACGAATTTTCCTGAAATCAAGACTAGCCGCAATCGCTTCATGGTATTCCAATCCCCTTCCTCATCAAGTTTTATCAATATCGAAACCCATGATACAAACAAGCATATAAACAATTTTATGGCGTTTAAATATAGTAGATTATATTTAAATTAAGCAACATAAGCCTAATTTTTGATTCACTGGAAACAAGAAAATCTTTTTCTTGTTTGCAGTAAAATATTTTTTTCCGTGTATA
Source organism: Tipula helvola (assembly GCA_963556165.1). Classification (NCBI taxonomy): domain Eukaryota; kingdom Metazoa; phylum Arthropoda; class Insecta; order Diptera; family Tipulidae; genus Tipula; species Tipula helvola. The sequence goes on along the minus strand of OY744481.1, from coordinate 357,605,888 downwards.
CTCCCCAGGAAGATGAATTAGGGTTTAGTTAGTGGCGATCTACATAGCTATGTAGAAAAAAATGGTAAAGTTAAAAAGTCGAAAATGGATCACAACTTCTGGTGATAATTTGTTAAAGGGAGGGAGAAATATGAGATACCGTGAATCCCTGCCTGAAATTAGAGGAAGTTTGTCCCAAACAATGTGCATAATGTATTTTACTCCTCTACAAAAACAAAAAAAATATCACTATAGTGCATTAATCATATCAATCCATCAGATTATTATCATAATCAGTACTAGACATTTTGAAAACAGCTTATCTTAAATTTAGACACCGGTCAATCATTATTCAAAGGAAAAATGTGTATTTCCGTTTAAAGACCACAATGCGTAAATACGTACCGGTACAATAACCGTAATAGACATTACATATACCTACATACATAATATTGTATGTTAATTGGATAGTAATCTTTCCCAAAGTTTAACAAACAATATTTTATTTTCCAATGTCTTCATAGTGCATACACAATTTTGGTTTTTTTTTTTTGGATTGTCGAATCGATAAAACACGATTTTTACCAAAACAAAAAGAAACAATTTGATCTTGCGGTTTTATTGTCGTGTCGTCTCAATTAAATTTTTTTCTGTTTTGTTATCTTCAATGTCATATAAGGTAATTCTAATTTTTGGATTTTGTTGTATTTAATTTATTGAATTTTTTTTTTGCAAATATTTGTATATTACAAAAATGAACTAATTGATTTTTATTTTTTTATATGATACAAGATGTGGGTGCGATCAAAAGATGAATGAAATCAAAAATATGTTTTTGGTAGTAGCCGCGCGCTTATAGATATAATTAGATACATCGATATAGAGTATCACATGGGCAGTACGTTTATAATTTATTTCACAATAAAATTTAAATCAAGACATATTGAAGATAAAATAATAGTATTGAGTCACGATGTGTGTGGTTTGTAGAATAAATTACAAATATAGCTAATATCGTATATAGTTGAATATAAAACCAAAAAAACGAGAATCGGAAATAAAATACCTTGAATAAAATGTAGATTACCAGTTTAGAATTTCACGTAATGGATTTTCACTTTCAATTTCTAACAAATTATGGCATAAAATTAATTTTAGATACGGGGTATATAATTAAACCGCACCGGAAATATTTATTATAGCGCGTATCTGTATCATCGATCGCGCGAGATATATACACAGCGTAAATGGGTGAGAATTTATTTTTTAACAATACCAACATCAACGTAATAATATAGTTTAAATTATAAAATTTCAATGACGATTTATATGTATGTTTAATCGCATATTGAATTTAATAGTTTTGAAAAATTAATTAAATTACATTCAAACCTGAAGGATTTACTGTGGTGATATGAAACGAAACCTAAATCACGCAATGTAATAAATGTTGTACACATGAATTATATGTTTTATACCGGATTTATGTATAGTATATACGTACGTATATTAAGAGATTAAAACAAATATTTTTTTAAATATGTATCATGTTTTTATGATTGCGTGCATGTCACCTGTATGATGTGATGTGATTAATTAATTTGTCCGCAAGTTGCTTTAATTATTTTGTGTAGTACCATTCGCACCCATGACATAACAATAATAATTATCACAATAAAAAACAGTATCAACATCATTTAAATTTTGTGTTTTAGTGTTTAAGTTCATTTCATTTAAATGCGAGAAGATTAATGTCTAATTTATTTTAGGTGTAACCGGAAACATTTTTGTATTTTTTGTTTTTAAATTACACGTGTTCTTATGTAAAAAATAAGTGGACGTGTATAATGTAATATATTCAAACTTTATCGTTTTCGACATCACAGCATCGCTTTGATAAATTTACACATCACGAATCACGTTAAATTGTGAAAGATATTAATCGGTTCTTTCTGATCTCTTGCCTTGCCGAAACCTTGTACAATAATTTTTTTACGAATTTCAGCCTAATTTAATTTTACATAAAATTTTATCAAACGGACAGAGATTTATTTAATAATTTGAGCACGTGCTTAGTAGATTGTGATTTCACTCTTGTACCTAACTTGCTAAACTCCTACCCTGGAACAAGAATAACAACAATATAATTTAGTTGTTACTCCAATACTTATCATACTATATGGAAAAGCACGCATCTTAATAATGGAGGACCTGCTAAATTATTGATTTAATCTTAAATTGAGGATTGATAAACAGTATTCTCACGTCTGATCATTGGTAGAGATTAATATTATTAGATCATCTCTTAAACCGAATTTTAATCGGAAGTAGTAGTATTTTGATCTTAAAAATTGAGAAAGAATATAGAAAACTGAAAGAATAAAGCCAAATGCATAGTAATAATCATAAAGGTGATTGGGATCATTTCCTAATAGCTGTTCGAGCTGATCCCAGTAGAAGATTCCCAACCTAAAATATAGCGTAAAGGAAACGCAAAGAATCGTCAGCTCGAACATACTCTCCGCCATTGACGTTCAATGCGTTAACAAATCTGTAGTCGACACAACTTGACTACCGGACGTTGTAAAGTAGAATTTGTTGTAACCGCGCTCTCACTAAATTATCGGCTCCTGGATGTACCTATACTATTTTTCATAGCGGCCATTCGCATACTGGATAACTTTAATATTTTATTTTTGCTTTTGCCACTTGTACCCTTGCTGCAGTGTATTTAGATAATCGGTTGAATATCGTTGCCAGAATGTTTGAATCCTTTTTTGTAATCGATGCCATCGAGTTAATAAATAATCTGCTTCAGATGAAATCGGTATCTCAGGAACTGCCACGGCTGTTTTCCCTATCATAAAATGAGCCGGCGTCAACACTTCGTAGTGATGTTGCAAAAAGTGGTCGATAATTCCAAATATTTTCGATCTGGCATAAAATAGTGGCTGTCTTCTCAAATGTCATATTAACGTTGGCCATTGCTTTTAAAAAATGTGTCATCACGGATTTAACGGCTGACTCCCATAAGCCGCCGATGTGGGGAGAAGAGGGTGGGATGAAATGCCACCCCATGTTCTTGCTCCTAAGGTATGCTGAAATTAGACTATCTCGATTAATGTTTTGTATTACCTTGTAGGCTTCACTCAGAATTCTTCTCGCCCCAATGAAGTTTGACCTATTATCGGTATAGATATTTCTGGGATATCCTCGTCGTGCTGTAAACCGTTTGAGAGCCGCCGTGCACTGCTTTGACCGACATACAAACGAAGACACATAAGTATCCTTAAACTAGTTAATAAATTGGACCAGCAAAATCAATTCCGCAGATGGTAAATGGAACCGTAGCTGTTACTCGCTCAGCCGGCAAATTTCCCATTAATTGATGGCAGCCTCTTAATGGCGTTCGTATAAGGTTGACTATTTTGCAGGATAAGATGACAGCCAGGCAAGAACTATAGCGGAAGAGGTCCATGCGAAATATCGGGCAGTCGGTTCTAAGGTCTCCTTTACCGTGTGCATCAATTTCACTATTTCACCCCGTTCATTCAAGTATTTACTATAAATGACGGCACTATATGCCCTTTCGCTGGCGTCTACGAAACCATGTACCTCCATATCTCCGAAGTGGTTAGTGAATCTCTTTATTTGAACTTCTTCGAAGTATTGAAACTGCTCTCTCACTCTTGTGTACTCGATTTGATAGGGTTCCGGTAACTGTTCGTCCCATCCGCATTTGGTCAACCATAGTTATTGAAACAAAATCTTCAATAATGTTATATATGGCGCTAGAAAACCCAGCGGATCGAAGACTCTGGCTATTTCAGAGATTACCCGCCTTTTAGTGACTGGACCTTCAGGTTGGCTGCTGATCTTGAATGTGATTAGGTCGTCGTTTGCATGACATTGTAACCCCAACACCGTTATGCTTGTTGACATCTCGTTACAAACTTGCCTAGTCGTTAAATCTTTTAATGGTTCGCTTAAGCTGGAACTTTTGGACTTCCATTTTCTCAATGTGAATCCTTCTTGCTGCAAAGTTGTGGGAGCGCCCCGAAATCTTGCATTACAAAATCTTGCAAGTACAAAATCTTGCATTTTTTAAAAATCATGCAAATCAAAATCTTGCCAACCCAAAATCGTGCAGTTACAAAATCTTGCAAGTACAAAATCTTGCAAGTACAAAATCTTGCAAATACATTATCTCGCATTCATTTAAAAAATTTTACAGTTTTAGTATCTGTACCTGTCTGTAGTATCTAACATAATATTTATTGCGTATTCATAAAAGTTCAATATAAACAAAAAAAATTGTGCAGATAGCGATCCGGATAAATATGCGTCAAGAAATACGGCTAATATTAGAATTAGAATGGAAATCTCCATTTTTCAAAATATTTCAACAAAATATTCTGGATAAAGAAGATTTAATCTTCATTTTCCAGAATTTAAATTTTCGTTTCTGATTAATGAAGATCTAATATGTATTAAAATTAAAATGAAAATCTCCATTTTCCAGGATATCTCAACATAACATTCTGGTTAAGAATATTTAATCCTGGACATTTGATTTTCGATATCTCAAGCAAAATTCTACTGTATAATTATCATTATACAGTAGAATTTTGTCAATGCGATTTGTTATCTTGCATATAACAATTTACTGTACATTTATAGAATCGCGCGTGATTGTAATGCAAGATTTTGTAATGCAAGATTTTGTAATGCAAGATTTTGAAATGCAAGATTTTGTACTTGCAAGATTTTGTAATGCAAGATTTTGTAATGCAAAATCAGCTACTACTTGCTTTCTCGCTGAAACAGGTAACGCTAGGTATTTGTCACATACCCCCAAATAATGCTCGCCTGTACACATTGGACATGATTCAGTTTGTGATATCAGCGCCGTAACTTTCCTCGTTTGACTGGTCTCTAGTTTCGTCATAGAATCAAGACTCTCCAGATCGTCGTTTCTCTTTGTGAGAAATTCGAAGAATTCCGTTAAATTTTAATTATAATTTATTAATTTATATTAAATAAAAAAAATCGCACAATATGCACAATATCACGTAATCTGTATATTTTTCAGAAGTTTCAACTCACCCCAGATTTTCCTTGTAGATATGCTTACGATTTCGTCCAGTAATTCATCGTCCCAGCCCAGCTTCATCAACCAAAGTTTTGGGAATAAAATTTTATGTAATTCAATAGATGGAGAAAGCCATCAATATTGAGCAAAAACTCACAAATACTCTGTTATGATGCGGCGTTTCATAACCTTGAAGCCATCATCAAGATTTAGGTTAATGAGAAAATATCATCAGCAGAATTCCATTGTCTCCCTAATTTTATTGTTTCGGTTGAACTGTAAAAGCTCGGTATTTACAACAATTTTTTCTCGCAGTTATATTCGATTTCCATTTTCTGATCGTTAAACCTCCAAATAACTCGTCTACTTAAAAATCCTCTGATGAACTGGCCAACACAAAAGTGACGGTACTGGATGGTTCATATCTTTTTCAGCACATCTTTTTTCGATATCGCCGGTTAACGCTACCTTGTAACTTCTTAACTTCATCAATATAGCCCATGATGTAGGCTGAATAGTTGGTCCAACCGGCATTGTTACCAATCGGCATCAAATACTTCTCTTATTTTAGTGGTCTCATTTGAATCTTTGAATACATAGTATAGTGATGGAGCAATTATAATTTTTGTGAAATTGGGCGGTGAAATTTTCATTTTCGATTTTGCGCCTATATATCATTTTTACATGAAAAATTTCATTCTACGTCAAGTGCGTACTGGGCTAAAAGGTTTAAAACGTTTTTTAGACCTACATTCTTTAATTTAACAATTAGACAATATTTAAACGAAGATAGTTTACAAATATATGTTTTGTACCCAGTCGTTGCATATTTTTGGTATCAACCATTATTCTATATTGAAGAGAAGAATAATTAAGTTGAAATGAAATAACTAAAGAGCTGTTATTGGTTTATTTTACTGTCTTGTGTTGGCTTAGTGTTTTGAATTTTCGCTCACAATTTTATTTTATTTTTCTATCGTTGAAAACAAAGAAATTTATTTAAATCACAACAACGAAAAGCACTGTCTTATAATGTGGTCGTATACTAATTAGAAATTATTTGCGTACGGAAACAGCATGAAAGGACAAAAATAATTTTCAAATTTTTATTCATATACCGTCATTGTGGTTGGGATTAACCAGCATGATTTGTAGCATTATATGGATCTTCATCATTTATACTTAAAAATGGTAGCGTATAAAATCCCATATAATTACGGTTGAGGGTTGGTGGTCATTTATATTACTTTTCAGTATTATACATACATACTTGGCAAAAATAAAAAATGGAAATAATTTTTCTTAAGTGCAAAATTTAGTAAACAGTTTGTATGTTTATTTGAATTATGTGCAAACAGAATGTAATTATGTTTAATTGTAAAATGTCACATAAATATGTGTATAATCCTATAGCAATGGAAGATTCCATCAAGTACTTTAAACATTTTAATTTATAATTTAATATGCTGCTGCATAAATTGTTGGTGGACAAATAATTAAATACAACAGTTTGGTATGTACTCGAATAATGAAATGCTAGTTTAGACTAGTATTATGTTAGTTAGTATTGCATAGGTCAATGCCGTTTGAGTACCTAAAATCTCTTAGTTGTTAAGTGATTCAAAAGAATTTAAACTTATTGACCAAATGGCACAGTAGTAAAAGGTGTGACATTTGGTTCGGGATGTACCAGGTTTCAGGTTCGTTACTGCTTATCGTACGACGCGGCGCGCGGCGCGACGTCAGAACTAAACGTAAATAAATAAATAAATTTTTTTATTAAATTTTTTATATATTTACTGTGTTGAGACTATGCGAAAATTTGCTCTTATGTTTTTTACGGTTAATATTTTTGCATTAAAACAGAATAATTTAAAATTGATTGATTTTGAATGTACGATCAAGCAATTAGCAGGATCTTCCGGTAATTCTAAGATTTTTTGACGCCGGGCCCACCATACACCCTTTTTACATTTACTTTGAAAGATTGGATAGGATTTATAAACACCTTGGCGGTCAATTGTTAATAGCTACATTTTTTTCTAATACCTAATTACCCCGTAAAACAATTTTCGTCCATCGCGACATTCTCGTCTCTAAAAGAGACGATAAAATCTGTTAGAGACGGAAATGTCTAACGCTTATTTTAAAAAGTACAAATAAACTTAAAAGAGACGGAATTGACTTTAAATTGGACCCCAGAATCAAATAAAAAGACGAAACAGACTGTCGATTGAAATATTAAATACAAAATGGAGACGAAAACGAACAGCAACTAATCGAAAAAGACGAATTTGTCCATAATTCGGAATATGAACTACTAATTACAGACATTTCAGACTTAGAATTGTCATAGATGATAAAATACAATGATTCAAGAAATTACCAGGTTAGCCCAATTTTTGAAACCACGTGTTCGTGACGTCATGCAATTCCGATAAATATATAAGTTATTCTTTTTTTACTTTTCGTTTTTTTATTTCTTGTTGTAATTTATACGTAAAGAGAATTGGGTGACGTCAAAAAAAAAAAGATGGTCATTTGCTTACATATTTCGGGCTAACCTGGTTTTTATTGAATCATGATGAAATACTAAATTAAAAAAGCGACGAATTTGTTTGTTTATTGTATGGATCGACTATTTACGGACATTGCCGATTTAAAATTGTTAACCACGTGCACGTTTCGATTTATTAGTTCCGAGTTCTCCTTAAAGCGTGTTAGACGTATAATTATACGTCAATAATAAATTATTATTTTAAAAATTAATAATTTTTAAGAAACCAGTGATTTTGTAGTTTATATTATTACATAGTGATATATTATTGATATTGTGATATAAATGTAAGTATATTTGATATACATATATATTTTTAGTAGTAATTCAAAATATTGTGACTAAATTATAATTTTGTGGCACATTCATGGTTATAAAACATAACCTATTTTGTTAAGTGCAAACACATGGTTGGTACGTGAATTGTATTATATTCTATCCAACAATTTTTGAATATTCGTGCATCGTTATAGAAACGTTTTTAAACCCGACTGAATAGTTAAGTTTTGTAGATTTATAAATTACAATACATAATTAAATTTAGTTATTTTTTAAATTTTAAGTTATATTCTAAATTTTAAATTTAGTTATATTTTAACTGTATTTGCGATTCTCAAACCAAACATTTTTGTGTTGGTATATTAATTCATCTGGGTTCAGTTCTAAATTTGTGGGAAATTATAAAATTAAAATAGTGTCAACTGAGAAAAAAATGTATAAAATAATAAAATTAAAATTTGCCACTGCCATTGTTTAATAATCACCGTGCACAAAAATTATAATTAGGTACAATTTTTATACTTCAATATTTTATTTAGAAAAATCTGAATTTGTAATAGTTCTATTTTGTGTTTTAATTTTAGCCTTTATATATATTTTCCTTTTCCTGGGAATAGAAAATTATTATTCGAGCTTAAGCGTAATTCTTTAAAGCGTCGTATATCTAAAGAGAAAAGTCGTACTTCCAACTGCCTTCAAACTCTCCCATATCAAAATAACCTGAATGATGGGCTAAATCATGAGATCAGCGGAAGCTCGAAAAATCTTAAATATGATGATGATACACAGTATGAAGAAACTAATTTTATTAGCGAAGATGAAGAATATCTTTTTGACTACGACCATAATTATAACGATCGGTTTGATCTAAGGGATGAAATTGAAAACAATACTGATAGTTTAGAAAAACCGGATATTGAAGAATTATTAATGTTTCTTAAAACATGGGCGTTAAAACATAATATCAAAATGACAGCAGTTAATGAACTATTGAAATTTTTTAAATCACATGGATATCCCAGAATGCCAATCGACAGTCGAACGGTCTTAAATACACCGAAAAGTAAAACAATTATCGATATAAGTCCAGGAAGATACGTCCATATAGGAATTAGTATCGCATTGGACAACATTTTAGCAAACATGGACCATTTGCCGATAGAGATCTCACTAGATTTCAATATTGATGGCTTGCCGATTAGTAAGAGTTCCAATAGTTGTTTTTGGCTAATATTGGGGCAATCATCAATAAGTAAAAGTATTTTCGTCGTGGGAATTTATCATGGATTCAATAAACCTCATGGCTTTAACCAGTTTCTACGAGCATTTGTTGATTAATTAAAAGATATATGCTGCAATTTCACTTATAATAATAGCCCCATTAAAATTAAAATTAAAAATTTTATTTGCGACACACCAGCCAGGTGTAGTGTGTTGGGAATAAAGTCTCACGCAGCATATTTTGGATGCAACAGATGTACTCAAGAAGGAGAACACATCAAAAATAGAATGACTTTTCCCGAAAACGGAGCAACTAGAAGAACAGATAATTCCTTTCGAAGCAAATTAGATGAAAACCATCATAACACAACATCGATTTTAGAAGAGTTACCCATAAATATGGTAGCACAATTTCTATATGACTATCTCCACGTTGTTTGCTTAGGAGTAGTTAAAAGGTTTTTGCGTATGTGGGTGATGGGTACAACTGAATCTCTCTTACCATCAAGACAAATAGAAAAAATTTCCTCTCGCTTAAAAGCTATTTCGACCACGCAGCCAAAAGAGTTTCAACGCAAACTAAGACCTTTATCACAATTGTCATATTTTAAAGGTACAGAATATAGATGTTTCTTACTGTATGCTTCTCCATTTGTATTGCGCAATGTATTATCAAATGAAAAATACAACCATTTTTTATTATTGCATGTGGCAGTTCGGTTGCTCTCGACTAATAATTTACCCAAAAATTTGATAGACTTATGTCAAACAATTATAAATGAATTTATTAATGGTGTAAAGAGTTTGTATGGTTCACATCATGTAATATATAACATACACGCTCTTTCACATTTACCAGAAGATGTCGAGAAAAACGGAAACCTTAACTTATTTAGTTCCTTTCCATTTGAAAGTTTTATGTTTCACATAAAATCACTACTACGAAAAAACATAGCTTACCACTTTCGCAGATTTATAACCGCCTGATGGAATTAAGTGATATACCAGAAGTAAAACATTCTAATGAAATAGAATTTCCAATATTGAAACACAAAAAAATTATAATTTCTGAAAATACTACAAAAGTTATCTTCAAAGAAATTGTATTTAAGGATTTTACAATTAATAGTAGTAAAAGAAACTGTTGGATCTTAACGCAACAAAAAAATATTATACAATTTGTTCATGCAACCAAAATGGAAAGTACCATATACATTTTCGGATCACAAGCAATTCGGAAAAGGAATTTATTTAATTTTCCAATTTCATCCGACAAACTAGATATATATGAATCGGATTTATTATTAGATAAAGCAAAATATTGGAAAATTGATGCACCCATAAAAAAACTGTTTGCAATGGAGGCTGAAGACGAAAATTCAAGAGCATATTTACCATTAATTCATACGTAAATTTTGAAGGTATATATATATATATATATATATATATATATATATATATATATATATATATATATATATATATATATATATATATATATATATATATATATATATATATATATATATATATATATATATATATATATATATATATATATATATTGTATATAGGTTATATTTGTCATATTATTTTTAATTCGATATTGTACGTATGTATGTACATATTTACAAAAAGTATTATGTTGTTGTTATTTTTATTCTCTAATTTTACCAAAATTTCAGCATTACCTTTGAATATGTACGCAATTATCGAAACCATCGATGACAATAATGAAAAGGAGGTTACAATAGTTTGTAAAAGTTGGATTGATGGAGTACATTTATATTGGCCCGATACGAAAAACATCAAACGGATGCTAGAAGCAAAGGCAACCCCAACTAACAGTTGGGTAAAATACCAATATAAATTACTTCAAGATAATATAGGTGATAATTTTTTACATTATTTTTTTACATAATTACATTTTATCTTATTTAGCATTTAATTAAATTGTATTGATAAATATTTTCAGAAACTCTTCGTGAAGCAAAACGGCGTGAACGAATCTTTGAGGTTTTTTCAAATTCGGAGTCGGAAGCAGTATCGCATAAAAATAAGCAATTTAGGGTAATTGATTTTAACAATCAATATGATAATGTTATACAGAACATTTCATCTGAAACCATCAATAATGCATCTATCATTTATGAAGGGGATGTACAATATGGACCCGCGGTCGTTTACAACAGTAATGAAGAGTTGGACGAAGATCAAGGTATAATTGAATGATAAATCAATATAATTTTATTAAATACGAAATATAATATTTATCTTTTATTAGGTCAAGTGTTTAGATGCAATGTCCCTTTAGGCATTGTAAATCAGGACAATATAGCTGAATCTAGTAATTCAGATTTAAAAATCCACATCGCCAATATGAGCGAAGACTTAAAAATTTTAAAAGATCGGGTGGAGTCATTGGAGAATATATTAAAGCCAATAGCAAATATTTTACCAAATAGGCTGGAATCGTTGGAGAACACATTAAAGCCATTCGTCCAATTTTTACCAGATCTCATATCCTTTATTAAAAATGCCACGACCAAGTCAATTGAGAAGGATCCAAACTTCACCGTTCCCTTGCTACCACTAACAAGTATTGCTGACGTCGAACAGTTCGACATAAGATTACGAGATAAAACGTTTAGCGATCAAATGGTATGCACTAAAACACATTAATTTTTATTATGTATAAAGTGTTGAACTAATGAAATTGAATCTTTTAGTTACTTTTTCTTAAAGCTGAAGTGGAGGGGAAAAAGGTAAACAAAAACATTCGAAATATAATAGAAAAGCTGTTGGACGGTGAAACCCTCAATAAATTTACATGGACCGGAGCCGTTAATATTAAGAAAGGTACGCTTCAGCCTCATTTCTCAATATTGGATATTTTATTATGATTCCGATATTTGAATATACACTTATATTCATTTATAATTTATTTTGATGTTTTGCTTGAAGACCAAAACTGGAATAGAGTATCCAATATGACAACGTTATTTGCTTTCTTAAATCCACCTCAATCATCTATTTTACTTATATTAACAAAAATTATTTTTCTGCTATGCTCAAGGTAAACCAAGTAGTGCTGCATAATATACATTTATTGTTAAGTTTTACATTTTTATTGTGATATTGAAGTCAATTAAAAATAATCTATTTTAATTTTATTTTCGTTACAACTGAATTTGTTATATTTTATTTTTAAGTAATATGTATAAGCTTTATTTTGTGAATTATTAAACAAGAATTATTATTTAAGAAAATGTACTTAATTTTATATTATTATGAAAAATGACAGTAAAATTTTGATAAAAAAGAGATTTACTTTTTATATTCGATATTAATAGTTTTATTATCAGGAGTACAAATTGAAAATGCGGGATTTTTTTCTATTTTTGAACGTTTATTCTGAAAAAATGGTAACAAATGAATTATTCAAAGTATTGTCCATCGCTAGCCACAACTTTTTCCCATCTTTCTGGCAATTTACGGATACCGTCGCGAAAAAATTCGGCCGGCTTGGCTGCTATCCAGTCATCGACCCATTTTTGGGCTTCTTCGTAAGAATGGAAGCGCTGGTCAGCTAGGCCATGTGTCATCGATCGGAAAAGGTGGTAATCGGAAGGAGCAATGTCTGGGCTATACGGCGGGTGGGGTAAGACTTCCCATTTCAGCGTTTGTAGGTATGTTTTGACCGGCGCTGCAACATGTGGCCGAGCGTTGTCATGTTGCAAAATTACTTTGTCGTGTCTTTGCTCGTATTGTGGCCGTTTTTCTTTGAGTGCGCGGCTCAAACGCATCAATTGAGTTCGGTATAGTGCTCCTGTGATGGTTTCGTTCGATTTCAATAGCTCATAATACACCACACCCAGCTGGTCCCACCAAATACAGAGCATGAGCTTGGCGCCGTGAATATTTGGTTTGGCCGTCGATGATGATGCATGGCCGGGGTAACCATATGATTTTTTGCGCTTCGGGTTATCGTAACGGATCCACTTTTCATCACCAGTGACAATGCGATGCAAAAAACCCTTCCGTTTTTGCCGTTCGAGCAGCAGTTCGCATGCAAAAAAACGGCGCTCGACGTCTCTCGGCTTCAGCTCATACGGCACCCAATGTCCTTGCTTTTGGATCATTCCGAGGGCTTTTATACGATGGGAAATGGCTTGTTGTGTCACTCCCAATGAATCTGCGAGCTCTTGTTGAGTTTGACACGAGTCTTCATTGAGTATTGCCTCCAATTCAGCATTCTCAAACTTTTTCACTTGGCCCGGCCGCTCTTTGTCCTCAACGTCAAAATCACCACTTCTAAACCGCACAAACCATCTCTCGCACGTTGAAACCGATGGAACATGACTCGGATAAGTCTCGGAGACCAATCGATGTGCTTCAGCAGCACTTTTCTTCAAATTAAAGAAGTAAATTAAAACTTCCCGCAAATGCTGTTTTGTTGGCACGAAACTCGACATATTGAGAGCTCAAAAAAACTATGAATTTGACACTGCGACAAATTGACACATACTGAAAATTAAAGCTATAAGACGTAGCTTTGACATGAACATAGTCACAGTACTGCCTGATGCGTATAGCGTTAGTAACGCCATCTGTTATCAATCCCGCATTTTCAATTTGTACCCCTGATATAAATAATAATAGGCTTACAAATGTGCCTCGGAACCGTTCTCGACAAGTCAACCAATAATGTCTACCTTTAGGGGTACATAAATGACAGCCCAAAAACAGACATTTTTCAAGCCGTTTTGACTGTCAGATTCTACTTACTAATGTAAGTCGTATTTTTCACTAGCTAATTTGGCTACATTTTGACAGACATTTACCAAATCCACTTGGCTGGGAATATTGACTTACAATTGATGGTCATATTTTTAATAGCCCATCAGACTGTATTTTGTCCGTCAGTTTTGAAAGTCAAATGTAAGTCGAATTGGTTAAGGCGAAACTGCCTTTCACTTTCGTCTATTTTCCGGCAAGGATTAGACAAACAATTGACTGAACAATTGACCGACATTTGTCTTATTTCGACTCTAATGGTCCTACAGTCAATACTCGGTCATTTTATGGTCAAAAATCAAAGAAATGCTTTACGGGTACTTTACTACATTTTGTCCGAAAACTGCTTTCCATCCTTGGCATCCTAAAGTCAATTATAATTATTTATCAATTACCTCTTATACATATATTTCGTACCACCTCTTACTTCCTCCGACCGTTTTTAATTTATTGCTTGATTTTTAAATAACTCATATCATATTCTCAACCAAAGAAACACACCTAAAAACCTATTACAAATTAATCTTTAAGGACTACACAACCTTAATGTTAATATTAGAGTCTGTTTCCCTTGGCTATTTCAGATTCTTGAATCCGCCTCAGATAATTTGCTGTTGCAGTATGATTAAGATCTATCTAAATCTAATTTTGTAATTTATTAGACCAACAACTACATTCTGAAATAAATTAATATTTCACTGAAACTTACATATAAAATAGTAGCTCAGAGACGACTTAACATAATAAATATAATTAATATCAGCTACTTATTCAAATAATTTCCGCCATACTAATTACTCTCGCAACTCAAAATATAATTTAGCACAACTGCTACTATAAATGTTGGGCGCTGACCATTAATGAATTCCTATTAATGCCACCAGTAATCGAAATCAAAATAACAAGACACTAATCAGTTTCTAAAGTACGAAGTCCGACCTGGAGTTCCTGTGAATTAAGGTGACAAGAATCAAGACAACACAATTTCTAAACTACCTGTTCGCTGGGTGCTTAAATTTTCTGGAAATCTGCATTAGGTTCCTCCGTTATTCTGAAAATTCAGATCTAATTTGTTAATTATCACCAGGTACTACTTTAAAATAAACCAAAAATTATTAAACTCTGAAATCCTCATTCTCGTCATTATTTTATTTAAATTTTACTGACGATTTAATTAACAGTGTTTAGTATGTACTTAATAATCTTATTTGCCAGCAATGTACTAATATTAATCGAATCCCACAAATGACAAAGCCGAAAGCTTCAATCGGTTCTTCGATTATTGGTACAAAAAATTGGAAAATGATGAAACTTGGCCTCCAACCACCAACACATACAGCGTTCGAGTGGAAACACATTTTTTACTTCTGTGAGAGACGCCATTGCGGCTGGTGTCACGATTTCCCGCAACATGTACATACTAAACTAATGGCAAACTATAAGCGCATTACGCTCTTTACGATTCCATGAGCTGTACGCGTTTACAACAAGTTAAAACACCTGTCCTCTGCACTTCAGACACTGAGCCGTAGGGTTGGACTTCGGCTATTATTGATATTTTTTAAAAGTTCAATCAAGCAAAATTTGGCCAAAATATGCAAAATGCAATAAATATTTTTTTTTTTCATATTTTTCTAAAGGCGAAAGAATCCTGTCTGCGACACACCACCCAAATCATACAAAAGGTAATTCTCTCAATTATCAGGATTCAGACAGGTGTGGTTTGAAAGATTGTGTGCGAGTTGATTTCATTACATTGCAATTTTGTAAGGTATAGGAAGCAAACCAAGAAAATTAGAGTGATCGCAACACTTGTAAACCCGACCACTGTATAAAACACGCAAAATGCCCAGAAAACGGCCCAAATGAAAATTATAGAGTATTCCTGCTTTATCCACCTATTCAAAAGCGAAAATCCGTCACCAAAAATATACGAATAAACCCCGCCCATAGACTTGTCAAAAACACAACCCCACCTTGCTGTCATCACTCTCCGATTCCCCGCGACAACGTTCATAGTGAATCCCATGAAAAGTCGGTATGAAATCAGCAAAATGTCCGAAAAATACAAACATTTTCGGAAACAAAAATACCTGTGATTTAACCAACATTTGTACTAGAATAACGTCGCAAAGAAATTAGAAATTGCGGCTCACTTCTTTAAAAACTAAATTGACCTTTTGCAAAACATTCATCCATCATGTCAAAGTAAGCATAATTGTATCCAAACAAAGTCAAATAATCAAAAAAAAACGCACTATCAATAATTTACCGCTTTAGAATCTACCAGCAGCAGTCGATATTGCAGCAACCCTCCACTGGGACAAATCAAATACCGCTAAGCCACTGTATGTATACAATCGACCTTATCTTCACGACACATTCCTCACTAAATTCAATCGAAAACTTTAAGCCACATTGTTTCAATCAGACTATGAATTAAAAACAAGCACAGATGTGTCAATCTTATTATAAATGTGAATAAAGGAGATACATTCACGATGGATACGAAAGTTCAAAACCTTAGCCCAAAAAATTTCAAATTTTATATTTTATTTGTATTATTGGTCAATTTTTTTAACCATTGAATTTGAAGATAAATGAATAGGGATTACAAAATAATTATAAAAATGGTACCATCTTTCATTTCTTCCTTTTCAAAATGGCCGCCGAAACATTCTTTTTGAATTTTCTCCCAAATGTAACTTTTTATATTTTAATCTTTTTGATAAAAATTGTGCTTGGACCCTGCTTAATTATCCGTCCAGTCAATATTCACGCTCTCAATAAACCGATAATACTGCCGGCCGGTACGCGATACATACTAGCTGGGCTCATTGCTATCCTTCCTAGATGTTTACTATAGCATATACTTCTGTTAGAAAAACGGTAGCACTGGGACTCAAGGACTTCGAGAGGGCAGTCCTACTCCCATATATTCCTACTTCTGTCCCGCGTACCATTTTGATTTTACTCTTACGAGTTGCTGGGAATGATAACGGGCATATGCTGTTCCATCTTAGATTAGGGTTTTTTGTCAAGGGTTTCTCCTCTAACGCCGTACTTTAGCCTGGACAGCTCATGTGACGCGCCCTCTGGAAGGTTACGGAGCTGGTAGATTAATCTACTCAACCTTAGTCCTCCGCCCCTCCAATAGACGCCGAACCACCAACTTGTATCTTAAAAAAATAACAACAACAATACAATACAGATTCCCAGCATTCTTCTCTCGAAACAACGAAGTTTTTCCATCTGGCATGACGATAGATCCGACCACGCTGGGAAACCATATCCAAGAATGGGTCATATGAGCTGCTTGTAGCAAATCAGCCTAATTTTCATTTGCAGATTGCTTTTGTATTGGATCACTGATTTGATGATGTTGTATGCGATTATGGCTTTCTGCGTTATCGACTTAATATGCCGGTAGGGCTTTAGGTCTTCTGTCATTACAATTCCTAAGTATTTAATTTCTCTTGCTTCCTTGATGATGTTGTTGTTAACCTTAAGTTGTATATTAATCTTATAGGTTTTCCGTTGTCCCTTGCTGAGAACTTTGCTGCCAATGAAACAAATCGACTCACATTTTGTCGTGTTAATTTGAATTTTCCATTTCGTGAAATATTCATGTAGTATTTAGAGGTGATTGTTTAACCTAACCTCCGCATTCCTCAAATTTTTCATTGATGTATATATTACGATGTCGTCAGCATATTGCAAGGTTTTAAAGGGAATAGGACAAGTCTCAGTAGCTGGTAGGTCAGAGGTATACAGTGTATACTAGATTGGTCCTAGCAAAGATACCTGAGGCACTCCCACCCTCACTATAAAATCCCTTGATAAAGTTTCCTCTACCTTGACCTGAAAACGTCTGTCCGTCAGAAAACTATGAACTAACCTTATCAGTCTTGCGTCAAATTTCATCCTCAATAATTTGAAAATAATGCCATCGATCCAGACCGTGTCAAAGGCCTTCTCAATATCTAGGAAACACGCTAGTGTTGGTATCTTCTGATTGAGTTTAACAGAGACATCATTTTTAAGAATCACCACAGCGTGAGTAGTGGCATGTACCGCTCTGAAGCCAAACTGACTCTCAGGGATCAGACCAAATTCCTCACAATGTTCTTGAATTTTTGTAAGTATAAATTCTTCGTATATTTTACTCAAACAGGAGAGCAGAGATATCTGTCTATAACTGGAGGGGAGATCGGGCCTCTTTCCTTTTTGTGAATGGGAGATATAACGGTCATTTTCCATATATTCGGGAAATATCCCATATTATAACAGTGATTAATAGTCACTGTTAGTTTGGCAATGAACTTCAAGGAAAGCTTTTTTAGGACATAGTTTGAAATTAAATCCCTGCCAGCAGATTTTTTACCGTTTCTTGGCTTTATATATGACAATATTTCTGAAGGCCTGGCTAAATTCAAGGCAACCCTATTCTGGTAGTGACACTCTGGAGTGATTAAATTCTCATCTGAAAATTGAATCATTGGTTCCCTATTGGACTCTATGAAATCATTTACCTTAGTAACAACAGTTCTCGAGAACCAGTCATACCCCAATCCGCTATTTTGCGTGTGAGCTTCTTCAAATGATTGTCCCAGAAGGTTCGCTTCACCGGTAGAAAGCTCTATATTTAATAAGTGCGGGTACGCTTCGGAATTCTCTCCTGTTTGTTGATTTATTAATTTCCTTGAATGTACTGTGGTTCATCTTGATACTAGATAGTTTGCTCTTCCAATGGCTTTCATAATGGATCTGTATGAGTTCTTTTATCAATTAATTAGCGTTATTTACTTATTCTTGTTCTACTTGTGATTTAATTGTATGCGAATTGGGAAGATGCCTGTTTCTAAATAACTGCCTATGTAGCGAATTTTTTAATCTGATAAATTTGATAATTTTAGGCGGAAGAGGAATCTGTGAACTGTAATTTATAGTTATGGTTAGAACACACCTCTGAATTGAATTACCAAGAAGGATTTGTAGTTCTAGCAGTATTTGGTCTATTTCATTCCTAGAAAGCGATTTATTCAATGGGATATCTATACTATCAAGCCTCGAATCGAGATGGCGATTGAACTTCAACCAGTCAACCGCACCGTAATTAAGGATCTGTTTCGGAGAGTGTCTAGGAACTACAAAACCCAGCGACATCCTAAGCTCAACCGCAGAGTGATCAGACTCAAAATCAAAAATCTTAAGATTTGGATAGCTCCACTGGTCACGATGTACGACAACATCATCGGACATTAAAAAGATATCCAAGTACGAACTGACCGCGCCTCTGTGAAACGAAGGGATGTCTGAATGCATTAATTTTAGATTTTCAGACATATAATTTGTATTTGGCGAACTAAACAAGTCCTCTCCGCTTTTATTCGAAACCGCATTTCCCCACATACTGTGTTTAGAGTTCAGATCACCTCCCAAAATTTTTTGAGAATCCGCACCTGTTTTTAACTTCATAATTTCCGACAGATCCCTTGTATCCAGAGAAATATTACCCTCGCCCGGAGTAAAATAAGCTGATACTACCACTACCTCATGACCGGCATTCCTTATTTTAATAATAGTTGCCTCAATAGACCTAAGAGCTGTAGGGTTATTCATCAGAACACAATCTATCCCTTTTCTAACTAATATACCCGTTCCACCTCCACTACGATTAAGTCTCTCATGTCTAAAAAAATTATAGTTCCTAAAAGCTACTTTATTTTTAGGTTTAAGCTCTGTTTCGCTTAATAATACTATATGCGGTCTAGTTCCGTTAAGGAAAACCTCAAGATCATGCCTTTTCTGCCGACTAATTAGTGAGTTAACATTAAGCTGAATGATGTGAAGATTACTAGCTTGACTGTTCATTGAGGATTTGTTAGATTTGCAAAAAAATCGAATAGTGCAATCTTTTTTGTTATTGGATCCGTCATTGTGCCTCAGTGAATCCCATACCCCTAACATCTCACCACATGTTTGATCCCAGTGCGTTTCCTGACCATTGACCGGATTTAACAATGTTGGCCTATTTGGAGTAGGACTCACTACTTTAGGCGCATTACTAGGGGCAACTACTCTCGAGTAAGAAAGTTCTGGTTTACAAAACCCATTGTACATCTGATTTCTTTTTATCTTTTATTCCTCCTGCCTAAATTTCAACTGCTTTTTCCTGTCTACTAGCTCTTTGTACTTGGGGCATTGCCTGTAGTTGGCTGGGTGTCCGACTGATTTACAGTTAACACAATATGGTGCTGTTTCTTTGTCCTTCTTAGCACAAGTACCAGACTCATGCGTCTCATCACATTTAATACATCTGTATTGCATACCGCATATCTCTGACAATTGTAGCATTGAATGGATTCACGTCTGACAAACCTTTCAAATCTACTTTCTGGTGAAGTATGTACTTAATGTTAGTCAATACTGATACGCCCGTCATTGGATTGAGTTGTAAAAGCCAGTAACTAGGGTCACGTCCATTTTTGTCCGGATCCTTAAATTCGTATTTGGTAACCTTTGCAATATGCTGACTCACCTGAAGATCAGTTAGTGCCTTCCTTGACGTCTTTCTCAGAGAAACTGCCATCTATCCCCTTCAACACCATTGTTTGTTGCTTAAAGATGCCGGCGTGTATACGTATAAAAATTGTTATTTTTGATCTTAATAATTTCCATTTCTTTAATGAAGCTATCGATATCCGTAGCGATAATATGAGTGACATTTTTATTAACTCATTTTATTGAGTATTTGTTGTTATCCATTGCACTATTAAGGAATTACTTCTTTTGCATTAATATTATAAGCCACTATCGGAGGGATTTTATCTTTTCTTGTTAGACCTTCAACGTCTGTCACTGTATTATTATAATTTTGATTCGGCATTTGAATCGGCACTTTGTTAAATTGTCCACCTATTTTTGCAGGTATTTTGAGAGTTGTTTCCATCTCTTTTCTCGTGGTTTTTGCTTTGCCCGAAACTTTTAGCGGACTTTTCATTTATATTCATTTCGTCTTCTGTCTCTGTGGAATAGTCACTCAGAGCACTCATAAATTTTTTGACGTGCCTTGATACGTCTGCATTGCTTTCTCTTTGCCGTTTTGTGCTTTGGCTTTCATTTTCGTTTGCTTCTATGCTATTTATCTGGCCGTTTTCAGCTTGCGGCTGGTTTGTTTTGTTGGAGTTTCCATCCTCCGCCAGCAAGGGACTTTATTTGCCTCTGTTATTAGATTTTTGAGGTTTGCTAGCTCGGCTAATATTTTGTTGTTAGCTTTGGTTATCATCATATTTACAAAACTTATTGCTTTTTGATCTAGTGGCTGTGCTTTGCTGGCCTTGGCTGGTTTAGGCATTTTTGTGCCGCGCATCCCACCGGGCGCTCGCACACACAATTACCCTATTGTTGGATGTTTATTGATTTTTTTTTTCTCGACACTTCTCTATCGCTACTTTCGCGTTTTATTATGTTAATTTTCTTCGCAAACCGCCCCCGGAGCTTCGAGTTTAGTTTTTATAACGTTTCTTGCTTTAAAAGTTTTTAATTTTATTTATTTTTTTTTTCAGCGAAAAATAAAGACATTCGTTGACGTTCAAATCAAGGCCTGTTCTTGTGTGTGATTGAATTGAAAAAATTTTCCTCGCTTTTATATACCCAAAAATTTTTCAGTGGTTGCGTTGAATATTTTCAAATTTACAAAACCTTCGCTTACATTGATTAGCCGTTGGAAATCAGCCCGTCCATTTTATTTGTAGCAGTGTTTATTTTGCTGTTCAACATAAATTGATTTTCTTTGTTCTTAAATATTTCCAATTCCTCGACACGATCCATCTTATCTCCGTTTTTCATCCTACAGCACCTCTAAATTTGTTTCAAAATTCATGTAGTTATGCAGCGTGTGGTTTATATGTTGCGTGAATTTGGATTCTGTATTCAATCTTCCGATTCCTCCGATATGTTCTCTAAACCTCTCTCTAAATGAACGTCCCGCTTGGCCTATGTATAAAAGCGGGGCAATTTGAACATGATAATTTATAATTTTTCTGCTTTCAACTCAAGTTGTAAATTCTGGATCTTTAACTTCAAATTTGTGCTGGCGCCTGAATCAAACAGTATACCAGCATTTCTTAAAAGTATGGGAACGTTCAAGATTTTTTGTTTACTAGTACAAACATACTTATATATTTAATACATAAATGATAAATTTAAAACTTTGAAAAACAATCAACAACAATGGGTACAACAAAAAACTTAACATTGGTTGTGCTTTTTCAGTTATGTATGTTCTCGTGTACGAAAAGTTTCATATTCAAAATAAAAGATAACAAAATATTTGCTAAAGTTTATGTTTGTTTTTTGTCAACAGCTTACTTTGTTTGTCGTTGATTTTATCATATATTCTGTATCTTACAAAATACTCGGATGTTGTGTATGTTTTTCAATTTTCTTTTAACTTAAGATATTAATAATTTAAAAATATGGCTGTAGTCTATATTTCAATATTCGTTGTGTATGCTCACACCTAATTTAGTCGTAAAATATGGTGTGATGACATTGCTCTTGACATTATTTAAGGAAAAAGTTGTTTGTTAACTATGTAATTTATTTTCCAATTTTCTAAATCAGAATTTATATTTATTAGTAATGAATTTTGTATGTGTATTATTTCGCTTCAAGCACATCTCCCTAAATATGTATTATATAGTGCAGGAAGCATTTACACACTTTGTTGTAAAGAAGGGATTAGCCAGTTGGTCTCTTCCTGCAACCTTGGAATCTTTATGCATTTGACATATAATTTTGTGTTTGTATTTGACCGTTAATAACCATGCAAAATAAACGGACGTTTAAGATATATACTACTCAATAAATTCGAAAATCGATGCAATTTGGTGGTAAGTTGACTTTCACACTTTAGTAGTTTTGCTCTTAAGAAGCTCGGAGACGAGCCTGCGTCATACACGTTGTTCCTCATAAAGCGATATTCCAAACAACTAAAATCTTCATCACAACTGTTCACGATTGACTTCCATTCGATAATTCACAAACGTACCATACTAAAAAATCGCATTGGTCTATAAGTCTACTCCATAACCACCCGATTGTATCCTGAAAATTATTCATTTCTAATTTAAACGACAGCAATTACTTGAATCACAAGGGACTGATATTAACTTCGGGCCAAAAGGAGCCAAATTTATTGAAATCCTGTCCAAAATAATCAACAATTTTGTTGGTCCAAAACCATTTTTCTCGACGTTTTGAATTTTCTTGAACCCAAAAAAGCAAAACAAAGGAGGATATCGAGTAACTGCCATTAGACCCAAACCCACATACTAATATAACCAAGTTGCTAAATTTTTAATACAATATGCTGGTATAAGGATTGAGTTGGGCGTTGAGTTTGCGGTTGAGTTAAGTTTAAGTTGTCCATTTGCAGGTTGAATCAGGATTCAGTTGGAATTAAGTTGGAATTGGGTTATGGTTTAATGAGCGGTTGAGCAATTTTGTATATATGCTTTGATGATTGAATTGGGCGTTTAATTTGGTAGTATTAGAGTTAGCTTGAGTTTAATTCATACACGCATGTAGTTTTTAAGACCATGTTGATGTGTACTTCACTTTTGAGAAGATTTTATTCTGGGTCGCAGGTTGAGTTCAGATTGAGTTGGAGTTGGGATTGAGTTGAGTAGGAGTCAACGGTTAGCTGGAAATATATTTGGGATTGTGTTGAGCGTCGAGTTGTTTTGGGTTGATTCGAGTTTTTACGTTAAGTTAAGTTAGGATTGATTTGAGTACTAAGATACACGCTATTTTCGGATTGTGTTGGTTTAGGGATTGAGTTTATGGTTGGGGGTACAGTTGTGGATTTATTTAAGGAATTTAGGTATATATTTTTTGAGTGATTGAGTAGGGCGTTGATTTTGGGGTTGATTAAAGTTGAATTTGGAGTTAATTTCGGGTTCATTGAGCCGTTTCGTTGGGGATTTATTTGGAAGTTGAATTGATATTGCAGTTGGACATTAACTTGACTTGTTCTGGCGGTTGAGTTGGTAGTTGGGGTGGAGACTAGATTATGTAGAGTTCATGTAGCCCACGTAGTTTTCGAACCATGTTGATTTAGGGTTTGAGTGGAATATTCAGTTTGGGGTTGATTTATGGTTGATTTTAGAGTTGGGTTGAGGGTTGAGTTGATTTCGAGTTATGGTTGAATAGGGTTTGAGTTGAAGCTGAATTGGATATAATAATGAGTTCGGTAGATTTGATTGAGTTGAGTTCATACACATATGTAGCTTGCGAATTTAGTTAATTTTGGGATTGAAAGGCCCTTGAGTGGGGTGTTGAGTAGAGGTTCTGTTGAGGAATTATTTGAGGGTAGTTTCCTGGATTGAGTTGTGCGTTGAGTTTAGGGTTAGGTTAAGGGTTGATTTGGAAGTTGATTTGGAGTTGAATTGGGAATTGCATTGCAAGTGAGTTTTATTGAGCGGGAATTGGTTCAGCAACTTCGCCTTTTTTACACAGTTATAATTTGGAAATTGTTAAATTATCGAGTACTTGTCCCATTATTGATGAATTAAAATCTGTTAATAGACAAAATTCAAAATTCAAATTTGTTTAGGACAAATTTTGTAGCGGTATTGTTTAAGATTTGTGGCTCCAATTTTAACCGTTTTATGATACCTACTTCGCCCAATGGAAAGTACATAACCTGAAAATTTATGAAACATACCATTTCACTGCGTGTACAGTAATTAACCAATAATTGTCACTCCTAATTTGTTCATCTACATATTATGTATAAACCAATAAAATTTAATTAAATTATTGGCCATATAAATTAATATCACATTAATTTGTTTTAATAAAATCGATTATTATTTATCGTCTTGACAATATATAAATGCCAAACGAAAATTTATTATGCCACACCATTTATTATTGCAAAAGAATCATAAATTATCAAGACTTAATTGGCATAATTGATAAATTTTGTGAACATAAAACGTGAATATTTAATACCCTAATGTTTAAATTTGTCATTTATTGTGCGAACAAGCATATCACCAATTAATGTTCAATCAGTTGATCTGGTCCATAAAATTAAATTTTTTATTTGGTTGCCGGCCATAAATTCCTATAAAATTTTTGTTTTTATTATTTAATGAAAAGGTGCTTTTATTTATTACAATGTGAACGAAATGGGAGTGTGTGGGTGACGAATTGATATAGTAGTATAGTCAAGAGACCATATAAGTTATTCCGCGAATATATTTCGAATTAAGTCTAAATTTTTGTACGATAACATTTTCATGGAATTGTTAAAGACTTTTAAGGAAATAGAACTACGTATGTACATGTATGTTTCCAACATTTATACTCATAAAAAATTAATACTAAAGAGCTGAAATGAATGAAGTTAAAAATACACTTAACAGAAAAGCAAAAAAAAAACAAAAAAAAATTATCAACAAGTCAGAAAATGAATTCTTTTGTTGTTCAACCCAACAATTGCAAGAACAAACATTTTAATATTCCATTTATTTTCTTATTGTTCCATTTATCGAATTGTTTGACGACATTCTCTACTGGAAAGTTTATAAAAAATTTACTTGTTGTTCCGTAAGTACTCGTTTAATGAGATTTCAGTTTCGATATTGGTTTAATGTGAACGGAAACAGAAATGAAATATTTTTGTATAAATAAGAGTATTAAAATGTTTGTTTCTTCATGAATGAATATAGGAATATTATTCAGTTTTACTAAACCAGCAAATATTTTTTGTTAATTACTTAAACTAAAGAAATTTAATTTTAGGTAAAAAGTAATAATAATATTCGATATCTAAAGTTTAAAACTCGAAATTCTCTTCAAATGTAAATGTATTTTGGACATTTAACCGATTAACCGCTCTTACCTGCCGTATACACTCAAATATTAGGATGGAGCAGCCCATAGAAAAATGCAACTTGAGAATAATGGGAAACTGGCTAGATCCAAAATTTAAAATTTTAGGAACTGGCAAGTGACTAAGGAACAAACAAATGGCAAGTGACTAAGGAACAAAGTATGCCTTTTATTTTATTGGCTATCACGAACTTAAAGTAATAAATGTCCTCTTTTTCACATAAGTTAAGAGTAAGATTGTAATGCTGTGTGTTTAACAATAAACTTTAGAAAGTATGGAAAACTATTTCCAATTATGATCAGTTATTATAACGGTTTCAATATCAAGTAGAAGTCACAGTTAGAATAAAGAATAATTTAGTAGTTACGTGGCAACAACGTCACTAGTGGATAAATCCAGCCAACAACTGTAATATTATCGGTATAGTTGTAATTATTAACAGAAATCCTCCCCTTCGAAATAGTAGAACTTTCAATAGAAGGAATGGTTCGAGCATCGCAATTGCTGGTTCTCGTGAGGTCAAAATATGCAAGGTCGTAATACTTTCAATCAGCAAGATAAATCCAAATAGATTACCAAACGTTCAACTCATCCAACTCAGCTGAGCCAATGGACGGGGGATATTCAGAATTATATCATATAACTTTTAGTTGTCTGTATTAAATCAATAAGATTCTTTCGGCTTTTTATAGACACAATATATTAATAATAATGGCATTCACAACATTTTCGACTTGTCAATCAGAAAAATGAAGAGGCCAGTCATTTATAATATATCTACCAAAAAAAGTAGAAATATCAAAATCCCCCCCGTACTTTAACCCCAGAGTTAATACAAAATGTATTTTGACTCTAAAAAAGAAAACCTTTCCTTGCGTTTTCGTGGGTAGTTTGGTTTCGTACTGATAATCTCAAAACAAAAAGTTCGATCTACTCATCAGGTAGCTACGACCGAACTACAAAAATACAATTCCAACTCCATACTTTAAGTATGAAGAAAGAGTGTAGTTGACTTAGCGAATTATAAATAAATTCACCAAATCAAAAAACACAAGGAAAACTTTTCATTTCTGTGTGTTTTATGCCAACACGAATAATAGAAAGAGAAGTTTAGTTGTCTGTATTAAATCAATAAGATTCTTTCGGCTTTTTATAGACACAATATATTAATAATAATGGCATTAAACTTCTCTTTCTATTATTCGTGTTGGCATAAAACACACAGAAATGAAAAGTTTTCCTTGTGTTTTTTGATTTGGTGAATTTATTTATAATTCGCTAAGTCAACTACACTCTTTCTTCATACTTAAAGTATGGAGTTGGAATTGTATTTTTGTAGTTCGGTCGTAGCTACCTGATGAGTAGATCGAACTTTTTGTTTTGAGATTATCAGTACGAAACCAAACTACCCACGAAAACGCAAGGAAAGGTTTTCTTTTTTAGAGTCAAAATACATTTTGTATTAACTCTGGGGTTAAAGTACGGGGGGGATTTTGATATTTCTACTTTTTTTGGTAGATATATTATAAATGACTGGCCTCTTCATTTTTCTGATTGACAAGTCGAAAATGTTGTGAATGCCATTATTATTAATATATTGTGTCTATAAAAAGCCGAAAGAATCTTATTGATTTAATACAGACAACTAAACTTCTCTTTCTATTATTCGTGTTGGCATAAAACACACAGAAATGAAAAGTTTTCCTTGTGTTTTTTGATTTGGTGAATTTATTTATAATTCGCTAAGTCAACTACACTCTTTCTTCATACTTAAAGTATGGAGTTGGAATTGTATTTTTGTAGTTCGGTCGTAGCTACCTGATGAGTAGATCGAACTTTTTGTTTTGAGATTATCAGTACGAAACCAAACTACCCACGAAAACGCAAGGAAAGGTTTTCTTTTTTAGAGTCAAAATACATTTTGTATTAACTCTGGGGTTAAAGTACGGGGGGGATTTTGATATTTCTACTTTTTTTGGTAGATATATTATAAATGACTGGCCTCTTCATTTTTCTGATTGACAAGTCGAAAATGTTGTGAATGCCATTATTATTAATATATTGTGTCTATAAAAAGCCGAAAGAATCTTATTCATATAACTTTTATTTGTAGCTATCCTGAAGATAGCAAAAATTTGGAGTTTGAAATTTGAGATTTGAAATTTAAAATTTGAAATTTGGAATTTGAAATTTAAAATTTGAAATTTTAAATTTGAAACAAGAAATTAGAAATATGGATTTTAAAATTTGGAATTTAGAATTTAAAATTTTAAATTTGAATTTTGAATTATGAAATTTGAAATTTGGAATTTAAAATATAAATTATGAAATTTGAAATTTAAAATGTAAAGTCTGAAATTTGAAATTTAAAATTTAAAGTCGGAAATTTGAAATTTAAAATTTGAAAGTTATAATTTGAAATCCTTTAAATTTAGAATTTAAAATTTACAATTTAAAGTTTGTAATTTAAAATTTGAAATATCAAATTTAGGATTTGGAATTTGAGATTTGGATTTGAAATTTAAAATTTAAAATTAAAATTTAAAATCTCAAATTGATTTAAGATTTGTTATTTGAAATTTGAAATTTATAATTTGGAATTTAAAATTTTGGATTTGAAGTTTGAAATTTAAAATTTGGGCTTGGAAGTTTGAAATTTGGAATTTGAAATTTGAAATTTAAAATTTGAAAATTCAAATTTGAAATTTAAAATTTGGAATTTCGGATTTGGTATTTGACATTTGAGATTAGAGATATAAAATTTGAAATTTAAAAATATAAATTTGGAATTTAAAATTTAAAATTAGAAATTTAAAATTTGAAATTTGGAGTTAGAAACTCGGAAATTGGAATTTAAAATTTGGAATTTAAAATTTGAAGTTTAAAATTTGAAATTTAAATTTTGAAATTTTAAATTTGGAATTTTAAATTTAAAATTGTAAGCCTGAAATTTAAAATTTAAGATTTGTAAGGTCAAGTTTGAAATTTGAATTTCTTTAAATTCGGAATTTAAAATTTACAATTTTGAAAAAAAAAATTAAGTTTGGTATGAATTGAAAATTTGAAGTTTGGCATAAAAAATTTGGAATTTGTAATTTTGGATTTGGAATTTGAAATTTGAGATTTAAATTTGGAAATTTAAAATTTGAAATTTAAAATTTGAAATTTAAAATTAAAATTTTAAATTTTCAATTTAAAATTTGGTATCAAAAATTAGAAATTTGGATTTTGAAATTTAAAATATAGAATTAAAATTTTTAAATTTGAATTTTGAATTTAAAGAAAAAATTTGAAAATTTTTAAATTTAGAATTTAAAATTTACAAATTGAAGTTCGGAATTTAAATTTGAATTTCGGTTAGAAATTTGAATTAATATTGAATTTCGGATTTGGAACTTGAGATTTGGATTTGAAATTTAAAATTAAAATTTAAGATCTCAAATTGATTTTAGATTTGTAATTTAAAATTTGGAATTTGGAATTTAAAATTTGAATTTGAAGTTTAAAATTTAAAATTTGGACTTTGAAGTTTAAAATTTGGAATTTGAAGTTTAAAATTTAAATTATATGTAATTTGAAATTTAAAATTTGAAATTTGAAATTCAAAGTTTGAAATTTCAAATTTGAAATTTAAAATTTGGGATTTCGGATGAAATTTGAGATTAGAGATATAAAATTTGAAATTTAAAATTAGAAATTTGGAATTTGGAATTTAAAATTTAAAATTTGGAAGTTAAAATTTGAAATTTAATCTTAGAAATTTGGAATTAGAAATTCGGAATTTGGAATTTAAATTTTGGAATTTAACATTTAAAGTTTAAAATTTGGAATTTAAATTTTGCAATTTTAAATTTGGAATTTGAAATTTAAAATTTTAAGTCTGAAATTTAAAATTTAAGATATGAAAGGTCAAGTTTGAAATTTGAAATTCTTTAAATTCAGAATTTAAAATTTACAATTTTGAGTCGGGAATCTAAAATTTTAAATTTGGAAAAAAAAAATTTAGTTTAGGATGAATTTTAAATTTGAAGTTTGGAATCAAAAATTTGGAATTTGGAATTTTGGATTTGGAATTTATAATTAGAAATTTGGATTTTGAAATTTAAAATATAGAATTAAAAATTTTAAATTTGAATTTTGAATTTGAAATTTGGAATTTGAAATTTAAAATTGGAAATTTGAAATTAGAAATTTGGATTTTAAAATTTGGAATTTAAAATTTAAAATTTGAAATTTGAATTTTGAAATTTGAAATTTGGAATTTAAAATTTAAATTATAAAATTTTAAATTTTAAATTTTAAATTTACAATTTGAAGTTTGGAATTTCGAATTTCGAATTTGAGATTTGGATTTGAAATTTGAAATTTAAAATTAAAATTTAAAATCTCAAATTGATTTAAGATTTGTAATTTAAAATTTGAAATTTGAAATTCTTTAAATTCAGAATTTAAAATTTACAATTTTGAGTTTGGATTGAGAATTAAATTTGAGAAATTAAAATTTTAAATTTGGAATTTAAAGTTTGGAATCAGAAATTAGAAATTTGTAGTTTGAAATTTAAAATATAGAATTAAAAATTTTAAAATTGAATTTTGAATTTGAAATTCGAATTTAAAATTTAAAATATGAAATTTGAAATTAGAAATTAGAAATTTGAATTTTGAAATTTGGAAATAATAAATTTGTAATGAAATAAATAAAAATAAATAAATAATAAATAAATAAATAAATTTAAATTAAACAATTTGGAAGTTAAAATTTAAAATTTGAAATTTGAAATTTAAAATTTAAAGTCTGAAATTTGAAATTTAAAATTTGAAATTCTTTAAATTTAGAATTTAAAATTTACAAATTGAAGTTTGGTATTTAAAATTTGAAATGTGGTATTTCGGATTTCGAATTTGAGATTTGGATTTGAAAGTTGAAATTTGATTTAAAATCTCAAATTGATTTAAGATTTGTAATTTAAAATTTGATATTTGTAATTTAAAATTTGGAATTTGGAATTTAAAATTTTGGATTTGAAGTTTGAAATTTAAAATTTGGACTTTGAAGTTTAAAATTTAAATTATATATGTAATTTAAAATTTGAAATTTAAAGTTTGAAATTTAAAATTTGAAATTTAAAATTTGAAATTTCGGATTTGGTATTTGAAATTTAAGATTTGGAGTTTGAAATTTAAGATTTGGAATTTGAAATTTGAGATTAGAGATATAAAAATTGAAATTTATAATTAGAAATTTGGAATTTAAAATTTAAAATTTGGAAGTTAAAATTTGAAATTTAAAATTTGAAATTAAAAATTTGAAATTTAGAATTTAAAATTTAAAATTTAAAATTTGAAATTTGGAGTTAGAAATTCAGAATTTAGTATTTAAAATTTGGAATTTAAAATTTAAAGTTTAAAATTTAAAATTTAAATTTTGAAATTTTAAATTTTAAATTTAAAATTTAAAATTTAAAATTTAAAATTTAAAATTTAAAATTTAAAATTTAAAATTTAAAATTTAAAATTTAAAATTTAAAATTTAAAATTTAAAATTTAAAATTTAAAATTTAAAATTTAAAATTTAAAATTTAAAATTTAAAATTTAAAATTTAAAATTTAAAATTTAAAATTTAAAATTTAAAATTTAAAATTTAAAATTTAAAATTTAAAATTTAAAATTTAAAATTTTATGTCTGAAATTTAATATTTAAAATTTGAAAGGTCAAGTTTGAAATTTGAAATTCTTTAAATTCAGAATTTAAAATTGACTATTTTGAGTATGGAATCTAAAATTTTAAATTTTGAAAAAAAAAATTTAGTTTGGAATGAACTGAAAATTTGAAGTTAAGAAAACAAAAATTTGGAATTTGAAATTTGAGATTTAAATTTTGAAATTTAAAATTTGGAATTTCGGATTTGGAATTTGAAATTTGAGATTAGAGATATAAAATTTGAAATTTAAAATTTGGAATTTGGAATTTAAATTTTGGAATTTAAAGTTTGAAATTTGAGATTTGGAATTTAGAATTTAAAATTTAAAATTTGGACTTTGAAATTTAAAATTTGGAATTTGAAGTTTGAAATTTAAAATTCCAAATTAATAATTTAAAATTTGGAATTTAAAATTTAAAATTTGGAATTTGTAATTTAGGTTTTGTTTATTTATTTTTATTTATTAAATACTGTATTGAAATTGTTTGTTCATAACATTCATAAAATTGTTTTTGGGGCAAGGTTAATAAAGTTTTAGATTCTAAATCAAAATAATTCTGAATCGAAATTTATATATTTTTTTCTGGGAATTTTGTTTAGCAGATCGTGTGTTTAAAATTAAAATTAAGTTTATGAGCCAATCATATATTTATGCTAATTGTTTATCATACGTATATAATACTAGTAAGAATGTACTAATGTGGATACTCAAAATATTTAATCTAATTTAGTATGGACAACTTAAAGCTGTTATTATTTAATGAGTTGCAGATCTAATTTAAATTATTTTGCAGGGGGACTTTAAGCAGAATAGCCATAAGCAATTATATATATACCTAAAACAGTAGAAATATCAAAATTGCCCCGTACTTTAGCCAAAGGACTAAGCTTGTATGTAAGAAAAGGTTTTAAATTAAATTTGTGCTAATAACTTATTCAAATTTTCAACCGGAAATGACAATTTATCGATATTACTCTTGACATCATTTGGTTTAAATCATAATTTTGCAGTGTTGATTTCCTGTTGCCTATAATTTTAATTTCATTTAATCAGTTTGAAACATCAAAAAATAATGACACGATACATTTATGGGGGACAAGAGCAAATTTTAAAATAAACATTTATTTAATTACTAATAATATTATTGAATGTTTTATTATCTGGATCTATAATCAATCAAATATTTTATAATTTTGAACATAACTAACTACCTATATATATCGACAATTGATCAAATACGTTCATTTATCAATCGGAATTTAAAACCTTCACAATAAAATAAAGTTTTAAAATATTTTTGCTTTAGTCTCGTACTATTTTAATTTACCGCAAGTACTTACAGTAAGTTTCCATGAAATACAAAATATTTGAAGAGATTTTTAATAATTTTAGGGTATTTTACCATTTTAGTGTAAAAAGTATCGAGTATTTTTGGCTGATGAACTGGATAAAAATGTTCCATTTGATAATCACATTTTCTAACAAATCGACATTTACCTATGGAAAACAACGTGCGAACTCATTATTTAGACCAAAAAGGAATAGATATTCAAATTAGTAGTTCCTGATATGTGGCAGGAATATATGAATCCAACTCGTTTCTGGTTTAAAGATTTAAAATTGTGAACTTCCAAAGTATGTCCGCCACAGAAAGGGATTATCTAAGTATGTTCTAAGATACGTTTTCAAGTAAAATAGTCCGGAAATTTTACATAAAAACTTATCTATGGAAGAACATATTTAAATTAGTCCCTTTTGTGGCGGACAAACTTAGGAAGTCCACAATTTTGAAACTTTAAACCAGAAACGAGTTGGATATACATATTCCTAGCACATATCAGGAACTACTAATTTGAATATTCCTCCCTTCTTGTTTTAAATATTGCGGATAAATGGAGGGAAGCGAAGCAATATTTGAAACCTATATTTGTTATAACACCGTTTATTATTCCAATCGACCTTTATGGTAAACAGATGGCAGCCAACGTGGCTACGAGGCTCTTGGCTGTCTCTCAATGGAAGTGTCTTCAGGTGGGACACTCGACGATAGGTAGATTCGCTGGCGAAGAACTGGCGAATCTGGATTATATTACACCAACGTTGTGCTTCGATAAGGGTTTCCGTACCATCTTTCCCTCAAGGGAATCCTGGAGAAACGGATCAATCTTGGAAAACGAGGCAGTGCAATTTTTCACGGACGGCTCGAGGCTAGACGATCAGGTAGGAGCCGGAGTCTTCTGTGATAAACTTAATGTTAATATTTCTGTTCGTCTCCCTGACTACTGCAGCGTGTACCAGGCTGAAGTGGTGGCGATCGGGCAAGTCATGACATGGTTGAAGCATAATGTGGTATCCGGGAGGGATATCGCAATTTATGTGGACAGTCAGGCAGCCATCAAGTCACTTGGGGCAGTTTGTCTGAAGTCGCGGGTGGCGCTGGATTGCCGATCATCTCTTAACGAGATGAGCGAGTATTTCAGCATCCAGATAATCTGGGTCCCGGGTCACTCGGACGTCACGGGGAACTGCAGGGCGGACGAACTAGCTAGGTACGGTACGACTCTCCAGATGCAGCCGGAAATGGTAGGTCTGGGGAGGCCTATGGCAGTGCTAAAATGGGCGCTCAGTAAAAAGGCAATCGCCTTGACAAATGAGAGGTGGATCAACACTCTCACGTGCAGGGTAGCAAAGCAAGTTTGGCCAAAACTGGACTTGCGGCGCTCCAAGGTACTAATATCCCTGGGAAGACAAGAAATAGGATTGGTCGTAGGGATAATGACAGGTCACTGCCTTTTTGGGGAGCATGCGAGAAGGCTGGGGATACAGACGAATGACTTTTGTAGAAGTTGCATGGACGAAGAGGAGGAGGAGACTTTGGAACACTTCCTATGCTCATGTCCGGCGCTATCATACAGAAGGCATAAGTATTTGGGTGTGTACGGTATGGACAGCCTTTCGGAACTCGCGGACTGTGGAGTGCGAGATTTATTACGCTATATAAATAGCTCTGGTTGGTTTCAACGGGAGTAATGGGGAGATGGGATCCTGTGGTATCACAACGGGCCATTGCTGGCCTAAGTGTGCGATAGCAGCCACTTCAACCTAACCTAACCTATAACACCGTTTACATCGTTAACACATTTTTATGTTTTATTTGCACAAGGATTTTGAAACAAATAAATGTAGCAATTTGAATTGTAACATACTTTTAAGATTTGTGAAATAAACTCAACGCACATAATTAAAAACTATATGAAATTGTAATTCTTGTGATCCCAATGTTTTAAGATAGCAAGTATCTGATTCTTATCACTTCGACTCATTGATTTGGAGTTCAAAGGAAGCTGTAGTTCTACAAGAGAATTAAGTAACTCCTTCAGTCCGCTGTCGTACAGTCCAATCACGCATATATTAAAATGAAACTTAACAGTATTGCCAACAAAGCATTTCTTTGTCAAAGACATAATAAAGCGATTCAGCATGTTGCAAAAGTCGTCAAGGAAACTTTTGAGGTACTTCAATGGGATGTCCTACCCCATCCGCCGTATTCACTAGATATTGATTCTTCCGAATACCACTTGTTCCGATCGATGATGCATGGCCTGGTCGAGCAGCACTTCACTGCTTATGAAGAAACCAAAAATTGGGTCGAATTTTCAATCGGCTGAAAAAATGAGGAATTTTGTCGACGCGAAATTCGCATGCTACCTCGAAGATGGGAAAAACACATAGCTAACGATTCGTAACGAAAAATATTATTGCGCATTTGCATTAGACACGTTACAATGCAAAATAATTAATTTGATGTCAACCTCACATCAAATTAAGGCTTAAATTAGTTGCAGCTTTACATGCCATATGCGAGTAGTAATCGTATGCAATATACTTCTGATATATCGCTTATACGCCTCGTCAAAATACATCGCAAGATTTTCTAAATTCAGCTGTGTAGAAAAATGAACCCTGAATCCATACATTAGCCCAACCTTGTATAATAAACGTCTTTATTAGTTTAATTGTTAACCAAAAGTTTAATTGGCAAGCAAAAGTCAACAGAAACCCCACTTAAGCACATTTATATTATCGCAAATAATACCGACAATTCAGATGTAATGTGTCATTGGAAATGTACATTTTGGCAAACGACTATATGAGTTGTGTATTTAAGAAGAAAAAAAAACTCGAAACAATTATAACAAATTTAATATCTTTGTCAAGGCATTTTAATCAATAAAAACTATTGTTATAGTTCTTAAGCTACAATGAATCATTCTTATATTATGTCCCGCATATACATAATTAACAATTTGTTGTATTTAAATCGTCATATCAAATGCAAATTAATGCAATAAAAGCTTACCATATTTGTTCATTGTATTTCAACATACATAATATAATGTGTGTACCGTGAAACCAAAACTAAACAAAATGTACATCAATTTATAAAGTAAATCCTGTTCGAAACGACAAGAATATTTATTATCTGTATTGAGTTTGAAGAGATTGTAGTCAGTTAAAATAAGATGAATATGTATACTCCAAAATTTACACCTTCAAATTTTGTTTTCAATTGTAATGTCTCGAAAAAATCATTTATAACGATTTAGAAAAAAAAAAAACTTTGAATGCCACCCATTGTTACTGGGTTTTTATATTGAACCTGGATGTACATACATATTAGCTTATATTTTTAAATCTCTATCTGTATCATTTATATCCAGTAAATTTATTTTTTTGCTAATTTGAATATTTGTATAATGGGTGATATAAAACGTGATGTAATGGATTATTGTATACAGACCACTCACTACACGCATTTAATTTATTTGTCCGGATCACCCTCTGCAAAAAAAAAAAATCTTTACGAATATATCAATTTATCTTCTTGTATTTATTATTCCACATGTCTCTTCGTCTTCGTTTTAATTATATTTTGTAATAATAATACACCTTTTGTTATTCGCGTAATAATAATTTGTTTGCCTATCATATGCATCAATGAATTTCCTGACCACACAATACAACAAAACGTAAAACAAAAACGGAAGTGATAATGTAAATGACACGAACTTCATTATTTATATATTTTCTTATCGTAAATAAGATTATTTGTATATGTATATAGGTACACATATACATAAATAATATATTATTGTATAATTACAACAATTAAATAAGTGAAAAAGTGTGCTGTTGACATACCTAGGCCTATTGTTTGTTTTATTAATGTCCTAAGTAATGTTACATTAGAAACTGTATGTGGGGAAAGACATAATTGTTTATCTCATTTATATTTTAATTTGTTTGTTTATTTGTTAGCACATGTGTCGTTTGGTAAATGTTCTGTTGCTCTTCTTCCTAACACTTGGTTTGATTAAATACTTCTATTGTTGTTTGTGGCGCTAAAAAACAAATAAATTCGTAATTTATGGAAGTAAATTATTTACCAAATAATAGCAAGTATTTCAAATCCTAAATTTTAATTATATAGTTTGATAAATAGCGTTCAACTAAACTTTATGTTTCTAATAGAAATTGTTATTATAATAAACTCCAAGCCATCCTTTCTAAATTGTATTGGTGTAATCCAAATATACTTTTTTCGACATCCAGGTTAGGCCACCTTTGTGAAGCTTATCCAAAATTGTATTGTTGGTAACAGCACCTAAAATTTTACGTTAAAAAGTAATAGTATTATTATTATTATTATTGTTGTAGGGCCATGTGGGCATTTAGCCACCTCGCACTGCGACCTAAAAGATCTTTTGTGCTTCCAAGCCTTGCTTAATTATCCGTTCAATCAATATTCAGGACAATGCCATGTGGCAAGAGGTCAGTAATGATGAGACGTGTACCATTGCTGAAACCTTTCTTCGGATCCAGATTGCGGAGAAGCATCACCACAGCGCCTACTTTCAAATTCAGCTTATATGGTGGAATTCCCGATGGAATCTGGTTGTTGAGATATTCCACGGGGAAGTTGGGTCGATCGTTTGCGTCATCAGAAATGATTTTATCAGCACTCAGGTAACAAACAGCGTTACCGTTGAGTGTGATGGAACTTGAAGCAGCATTTCTTGTGGAATCTCTACGACGTTTCGATCTCCTGGCATCACAGGAGGCAGAGATCCGCTTCCGAGTTGCAGAAGCCATTCGACTTCGAAGTGTCTGCAGAAATTGCTACCAAGAACACTTTCGGCGATGATCTGTGGTCTTGATCCGCCGGGCACAACAGGTTAAAGTTGACGGAAATCTCCACCGAAAACGATCATTTTGCCTCCAAACGATTCGTTGTTGCCCATGATGCTTCGCAAGAGATGATCGATGATGTTGATGCCATGTTTAACTATCATCGTGATTTTGAAGATGGGAAAGATGTCGGTTTCTGATGCTAGGTTTCGAGCAAAGTTTGTTTGTTACTGCGCGTTCATGTTGAGTGGCAGTCCGAAACCACGATGAGCTGTCAATCCTCCGGCCATGAGAGTTGCTGCGATGCCAGTTGTTGCAAGGACCTTTGCTTTCAGGTTCTGTTGCTGACACGCATCTATGATGTGTATGTAAAGCGTTGTCTTGCCTGAACCTCCAGGTCCAATGAGCACGAATGTTCGCTGATGTTGTTGCTTCTGCTACGATGCTATCACTTCACTCTTCATTCGATTAAATCCGTGTTGTTGTGCTGGATTCAAAATGATGTCTTGCAGTGGTTGAGTTTCCTGGTCCAATTGCGTTGTCAGGATTGGTGTTGTTCCTGTAGGCTGTTGTTTGCAAATTGTGGCATTCTTCGGAAATCTTCAGATGTCGAGTCCGGCGCTGATGGTGTACGTGAGAAGCATATTTGCAAATGCCTCACGGAGTTGTTGTGGCATTCTCATTGTCACCAAGTTGTCGAACGTCTGGAAGAAAATGTGCATGCTCCGTTGCGGACCAAATTCATTGCTTGAGCTGCTGCATGGAAAGTGTCGTGCTGTTGACCGTTGACGTTGCAAATTTCGACAAAGCTTCGTACTGTTAATGCTGACATCATGAATTCTACCAATCATTCTGTCTCCTCGCTGTTGACGCTCATTTCATCGTCTTTGAGCTCCATTAAAGAAGTAATGAATTCGAAGTATGCTTCGAGCATGGTGATCGCTGTACTCTCTTCGCGTTCTGGTGCGATCTCCAATCCTCCATCGAGCTCCAGTTCCGTGGTATTCTCGAGATGGATTGGAAGTCTTGTGACGGCATGTGATCGGTCGTGCATTCCGAATTCACAGATTTGCCAAATGGCTTCTGGTGCGCTGACATATCTGCAACTGATGTAGTTCTTTAGTTCATCACAAATCATTTGTACATCAGCGGTGAATTTGAGTGAAGCCACGTTGAAACCAGTGTTGTGCGTCTACACGTAATTTAGGATTGTCTACATGTAAGTGTCGACAATAGCGTAGACAATAGTTTTCGACGTAGACAATGTAGACAATGTGTAGACAATGTAGTCAATGTGTAGACAATGTGGAAAATTCGTAGACAATCAAATTTTTCTTGTTGTTTTTTCCTATGTATATAGATTTAATAACTTCTGCAAACTACGCTTATATTTAAAGTTCCTAAATCAACCATAAAGCCAGAATTGATAACCTAGAGCAAGGAGGCCAAAAATAAAACATTCTAGGTTTGCAAAATAAGTACATATACATATTTATGCTATAAATTCTCAGAGATACGAAACAAACGCTAAGAATAATTGTTTTACATAGACTGGGTACAATTTCATAACATCATAAATTCAGAACAGAACTTTAAAAAAATTCAATAAAGCATATTCAGAAGTTGCAAATTACTTCGACAAATTGAGTGAAAAGGAAGAGATAGAGTTAAATGACGAATTAGCCAAATTAGTATTCGGTCTCGGATGAAACCTGCCCTTAAGATTGGTGGAAGGGAAACATTTTAAGTCATTCATTAAATAGTTAAGACCAGCTTACCCTACTAAACTTCCAGGGAAAAAAAGGGTTTGTGCTAAAGCCAGTATTTCTGATGAGTCAGTGATATTAATAGATGGTTGGAAAAACAGTTCTAGCAACACAAAACTGGTAGTATCTATGCTGCATCATGCCATTGACGAGCAAGCCTTCTTACAAGTAGAATGGGTAATTTAACTTCTTACAAGTTAAATTACCAATTAAATTTAAATTGCAATTGAATATTCGGAAGGAAATGGCTTTGAACGAATATGCCTTGGCAGCATTTTATATGCATCCTCATATGGATATTGGCATACTTACAAAGGATCATTTAAAAAAATTACACAATATTTCTTTAAAAAATTGAGCGGAGCGGTGATCGAAGAATGGGACGAATTTAGAATTCAAAGCACATATTTCAAAATGCTCTATGAGAAAGACATTATTTGTTAAAATTGTAATTATTGGGGGATATATTTAATCCAATACGTGATTTAAAGTTGTGATTTTTATATATTTGATTCATTTGCACAGTTTTACCATTATAAATAACAGGATACCATGCTTAAACATTGCATACATTTAATGTTAAATTCAATATAAATAAATCTTTGGGATACTAATCATTTTTGAAATTAAATTAGATCATATTTAATAAACACAAGTTAAACTTTAAAATTTTTACAACACTTTTAGAAAAACAAGACACACTTAATATAAAATTTTTGTAATTTTTAAGCACAGTATTCTGGCATTTAAAATGATAAGACTGTGCCAAATGAATCAAATACATATACAAATATCCCACTTTAAACTATGCACGTGCATATTGAATTAATTCCAATTAAATTTGAATTTATCAAGAAATGTTGTTGCTGTGTAGTGTCGACGCATTGTCTACATTGTCGACATTGTCTACATTGTCGACGTCATTTTTTGAATTGTCTACATACATTGTCTACACGTGTAGACAATCGTGTAATTACGCCATGTAGATTACGCGGCACAACACTGGTTGAAACCTTTGAAGACGTATTTGTAGATATACTTGATTGCTGATCTCATTCCTGTGACTAGGATTGTACAGAACCACAAATTTGTTGCTGACTATTTTCTCTTTGTTTCCGTGAGTCACTGAGCTGGCATGTTTCGACGTCGATAGACTTGATATTCCAGCTCTGGAAAATGCTTGCTATCTTTTCCCTCAGCGATGCAGAGTCCTTTGCGGCATGCTCCGTGATTTTGAAGACACGGCCGACAATGTCCGGACGATCTGATGGTTGTTCGCCAGGCAGAATGCTCTTGGTGATATCGTCCCAACGCAGATTACACGTGAATGTGATGAAAAAATCGGGTTTTCCAATGCGACCGCAAATTGCCATGGCGTCTTGACAAAGTTGGCGCATATAACGATTTGATCCTGTGAAGCTGGATGGCAGGATGATTGATGGTGCTGCCTCCATGTTTTGTTGTCGAGCATGTGCCACCACAAAGTTGTTGAGTGCCTGATAGTTTTGGGCCTTGGTCATTTCTTGATTCATTCTGATTCAGTTCAGATTGTTCGATTCTTCTTTTGATGAATTGCTGTGTGAAGTTGAAGCAATACTTGAAGCAATGCCATCCCGGTTCGCCGTTGATGAAGAGAAGAGCGTATGTCATTGGATCGATGTGTATACTTTGTGGATGGATATTAACGTTACGTCTCTCTCGTGTTGGATCTGCTTGGTCTGCATCAGTTTTCACGTATAGACAGAAAAGTAATTTCACAATTTTACGCCGAATCGGCGCGTTGATGTTGGCATGATTCATGCGTGTATCATTTGCTTGCGTTGAGGAGTCCTGGAAATAGAGTTGCGCATAAGTTCAGGGTTGATCTTAATTAGGAACGTCGAAGCTGCTCATGTTGTGGTAAGTCATGCCATTGACTCGGAAGCAGTAAGGACCTCGACCTGGTGGCATTACAATGTTGGCTCCCAGTGACACGAAAGACAATCCGTTGTTGTAGTTTCGGATTTTTGATCGCTATCTCAATGCATTTCTTAGCCACATCGGATCTAGCAAGCGAAGACGTCCTTTACGGAAACCACAGGTGAATTTTCCATCGCGTGGTCGCTCAGCCACGAAGTGTAAAGCACCACAATGTTTACAAATGACGTTTAAATAACCAATCGTGTGTTCTTGCACCAAAGCCTCGTTGAATGTTGGTGGCGCGATGAAGTTGATGTTGACGTTCGGTGCGATGACATTTGCATAATGTTGCTGCAAATTCTCAGCATTGTTGATGGCTTGCTGCTGTCGGTTTTGTCGCATTTTTTCGGCATTTTGCTGTCTGACTTTTAAATATGTAATCGCAATGTACTGATCAGTTTAATTTTAATTAAGTTGATCTTAATAAAATAAATAAATCGCTGTTTATGACTACTTGGGACTTCAATCTAAAATGATATGTCGAAGGATTCTGGAATCCAGTATTTACGGACAGGTAATTCAGAATTAATCTTTTGTGACGGATGCCACCTGTAATACTTGAAGCAACATGAAATTCAAACGTTTCTTTGTAAGCAAATTGACTAGTTTTTGAATGAATAGACTAACGCGGTTTTGATTTAGAACAAGGTTCATTTAAACCCTATATTGAAAGAATGCTGATACTTTTATTCAAACTCAGTTTTCACTATTTTATTCATAATAATTTTCGACTGAGACGTGAAATTCAATAGCACACGCCAGGGTCTGGGCCACCTTTTTCAATCTTTGGCATGCGAAATACTTTTCCGCTATTTTTCTAATTATTCGAATAATTATAAATTTGACTCAATTGGTTTTAGCCTTTATTTGACAATAGTTTTATTAAATAATTTAATTTTGACAAACAGTTCCCGAAATTACATCATCGACTTTAGCTTTAAAAATTTTAATATTTTTAACATTCGATTGCCATGATCCGTACACAAATATTGGAAAATTGTTTGACAGCACCCATAGATTTCGTTTTTTATCGATTGTGATATCATCAGGGAAAAATAATTTATTCGTTTTGTAAACAATGGCAAAACTGGAATTTCTATAGGGGCTACCAGTATTCCAGCAACCGACACGTCTTCTATTGAATTGTGTATCGAATAGAACATTTGTTTTTTCATCATAAGCCATTGTAAAAATTTGCCCATTCTTGCCACGATCACCCAAGCGATGAACATCATCGTAATAATCTCCCAAAGCAATGTACTCTTCATTTTGAAGTATCTTACTTGAAACATAATATGTTTTAGTCGATGCAAATGGTTTAAGGTATACACGTCTTGACCTAAAATTTATAGATTTTGTTGAATAACACATTAAACCAAGAAATACAATTATTCACCCATCATGATGTTGTTCTCCAATAGTTATTCCCAGAATACCAAAGTTCCATTGAAAATTTAGACCTTCATAATGAAAATTACCGGCAAGCGGATCAGATCCCAAAAAATTGTGCACCAAACGCCATGAACGATTTTTTTTCAATGAATACACCACAACCGATCGAAACATGTCGACAATGTACGCAAAAACATTATCACAACCATCTCCGACGAAATCCAAATCCAAATTTGTAAATGCCGTATTTGAATTAATAAATTCAGCGGGAATTGTATAACGCCGTATTAGTGTGTTAGTTTTAAGATCAAAAATAACAAGTGCTGGTGGAGTAAATACGCGTACTTGGCCAAAAAAATCAATAAAACCGGCATCAAGAATCCAAATGCGATCACATTTATCAATGCGAAAATATCCAGCACATATGATTGACGAATCACTGGGTAAGGTAAGTGTTTTGTGTTGTGGATCTTCACTTATGTAGTTCGCGTCAAACGATGGATACGGGATTAATACGGGTGATTTGGTTGCACTATTCTTTGAAAAATAATTGAATGATGATGCCACACCAACTGTAAATCTAAAATTAAATTTTTTTCAGATTATGTAAATTAATGTTTTAAATCAACTATATAGTTTACCTGTATACTGAGACAAATATTTTGTCGTTCCATACTCCTATTGCCCAAATATTATTTTTTTCGGGAACATAACTT
The DNA here is from genome assembly GCA_963556165.1 of Tipula helvola. NCBI lineage: Eukaryota > Metazoa > Arthropoda > Insecta > Diptera > Tipulidae > Tipula > Tipula helvola. The sequence goes on along the minus strand of OY744481.1, from coordinate 357,562,329 downwards.
CCTGTCGCCAATGCTATATTCCTTGCAGAAGCATTAGGAAATTTAAAATGTGGAAAGCCCCAAGAGAATTTCTCCTTTAGTGCATAGTGATGTGGTTGATGTTCATGCGGCGAGGATTTATGACAGTGCAATTCCGCCAGCCACAGAATAATCAGGAACACAGGTATTTTCATGGTTAGTACGTGTATCGTGAAATTCAGTTGCTTACTATTTCGATGAAATAAGTTTTGGTTTGTTTTATATACGATAAACTTATTTATACATTAATAATCTTGTCCTATAAAACAAGATTTATGACATGAGGTGCTCGTTTAGGGAAAGTAATTTGTGTATATGAAATGCTGATAACCTTTACATTGTTAGACCTATTTTGACTACACCAGTCTACAGGTATACGGTGATTGATATACTTAAGTTGAAATGACATAAAAACGTATTATTGTGAATTATTTATTATTGTTAGAATGAATTGTGGATTGTGACAATATTAAAGGTTATGTCATTCTTAAAAAAAATAAAATAAAACGATGCGAGATGTGCCACTACATGACAATATTTTACCAGCGGGACCGAGCCCGGCAAAATTAGGTTTACTTACTATTGTTATCTGCCACATCATGCAGTTCTCAAAACGGCTAGCACTACAACCAAAGTGAGAGAACAATCTTTGATGGGTACGTAAAACCACAAACTGTATGTCGTTAAATGAAAATTTATAACAGTTAGATATAGATGTTTTATACGATGCTTTTGCAGAGACCTGTTAATCGGCTCTCTGGTAAATAGCTCAAATTTAACATCGATGGGCCAAAGCACAGTAGATAAATCTGAAAAAATTATCGTGATTCCTGCGTCAAAAATACTTGCATGTTTTCAATTTTATTCCTACCATCTATTTTTGGAGTGCAGTTACCTTTTGGGATATTGAATTTCACGAGCTCGTGGTCTTCAGGGTGAACAAAAATCGACAAATTTTTATATCACGTAAGGTCGGTTTGGATTCTGCTTATTTTGATAAAGCATTAGATAGAAGTATTTGGCTCCGGGTATGTGCGATAAAACCATTCGTCACCTTATTGGCTTAAGTATTATCAGAGCAGCCATTTCCCCATCATCTGAACCAATCCATTATTTTTACCGTCTCCCCCGCATTCTAATTTGCCCACAGTTCGAAGCAACATAGATGCAAGGCGTCTTGTCATCGACAGCTTTTACGACTATTTTTTACTAAAATGCTTTCAGAATTTTTAGTAAGGCTAAGGCATTTCTACTAGGCGATCTGGACCACGATTATTATATCTTAATTATTGGTGAAATATGCCTTACATTAAACTATAACTTTGAAGAATGTTTTCCATTAAACTACATCGTTTATAGGAAAGATCGTCATCATCGGCGTGCTAATTGAGCTGATTGTTCACCACTCTTGGCTTACAATAATAGCGGTTCGTGTGAAGGCTGCCTCCTCTTAGGAAGTTTTAGTTGCTGTTTTTATTCCCCATGACCCCAAGTAATAATTTGTTTGCTAAGAGGAAACTTTTGCTTAAATCAGGCAAAATCAGAATTTATTCAGAAAGTGTTAAGCAAAATTTTAGCAAGAAAATATTGTAAAATTCAATTTTTATTTAATTCTAAATAATTTATCTATTCTGGCTAAATAAGTTCTGATTATGCAAAAATGTTTGCTAAAATTCAGAACGTTTTGCAATTTTATTTAGTCTGAATGTTTGGCTTTTTTTCAGTTCTTAATTGAATAAAAATAATTTGCTTAAAGCTGTCCCAAATAAATAGCAATAATATTGGCAAATTAAGTTCTGGTTCTTCAAAAATATTGCTATGATTTTACTTTACATATAAATTCAGATTATAAGCAAAATAATAGAAAACTGTTTTTGAATATTTTGCTTATATACGAGTAAAGCCCGACAAACAATTTCAATATTTAGTACTGAAAAATAACTGATGAGGGACTGGAGGACCGAACTGTTTTTTGGAAGACTTGACTTTTCTCAAGTACTGTAAAAAACCGAGTTTTGGCACACCTGGGGTGGGCTCTAATGTCTGAACGAGGACCGTAGGTTATTTTACGGTCAAATTGCCGACAATTTGTAAGTGACATTCTCCGTAAATAATCTGTTATTTTGTGGGTATTAGCAGAACCATCTTGAAGTGAATAGAGCCGTCATGTGAAAAATGAACTTAAAATAAGGGATATAGAAACACTAAAAATTCATTTATTTTCATAGTGTTTATATGAAAAAACACGATTTCGATTGACGATAAAATATGAATTAAAAGTTAAACCTAGTAAAATAATTTTTTAAGAAATCGCTAACAAACAACTCAATGTCTTACTCATTTAAAACACAGATTCTCAAATTTCCATATTTTCCGGCAATAATCAAAAGAAAATAAGGGAAATTAAATTAAAAAACATTCTACAACAACAACAATGTGTATTAAAAAGAGAAAATTCAGTTTAATGACGACATCATATCTCCACATCTAAAACCAATGGTAACAAAAAAGACAACACGTCTCCGTTCAACAATCAAAATAAAAATCACAAAGAGCAACAGCAAAAAAAAAAATTAATAAATCGATACAATGCGAAGAAAACAAAAAATCAAAACAATCTAGCATGCTTTGCAAATTCAAAATAACTATAGAAACATATTCGAATTCAAATTTGAATGGAGGCAATGAAAGAGATGATTGTTGAATTTTTTATAAACGAGTTATGTTGATGACGTAGTATATTACAAAAGCAACAATATTTAAAATTTCAAAAGTACCTTATTTTTCATGACGATTTTCACTTAGATATAAACATTTTCAAGACTCGATTTTTCAATCAAATAATATTTCATGTTTCATGAACATTTTCATATAAAAACAAAACAAAAGCTCACATTTCTAATAAACTAAAACTGTAAATGAAAATAACCGTTTCCCCATATAGTTTCATAGTAAAGGAAAATTGTTTGTACCTTATTTTAAGCTTAGTAAAAAGTACAGTCGATACTGGAGGCTCTTATTTATACAGTAGGCTCTGGTATTAGATACCATTATACAGTCCTTTCTCCCTTAATATGTAAGTCTTTGACTATATATTTTTAAATGGACTGCTAGTTGCTTACTTCATATGCGATCCAACATACAGTGGCGGTCAAGAGGCAAATCGTGGCGAATTCGCTAACTAAAAAGTTCGTTACCATTTAATTTATTAGGAATAATCGAAAAATCAACATTAAGATTAAATTTTATAAAAGAAAACATCATTAATATTTGAAATTATAAGCAGTTGCAAGCACTGAATATTAAAATAAACATTTATTTTTGTATTCACAGATGCAAAAAAACACCCTTAAGCCGCGTCCACACGGGGTGTGAATTGTACACTTATGCGTGCGTATTCGCTTATTTAGCGAATGTAGGCGGTTATGCGGGATGTGTACATTTATCACATTTCGGTATACACGATTCGTTAAATGTTCATTGATCACATGTAGGCGAATGTTAATGAACATTTCTACTCTGGTATATATTTTTAGTACCTTGATCATACAATTTTTAATGAAAATATCACATTCCTCATGTGAAAACCATCCACACGACGTTTACATTCGCTAAATGCGCGCATAAGTGTACATTTCACACCCCGTGTGGACGCGGCTTTATCTGTCAATGGCAAACTGATATCACAACCAACCACGACACACTTTCTCCCCATTTTCAGTAAAAATAAAAGAAACCGAGGAAAAATTTTGTGCAAAAATCACAATTAAAATATCTCAAATCAAATTAAATTGAATTTAAAACTATAAAACGGTGACAAAATAGAAAACACACGAAAAGGAGCCAAAAATTAAATAAAAATTTATTGATGTTGACAACTTTGACAAATCTTTAGTTTTCGTTTTTGCCGCAATTTGCCTCTTGACCGCTAGTTGTATGTTGGCATCATCATTTATTTGAAAATTATATTGAACTGTCATTGTATTAGCGGTCCATTCTAATTCTATTGTCTAAGATGTAAGTGATATTGTTGGATATAAAACCGTGCAATAGTCGAACATTTACTTGCGAAATTTGCCGTAAATTAACCATCCCATTGTGTGTATCAGGTAATATTCTCCAGTCCCTTTGCCGTTAATATGTTAGTGAAAGTGTCGGATAAAAAACCGTCCAAATGTCGACCTTTTATAGGTGAAATTTGCCGTAAATGAACCATCCCTTTGTGTGAATAGGTAACATTCTACATTCTCCTTGTCGCTAACATGCAAATAAAATAGTCTGATAAAACACCGTCCAATTGACGAACATTTGCATCTAAAATATCTATTTTTTATAGACAAATATATTATTTTTAATAGCATTCCAATATTTACGACTTGGTGAGCCAGTGAAATAAAGGAGCCATCTACTCCTAACATATCTACTACAAATCGAACTTTATACGTTATATATACATAAGTAAAACCGTACTGATTTAGCGAATTAATATATCGCCAAAAATAAAAAACTCAAGGAAACTCTTTGTTTGTCGGGATATTTTACAGCCCACTTGATCGCAAAATGAAGGTAATTTTACCGGACTTAAAACTGTCCGGATGTAAATCTGTAATCAATACATTTAGGTTGGATTTTGTTTTCGTGTTTGAATCGGTTGTTGTCGATAAGTAATTTTTTTTAAATAATCTAGTTGTGTTCGCTTAATATCTACTTGTTCCGTGTTATTTTAAATCGGATAGCCTTCGTGTAGGTATTTTCTGTTTTGCCTTAATTTTTCAACCGACATTTTACGGTTTTGAAACCGTGAATGCTGTTGCGGTTAACAATTGTTTGTCGGGGTAGTAAACCTGTAAACCCCATTTTAGCAACTCACGCCATAATATTTATGTTGATAGTTAAAATAATACCTCGTTGAAAATGCATATTTTTTCATTCTCGAGTAAAACAACAATAAAAAATGAATTTGTTGTTGTATTTACTCGAGAATGAAAGAATAGGAATTTTCAGCGAGATATTATTTTAACTATACTAAGTATGCTCGTTTGTTGAAAGTTTGTAACCGGTTTTCAATAAAGTAAACCCCCCCCCCCCTTCCGATGAATTGACTCTACCAAAATTTAACTCACTTTACGATTAAAAATTCACTTTACGATTTACATTTTGCAAACAACGGGATATTATTAAAAAATTTAATGTGATCTTGACCCGTCGATTAAGTTGTTTAGGTCATGTAAAATGTGGTTCACTTTACGATAATTTCACAATACGATGAAGTTAGTGGAACGAATTACCATCGTAAAGCGGGGGTTCACGTATTATTACCTTTTCATCGGCTCAACAGGTGTGTTTTCGTATTACAAACAGGTAAGATGACATGTTATTTTTTACTATAAATGTATAATGATAATCGAATAGAAATAAATTTACAAATATTTTTTTTATATTTCTTATCAGTTTCCTCAAAATTTGTGATATAACATAACATTGAGACGGATTGTGGGAGAAGTTTAAGTGCTGTGCCAAATAGGTGGGAGGTAAATGGTGAATTATCGTGGCCACCAGAAGGGTCCAGTATTAATGGATTACGAAAAAATCCACGGTCAGTGCCGAACGATGACTCGTCCAAATGCAAGTGTACTGTCAAGCGCAATAAAATAAAAAATTTGTGCGATGCGTTAAAAATCGAAAAAGAACTGGCGCTTTATTCTGATACGAAAGATGAACATACAACAGCAATTCAAAAGAAGTACGACAGACTACATCCTGGGCAAAGATTGGATAACAACAATGCCAATGGCGTGTATGAATCGATGTTGCTTAATCTAATCAGCAATACAAACACCACGGGCTCATCACAATTGGTTGAAATTTTGTTAAATGAGGCAGATCTGCCACCAGCATTAACTAATGTTATTCAGCTTCAGTCGACTGTTCCAAATGATGCCATTCCAGTTCCAGTTGACGTTCCAGTTATTGATATGAGTTTCGTAATTTCAAATAACAAATTTGACGAACGGTTGGACCAAGTTGAGAAAGATATAGCCCGAATCGACAACAAAATCGACGATTATATTAAAAAAAAAGCAAGGAGAATAATGCACGCATAGAGACTAAATTGGACAATCTTATTAAGCAACAGAATTCATTCCATGTGTCGTTTCAATCATTTCTGAGAATGACACAACCTGTATCCGGTTCTGCAGATGACGAAGAAAAAGAAAACTATATACGGAATATTATGGAACTACTTCCAATTACAGGTCAAAAATCCGCCGAAGAGCTGGAGAATCGAATTTCGGTAAATGGAGAATTTGGTGGAGAATTAGTTGAAATATTGGCTAAAGTTGGTGGAACCAGTAATAATAAAGCGACACCCATGAAAATATTTTACGGTGTGATCGATACTTTATTGTCGTTCGATTTTGTTGCTAAATGCTCGTGGACTGGCTCCACACGGGGACCAAACACAGATGTGAAAATCATGTTTAAAGGGTATACACACATTATTAAATGTGTTTATAAAGCAGTGCTGTTAGCAAAGCCCTCCCACACACAATTGGACAATGATGATTACTTCAAGGCATTATTACGAAATGGAAGAACACGGTAAGAAATACGACATGATTAAAGTAAAATTATATAATTTATTATTGCTTTTTACATTTTTCAGCGCTGAATTATTGAAAAGCGGTTGTTTTTATTCAAATTTGGCAAGCAAAAGGAAGCGTGTTCAAGCATCCAATGATGAAATGGAATTTAACAATGTGATAGTGATAGATAATAATGTGATAATCAATAATTCAGAACCTGTGATGCAATTAAATGATGATGCTCAATTACGAATTATTGATTCGTCTACTACTAACTCTACTAGCAACACCCCTTGCACCAGTAGCTCAGATACTGCGAAATAAATTTAATGCAACATGAATTAAATTAAACTTAAGTTGATAATGTCCATAGGCATTTATTAATGTTAGCTACAATAAATGAAAACAAGTTTATATTTAATAAATATAACATTGCATATTTGAATTTCTAATCCATAATTTGTTTTTATAACCTAGTGGTTTTCTTATGTGCCCACATAGACACATTTTTACAATAAATCAAGTGTATGCAACAATGGTATAAAAACTGTCTTGCGTCCATCATCAATTGCTACCATTTTACATTTAATTTCACAAATAGCGTATAGCTCTGGATCATTTTCTGCAGAGAATGAAGAATAAATATGTAAATGCGATGATTAGAATGGGTTATCAAAAAAAATATCAATATGTACTTTTTAAACTTGAACCATAAATGTGAATTTTGTTGGAAATATTTTTCGCATATTTCATAGCAACGATTTTATTTTTTTTTTGGTAAGAAACCATTTGTCAGCCGTATCATTTGAGAAACAAAACTCATCGATCAATTTTATTTTAGAGTAAGTTTCATGAGCTTCATTATTTGCTTTTTTTAGTATTGGATATATAATTTTTTTTCCTTTGATATTTTCCATTTGACTTAATTCGTATAATCGTTTTGCTGCTTGTTGTAGTATGGGTTTCTCCCAGATCGAAGCAAATGTTTGATTCGATTCAGTTTACTTTCGAAGGGGTATGCACTAATAGATGCCAAATTTCCAAATCGTCTGACATCACCCATTATATGAGATAAATTGTGTATATTGCTATTAGTGTGGTGCACTCCGTATATTTCAATATATTCTTGTACAAAGTCATCTAATCATTTTTCTGCCAACTTATAAAAACATGAATATGAATTTGACGAGCATATTATGATAGCACAAAACAATTTCATAAAGTTATTATAAACATCAATTGGCAAATAATTTTTCAACACTACTGGCCCAATATAATGGAAAAATGTTCTGAATTCTAATCCTTTCCAATGGGAGAGGCAGTCTAATCCTCGGACTGCACGATGTATTTCAACTGGCATTTTCCAATTTAATAGCAACGTGGTTATTTCTTTAATATCTTGGGCGCACCACTTCATGTCAAAATTTTTAAACGTTCCGTCTCTCCATCCAAGAATAAATTTTTGGGCAGTTTTTCAAGTATTGTATGGGATTTGTGATGATCTTCATCCGTTCTGTTGCGAAAATCTATGTCCGTTCTCAAAGGCATGTTAATACGAGGGAATACATTGCAACGGGAAATATATGAGTATTCACCAATGCTGGTACATTTTATGCATCCACCTGTAATATTTTAAATATGTCGTACATAGTTTTAAATAGAGATATAATATGTGTGCCCTAATACCTTTTAAAAACGCCTTAGCTGGTGAATCACAAATAAAACATCGAATGCGTATATTAATTTTTTTATCATTAATTAATATTCCGTTTTCCAAAATATTGTTTAACTCCTCGACGAACTGACCTAAATATTCTGACAGAGATGATGGTTTTCCATTTCCACAAAATAGTCCAAGTACCATCAGATTGAACTTAGGCATGCTATGAATATTAAATAATATTGGCCAAAATTCTAGTTTCGAACTTTTATAAATGGGAAGCCCGTCTATGTTAATATTGATGAAAATTTCAATAGATTCTGTAATTTCATTAAAACACTTGCGCAGGCACATTTCCAAGCCATAATGCCAATATTGATGATTTCCATTTGCAAGCGTACTAACTGTTAAATTTTTTGGTGTTTCCATTAAAGTACGAGCGTCTTTTGGAAGTTTCCAGTCAACGGTTTTATGGAGAATCGCCAACAAATCATTAATTGCAGTATGTTTTATATTATGTAAATTTGCCCACTTTCTTAAATCACTTCTAATTCTAGTGTTTCTTAAAGAATATTCTTCTTCATATTCTTGTTCAGAATAATCGCTGTCATCACTGACACTGCAATAATCGTCAAAAATATTTATATGAACTTGAGCATTGGTTGCTTCTGGCACAGGATCAACAGGATTTGGATCAGTAGGAGTACCATTATCCTCAGTAATGATGACTGCTTGTGCCTCTGAATAACTGTGATCCACGTAACAATCATTTTCATGCAGCGATGCGAAATTTGATAAGCCCAATATTGGCTTGACTTGTTGAAGTTGAATGAGAAGTTAAAAAATTTTTTTTAAGTCTTCTCGAATAAGTCCCGATATTTTTAAACTTTTTAAATTGCTCAATGGCTTTTACATTTATTTCCATTATACTTTGTTTCTTTTATTCAAGCCTTGCATAATGTTTTCAATTCTATTATGCCGAACTAAATCAATAACCTGATCTGTCAAAAGTATACTATAACAATTAGGTTTTGTGGAAAAATAATAGTAAATACTTTTCAAAAATTCAGTCGCTACTACTAAAATGCGCTTATATGCAAAAAACTAGAAAAAAATTTGGTAAATTTAAGAATACTATTAAGTGCTTTCATATATGCGGTATAGATAGCAGAGTGGTTAACGTGCTGGTTTCATATGCAGGAGATCCTAGGTTCGAATCCGGTTCAGAAACACATGCAAGTAAGTACATTTAATAAATATTTCAATGAATCGTAAATTAATACAAACTAATATTTACAGAATAAAAAGCAATATAAATTTAAAAAGAAGTGGTCGAAATATAAAAAAATGTTAATGTTAATAATAAATAACTTTACATATATTTTTTGAAAAAATAAGCAACCTTTTGAGATAATTTATCTCTAATTCAGAACTTATTCAGAGAAAAATTTAGGCAAATTTGTCTCTGATTTTTCTATAATTCAGAAATTATGCAATTTACAGCACTAGCAAACTAGTTTGCTGGAGCACTCATTTGCTGTTTTTCAGAAGCAATTCAGAAGGGTTTTTACCTCCACTTAGTTCTGAATTTCTTCTGAATTACTATAAAAGAGTACTCATACTTTAGCAAACTGTGCCTATTAGCAAACCGTTCAGAGAAAAATCAGAGATTAATTTGCTTCGAAATGTTACTTGGGGGGTCAACTCTTGACGACCATTATGTGGAGGTGGCCAACTTTATTAAATCTGATATTGTATTTGAAGATTTCGCCTCGTTACCGGTTGCTCGAGCATTTTTTACACTCCAATCTATGTACATATATCATTTTTGTTAAATTGTGATTCCATTTTTGCTTTTAATTATGATTCTTATGCATTTATTCTCATCCATGTATGCATTTCTGATTAATTCGAATTGTAGCCACCAATAGCAATTGAAACAACATGGTACATATTTATCAGGACTGGCAATGCAAAGTTTGTGCCGGCTGTAAAATGCAAACCCATACTGCGTGAACATGGTCCATTGCGAGACTTAACTAAATCACGAAAACAGACTGGATCTCTATAAATGTGAATTAATGTTTAACTAAAAGTTCGGTTTTGGTAGGAAAGTCTAAGCAAGCGTATTTTTGCAGTCATAAATATTACGACTCGAAAATGTTGTATTTTTTATGTTCCAAAACGTAACTACCATATACATATAAACCCTCGACGATATTTCTTCAAATGTAAATTTAAACACCAGCCTTACTGGTACTTTGGGAATATGTTGTCTTAATAATCTCTAAATTATATTCCATAAGCCAGTGAAAACGGGCAAAAACATGTCGAGGTATATAGAACATAAATATTATTTAACATCGTTAACCATTTTACAGGCTGTAAAACCAACTTAAATGACCATTTACTTTTATTTGCATGGGTCTAAATAATATTTTTATATGGAAAAATAACAGAACCACGATGCCTTGAGATCATTTTATATTTCATTATTATCGTTAAAAAAATACACCAACAAGAGAAATACAACTAAATTATTATGAAAACAATAATAAAAAAGATACATGTCCGTTGGGAAATTTTCTTGTTCTTTCTTTTGTTTCAAAAGAAAATATACAAAATGATACTATTATGTAGCTACCAGTACAAATGCTATTGAGCCATAACAACAATAATATCTTGTATTTCCCTGGTAGTAAAATGAAGAAAATTTGCACAAAAACATATTAACCGATATTCCCTTGAAAAGGGAAACAACACAGAACATGTTAATACTTGTCATGTTATACCCTTGTATCTACATTCTATTATATATTCATAGATACATTTTGCAGAACCGTTTTGTATACATTGAGTGAACATTTTTTTGTTCAGTTTAATTTTCTAGTTGTTGATTTTTACGTGCATCATAGTTGTAATCAAAATCATGTTTATTCAGTTATTCTACAAGGAATAAATTTGAAACAATATGGCAGAATGAGCATCAATAAAACTACATCGAAATGAAAGTAAATGTTAAACTGAAGCAGACTACGATAAGAAAAAAAAAAACCAACCGTAGTCGTAATTGACTGAACTACTTAGAATCCCTCTAGTAGTTTCCGATTATCAGTTTAGTCTATAGGTGTTTGTGTGGTAGTTGCCTCACACCTATAGTGGATAATGCGAGACGAGGTAACGTGTGCATTACCGTCCACACTACATTTATATTTTTCACTGATAAAAACACTTGTGTTAACGCCGGAATTATCAAACCGGTGTTCCTAAAAGACAGGAAAATTATTGTTATTGTTAGGTATTTATTGTGTATTATATTATTATTAATTAGATACTTATGTTCGTATTACTTAACTTTTAAATACCATATAAAGTGCAAATATGTTAATTAAACTTTATAATTTACAAGTACAATGGAAAAAATGTAATAAGTCAATTGTTTACTTTTTCATTTTGACAGCTACCAGCACTAAAATGAAATTGTAAACCATTACGTTGGTAGCAGTCTCTGATATAAGCCTTGTCTTGATGGTATAATTAATTGGAGCATAATTTGATTTAGCAGTGTAATATTACACAGCAAATGTAAAATACGAACATAATTTAACCATTTTTAGTACATTTTAGTACTATAATTAATTATCCTAAATACCCATAATTAATTGGAACATACTTCTACTTCTTGGAAAATATGGGTGGATCACTTCGATTAGTTTGTAAAAAAATTTAAAAAATGAATGTTTTCTGCTTTCTATTCTGTATGTGCGCGTTTATTCTATTTTGCAGGCTCAAACATTCACTGATTAGAAATAAATAAAACTCTTCGGTTTCATCTTTTTTTGATTTTTTGGTTTGTTAATTTTTTTCAAATACAAATTAAAAAGCTTTACAAATTCGCTTGAGTGCTAAAAGTAAATAACATTCATTGACGTCTAATTCAAAATTTGACGTCTAATAACAATAATAAAATAACTAGTTCGCGCATTTCACGAAAGTAGGGATGGTAGTAGTTTAATTTTGCCGTCAAGACGATAATTCCAAATTATTGATTGATTGATTGAAGTGTTCGACCAAGCTTTAAGCAAGATCTCCCGGAGTTATTACTGGCCGGGCCTCACCGAACACCTTGTTACATAAAACATAGATTTGGATAGGTTTAGTTAGTGAGATAGAAATTGACCCGGTTACAGACACCTAAGTATAGCCAATAGTTAGTAACACAATGACAGCACATTTCGAATCTACTTAAAACTGCACTCTGAAATAAAATTTATTAGCATACTGAATCAGATTCTTGCGCCCTTCTGAAATTCTAATCGTAATTAAAAATATATACTTAATAAATATAATATACTCATAAATTAATTTGAAATTGACTTAAAACTAATAAATATAATCGAAATCGACTGATCATTCACATGATTTCCTCCATACTGGTCCCTGTCGCTACTTATAAATATACTTAAGTTCACGCTATAATACATAAGGAGTTTCAGCAAGATTATCCACTAAATTCTATGAGTTTGAAAATTATAAGGCGCTGTTACTAGATATGATTGATGGATTAGGTTGTACGGCCCATCATTATAGCAAGATTCCCAAACTCCAGGGTCCCATTCCGTACACCCGTATACATGTAACAAAACCTAAGGCTAAAATAGGATTCTTAGTTGGGAGAGACTAGACCCGGCTACAGCCACTCAGCGATCGATATTTAGTAAAAATTGTTAGTAATTATATAATCGAATTATAATCGAATAGTTAGTACAGAACAACACACTTTCTAAATTACAACTTATTCACTACTTTTTGATCCTGTAGGGTTGATCCAATTTAAAATTAAATTCTGAAAATCAGGATTAATTTTAATCTCTATAATAATGATTCTATATTATAATCTGAAAAATTAATTAACAATACAATTAACCTAATCAACAATAGCCCACCTATCTTAGAAAGAAAATTAATATAATTCTAATCTACTTTTATGTTTTATTAAAATTAAAATTAAAACTGCACTCTAAAATGACCTTTATTAGTTTGCTGGATCAGGTTCCTGGGCCCTTCTGCAAATCATAATCATAATTAATTTAGAATTGACTTAAAGCTAATAAATACAATCGAAATCAGCTGTTTATTTACATGATTCCCTCAATACCGGTCCCTGTCGCTACATATAACTACTATTTAGTTCAAACTATAATACATGTATATAATAGTTTCAGCAAAATCTGCCACTAAGATTCTAGGCGTTTGATCTGAAATGGGCGCTATACTGTAATGAATTATAATTAATGTTACCAGTAACCAAAATTAATTATAAGGCGCTAATAAACCCTGCTGCTTTAATGTGTACGACCAAGCCCCCAGCAAGTTTCCCGGAATACGCCGGGTCCACCATACACCCTTTTACGAATAACAAAACGAGGGACAAGAAAAGTATGTTAGTAATAAAGCATCAACCCGGCACCAGACACCCAAGAAGTTGATAGTTAGTAAATAAGACAACACCATTTCTAAACTACATGAATATTAACTGCTTGATTCTTGGAGCTTTGAGTAGGGCCTTAACTTATTCCTGAAAATTAGGATTATATTGGTTAATTCTGGAACAATCTTAGATTCTGAAACAAGTTAAATTATTTATCAGTATCCTTAAAATAAAGCCCTCTAACCACCTATGATCTTATTAATCTAAGTCTACTTAAAGTTATATCTGCATCAATCCTATACCACCTAAATAATTCAATAAATAATTTAAAAAAGTCCTCTTGGTGACACCCCTTCAATATTAACAATTTATTAACCATTTTATTATTTTATCAAAAAGCTTACAAAAATTATTGCTAGCTTAGCTTCCTTCTGGAAGTCCTCCAATCGTCACCAACAACGTAAACACCCACTTACACCACTCAGAAACTCCCTCTATAGCATAGTTTTAGAACATAGGTAATACATTTTACCCAGATTCAATTAATGATAAAATTCCAAATTAATTCGATACAAAGTTTCTCGAAATTTGCATTGGGTTACTCCGAATATTTCTGAAAATCAAGATCTATGTAAATTTGTTAATTGCCACCAACTACTACTTCTAAAATAAACTAAAAGTTATTAAACTCTGAAATCCTCATGGTTTAGTTGTTAAAATGGAAATCGTAAAAGTAATTAATTAATTAAATTTCTCATCCCGCTCATTAATCCCTCAGAAACTTTAAATCAAAAACAAATTAGTAGGACAATATAAAATTAACTTGCTTAAAACATAAAATTAGCCAAAAGTAATTTAAAAGAATTAATTAATTACAAACAAATTATGTTTCATTAAAATTGTTAAATACAATATGTTGTTATACAATATATAGCAGAGTTATTTATTTAATTAACATAAATTCTAAATATAAGGATATAAACATTGCTTATATTACAAACTAGTGTATAACCAATATAAGTAGAACAAAACTATCTACCTTACACGAAGAAAACTTTGAGAACTTGAAACTTGAGTACTCAAAAAGGATTATTCAATAATATTTACTGCAACACACAACTTTTTTGGTGAAAAGGAACGGAAAAACCTGAAAAAGATGAACTCATAAATTGGCATCAAACAGATGTATTAAAAATGAACATAAAACTACATCGCATGTAGTTTTTATTTTTTATTTTTATTTTATAATGATGTGTCTTCGCTAAATGCACATTTCAATTTCAAATGCAAAACCTTACAAATGTGTATTGAATTTATGTCGCTCATGTTAATAACGACACTATAAATATAAATTGGTAATGAAAATTGAACATAATATCGTCCCTCTAGCAATGAAACAGCGCACAAGAAAAATGGTGGTTCTAAAATAATTCGCACTTAAACGTTCATTGAAAAAACACTTTGAAATAAACTCTTTTATTTTATAGAAAATTTAATTTTCTATGAAATAAAAGATCCCATTTCAAATACCTTTGTCAAAAAACATTTAAATGCGAATCACTTCAAAACCACCACCCCTCCCACACGCTGTTTCATCACTAGAGGGACGATATAACACATCAAAAAACCAGAAAAAGATACCCAAGTATAACAAAAATTGAACTCATTCATAAGTTCCAAGTTTTTTTCCATGTATCAAAATTATCGATGGAACTTACGTAACCCACATATATCAAGTTCCATCGGTTTAGTATTTTTGTTTCACTTTTCATAGGAAATCTTATAATATAATGGAACTAAAACTTGTACTCAGTTCCATAAAAATGAATCATTTATTTGAAGTAGTGATACTTGGGTAATAGAAACATACACTAAAATCCACATAAACAAAATAAATAAATAACTATTTCCATACACACTTCCATCTGCGCATTCAATATTTATGCATATGCACATGCGCAATAAATCTTTTCATATAATCCTTAGTACGCAATTACGCATACTTCTTCATGTTTTCATTATATGCCATGCACAATATTAAAATTACACCATAAATTATAAAAATTCCACTACAAACACCCATTCTACAGTGACTCACAGCCTGTTTGATCCAGTTGCATTTCATTAATAAATTGTAAATATCTCGCGATGTCTTATTTTGTTTGAGAGAAATGGATCAAACAAGCCGTGGATCTCTGATGTATTTAATCTGCCATTAAAACTACATGTACGATGTACCAAAATATAAAACTTTTACCAATAAGCCCGTTCTACGTATTAATCTTCGATATGTTTGTTCAATTGTATTTAAAATAAAAATAAAATACGTATACATACGTATTTGAACTAGATGAAACAAGAACAGACATGCGCATTAAATTTAACCGCGTTTATTAAATTGGAACAATTTAACTTTTGATATAAAATCAATCAAAAGAAGCTTTATGCACTAGAATTTTATATACGATTAAACATACACTAAAGCCTAAATCATGCAATTAAAATAGAAATCATGAAATTTGATTTCCTTCATTTATAAGTACAAAAAACATTGCCTGATAAATGCATCCCGATGGATTACATTTTCCAAATTCACATTTAATTATTTCACTATATCACTTATTTCTTCACTCAAAAATTGAATAATTAAATTAAATTAAAATTAATAAAATTAATTGATTTTACACTTCACTAAACATTTGATTACATAATTTAAAATAATCAAAACAATAAATTACACTAAAAACTTTTACTTTTATGGAGCAGACAAAAAACACGACTGTCTCCTTTGAACGTTTATCACCGACCCAAGACGATAATTCCAAATTATGATCATAAAATTAATTTTTAGAACTATAATTAATTTTGCCGTCAAGACAAAGCTATATGCTGTATTTTATTTGACAAATTACAACAACAATCCCATGTGTCGAATTCCAATTTGGAATTCATCGAATTCCTACTTTTTGATGGTATTGAAAATCCAATTCCAAGTTATAGTTTCAGTGTTCAACAACAGAATCGTTATATTTCATTTTTTTATTTCTAAAGGTTGTCAGTAGTTAAATTATTTGGTATTGAATGTTAGGTAGACAACTTCGCTGTGATTTTTTGAAGGAAAACATTTGAACGTTGAAAAGTCAAGGTTATTACAAAAAAAAGTGAATTTATAATAATATTGTTAAATTGCATATATTAGCAAACTGTATTTTGTTTTTATAAATACATACATTATATATACTAATAATCAATAATCAAAATTGATGTGATGGATACAGTTGATAACATATTAATTCAGGTAAAAGATATATTTTTTAATTTTGTTAGCACCATTTACGACAATATATATTTAAATTTACAGAACATCGCTCAAAACATTTATTATTCTGATTCTGAAAGCAGCTCATCAACTTCATCAGATGAATCCACGTCAACATCTTTTATGTCAAGCAGCGATGAAGATGAGCAAAACAGGCATCATAGAGTTTCTGATTTTATTGGAACTATACAAAAGTACACCGACGTAGATTTTAAGCGACATTTTAGAGTTTCGCGAAAAACAGCAAATATTATAATAGGTATTGTTTACTGTTTTCTTGTTTATTCATATATCTAATACTTTAAATTTTTTAGATTTATATAAATCGTCCGAAATTTGTCCCAGATACAAAAGCGGACGAGCAAATGTTGGCAGTGAAAAGGAAACTTATGTGTTCTTATGGTATGTCGCAAATTCGATTACATACAGGCAACTAGGAAACCTGTTCGACATTTGCGATAAAACAGCGTGGTCAATTGTAAATCGCATGTCATGTTGGATGGTTTCCATAGCGAACCAATTTATAAAGTGGCCAAGAACTCCAGAGAAGGTTTTACAAATTACGTCAGCCTTCGAGAATATGAAAGGCATCTCTGGTGTTCTTGGGGCTATAGACGGGACCCATATTAAAATAAAGGCACCGTCTGACCAAATCCCTCTATACAGCAATCGCAAAAAATATTGCAGCATTATAATGCAAGCTGTTGTGGATAGTGGAAAGAAGTTCTTAGACGTTCATTGTGGAGAACCTGGATCTTTCCATGATAGTAGGGTCCTGCGTCGATCGCTGTTGAATAAGAAGGCCACCGAAGAATACGAAATGTCGTTTCCGAATAACACATTTTTAATTGGCGATAGTGCGTACGGCACAAAACCTTGGTTAATCACCCCTTTTAAAGATACGGGAAACTTAACTGAACAGCAACATAAATATAATTATATCCTTTCTTCAACACGGATGGTTGTAGAAAATGCCTTCGGATTGCTGAATCGGTTCAGGCGAATACTGCATTTCACTGAGCATTGCAAAATAAGCACAGTAATTAACATCACAGTTGCGTGTTGTGTGCTCCATAACTTGTGTATGGATGAACAGGATGAATGGAACTACGATAACCAAAATAGTGAAGACGAAGGACTAGCGGCTATTGACGTGCCAGTTACGGTTAATACCAGTAGTGGTAATACACAGGATCGACGCGCGGCTGTTTTCAATAGTCTTCTTGAGAAAGGACTTTTATAAAAAGTAAACAAACTAATAAAAAATATAATGTAAATTCAAATTCAAATTTAATATAATTTCTAATATAAATTAATTGTTTCTATTAAAATGTTTATTCCTTCCTCTTGGACATCGCACTAATTAGCTCCTTATGCCACTCCCTTTTCTCGGTGTGCCAATCCCGTTTTTCGGCATGTCTCTTATTCTTTGCCTCCTCTCGTTCCAGCATCCTCGTTTTTTTGTTTGCCTCTTTTAACTCTGCGGCTTCTCTTTGAAAATCTAATTTCCTTTTCAACAGTTTTTCCTTCTCACTTTCTCGACGGGGTGCCCTTCCTGGATTACCTGAAGTTGACGGAACATCGGTAGGCGAATGTGGCGTCAGTGGTTCATCTTCTCTGGGCACCGACACTTCTATCATTGAGTCGAATAGCTCATCATCTAGATTTTGTGTCCTCGGTCCTTGCTGCCCTATACCAACGCTTTGCGTAAGTGAGCCTGTGCTCTCTGGTGCAGCATTTTCAAAGCCATATATTTCGTCCATAAGATCTAAGTATGGCGCTATTGCTGGTCCGGCCCCAGTTCGATTATTGCTGTCTACTACGGTTTTATAGGCAGATTTTAAAACTTTTATTTTATTTCTTATTTCATCCGGTGCAAAGGGAATTTCCTGAAACAAACGTAAATGTAAAATAATTCCTAACAGTATAAAGTATATTTGTATATCATTTATTACATACCGATATACCAGAAGAAGTTAAATCTTCGGCCAAATGATCATGGACCAATTTCTTTTTCGTAAAATGCTCGAACTCGGCCTTCCTGTTGTTGACGAAAACCAATAGCGTTCGTGTCTCGGTACGACTCCATATTCTTCTCGAGGAGCTATTAACATTGAAAAGTTTAATATATTTGATCTAATTGTATGTTTCATATGGTATATAAAAATAAACAATATTCAATTCAAATACTTACTAAGGTTTTCTTTTTCGGTTTGCTGCCGATTCTGTTTCGTTCATATTGAATATTATATTTATATTGATTAATTAGGGAATTATGAAATATTATAATATATTTTTTGAATATGTATACGGTTGAAAATTAATGTAAAAAGAACGTTAAATTTAAAATGACGCGCAAATACCACATACAAAATGCTACCAACCTTCAGAAAATAAATCCAATTCCAAATAAGAATTCGTTTTGTCATTTCTTTTGACGGAAATTGAATTCCAATTCCAATTCCAATTCCTTGGTCAAATAAAATACAGCAATAAATTCTGTACTAAAATTTATGCACGAGCATTGTATTCTCCATGTTTGTGTAGTCATTAGGTTTTAGTTTTTGTATGTTTTGTATATTTTTCTTAAATTCATTATAGCTTCGAATTTTGTGTAATAAAGAACTCGTTTGGTATTTTATGCCACACACAAACTTTTGTTACTAATAATAAAAAATATAAATTGTAACCCGTCAAATACTTCAGCGAAATTTATGTATCATAAATATCATTACTTCGGTCTAAAAAGACCAAAGTATTGAAATCCTGTCAAAAATGACGAAAAATTTGGTTGGTCCAAAACCACTTTTATCGACGTTTTGAAAGTCCCTGAGTCTGAAAATGCAAAAAAAAAAAAAATGTCCGTCCGTCTGTCTGTGTGTCTGTGTGTATGTGTGTCTGTGTGTCTGGACACATGGTATCTCGAGAACGGCTTGTCCGATTTGGATTTTTTTTACGCCAATCTGTTTCTATGGTCAAGGCGGAGATTTGAAAAGCTTTTGGAGACTGTACGTCAAAGGGGTGGGGTACCTGCCATACGAATTGACCCAAAATACCTGCTTTTATAAATATTTACGATTTTTTTATACATGCCTATTTGATTATTGAATTGGGCATTGAATTGGGAATTGATTTGAAGGTTAAATTAGGGGTCAATTTGCGGGTTGAGTTGAAGTTGAGTTGGAGTTGAGTTGGAGTTGAGTTGGGGTTGGATTTGGATGTAGTGAATAGTTAACAAACTATTTATATGATGGAACTTGCCTATTTATCAACCGATTATTATGAAATTCAATGTGTATGTTACAAATGAGTTTTGGATGAAGTTCTGGAATATGGCCAAGTAGGATGGAACTTGCCCATTTCTCAACCGATTACGATGAAATTCGACATTTGTATTTGAAATGGGATTCTAAAATGAGTTTTGGATGAAGTTCTGGAATATGGCCAAGTATGTTGGAACTTGGCTATTTCTCAACCGATTATGATAAAATTCGACATGTGTATTCAAATTGGGAATCTGAAATGAGTTTTGGACGAAGTTCAGGAATATGGCCAAGTATGATGGAACTTTGCTATTTCTTAACCGATTATGATGAAATTTGATATGTGTGTTGGAAATGGGATTATAAAATGATGTTTGGATAAAGCTTTGGAATATGGCTTTGTAGGATGGAACTTAGTTATTCCTTACCCGTTTGTTATGAAATTTGACATGCAATTTGTAAATGGGATTCTAAAATGAGTTTTTGGATAAGTTCCTGGAATATAGTCAGTTAAACGGTTAGAAGTATCAGTATAGTTTATTATACTATTTTCGGTATAAAGTTGTAGAATACGATTTTTGGTTTTAAATTGGATGCCTGTACCCATGTTATTGAAGCTTTTGACCTGTTTGTCTGTTGTTGTATAAGTAAATATAATTTGGTTAAAATAGAAATCAATAATGTCAAAACTGTCACACCAACTTTATGACATTATTGAAGATACCAAAGACCGAAGTTCTGATCACCTCGTGAGGTTTCAGCCCTTTATATTTTTATATCAAGTTTGTGATATGTAATAAATAATTGTGATAAATATTAGTTTGTAAAAAATATAAATACAGAAACCAATAAGTTTCTTCGGTTTTTAATACAGTCCACAATAGTTTTGTTTACATTGACAAAAAATCAAAGAAGTTAGTGGCGAACCCAATACCGGCGTCGCCAACTTGAATTGTAATATTTATTAATTATGATATTATTAGGCTTTTTTTAATATTAATTATTGAATAAAATAGTGGTATGAAGCCTAGGTTTTTTTGTATAATTTTTTATTTAAATTACAACACCGACGTTTCGAATATACATATTTCATATTCATCATCAGGTAAACATTTTGTACTAAAAATGGGAGAACAATCATATATAAATCAAACATAATAAAAATCTATCAAAAAAGGAACTTACAATTATTATAAAAACGTTAAAATTATTTAAAAATTATATAAAATAACAAAGCACAAGAAAAATATTTAAATGTTAAAATAATTGTTTATCAAAATATGAAGTATATGAAGGAAAACGTTTAAGAAGTTACCATGGTGTCAAAACAAAACTTTATGGACTGCCAAAAATACATAAATTAAACAGTCCGTATAGACCCATAGTAAGTTCAATTGGTACACCTTTATATCAACTTTCTTCTTTTTTATCTAAAATATTAAATGAAACTATTGGTAAATCATCGAGTGCCGTTAAAAATTCAGTCGAGTTCAAAAATAAAATAAAAAACATCTTACTGCCGAAGGATTATATTGTTTTGTCTTTAGACGTAGTATCGCTAGCTATTTACCAATATCGATAGTAAATTAGCCTTACAGTTGATAAATAATAGATGGAGTGAAATCGAGATAAATGCAGGCACAAAACTAAATAAATCACAGTATATCAGTGCGATGGAGTCCTGTTGTTGCGGACTTAGTGATGGAATTCATGGAGTCTAGTGTCTTGAGCTCTCTCGACTTCACACCAGCTTTTTATTTTCGGTATGTTGATGATATAATAACAGCCATTCCTAAGGGAAAAATAGATAATTTCTTCCATTCGATTAACTCTTTGAACAATAATATAAAGTTTACAAAGGAATTGGAAACTGAAAACAAATTAGCTTTTTCTAGATTTGGTTGTCTTACATAATGTTGATGGTTCACTCTTAACAAACTGGTTTCACAAAACTACATGGTCTACAGGGTAGATATCTCCATTTCGATTCTCATTTCCCTTTGGCACATAAACGTAACACGGTTAAATTGTTAGCAAACAAAATTCTACAATATTATCTGATCCCACATTTCATATTGATAATTTTCGGTTACTCAAAAATACACTCAAAAATAATGGTTATATAAAAATTTAAACCAAATTGTTTAAATTGATCCACCAATTGACGTGACTAAAACAAAATATGTGTCTATTCCATATGTAAGAGGTTTACACGAGAAAATTAAATTTTGTCAAATTACTAAGCACAAGAATTTTACAACAAAAAAAAGACGCCGAAAAATTAACACTTAAGGACGAAAACGTAGATTCCATGAGTGATTTATCGTCACATTTATATCAAGCAAGACATAATATTCATTTGGAGGATGTCAGATTTGTGGAACGTGAAGCAATTCAACCAACCAGACGTGTTTTGGAGATAATCCACATAAAAATAAATCCTGATAATATCAACAAACAATCAGATTGCTTATACCTACATAACATTTATAATAATTTATTGGAATCGGTATAAAATATTGCATTTCAAAATGTTGCACTAACAAAATGTTGCTTTTATTTATTAATTTTGCAACATCAAAATCTTGCAATTACAAAATGTTGCAATTTCAAAAACTTGTATAACAAAATAGTGCAATTATTTTTCTTTTTAGTAGATGTCACTAAAAAATATTTAATTTAGTTATAAATTCATAACATATTTTTATTTTATTGAAATTCATAATAAATTAATAGTTAATACAATAATTTAAATTTAATTTTAAGTTAAACAATTTAATTGAGAATTGTATTTTGAGCAATTCTCTTTAAATACTCTGTTTTATCAAGTCTCTCTCGTTTCTCCATAGTTTTTATTATTCGTTTATTTTTTGTTATTGTGTATTTTTTTTAGGTTGCTGTTCCCCATTTTTAATTTTCCCCACACGATGTTTGGCCACAATAAGCTCATTTGAAAGGTTTTGGGTTTTGTATCAGCTTATACAATCCAGCATGGCGTTTTCCCACAACAACTTTTAGACGACGGTGCCATGCTTCTGCACTATTCTGGGTCCGCGGAAAACACTTCGTGCCTGTTTCTGCACTCCCTACAGTCCAACATTTAGGGTTATATTTAGGGCGTTGATTTAAATCTCCTATGTAGTTTCACTTGAACCAGCTCCCAAGTTTTTTCAAATCATCGTCCACAAACTGGACCTTTAATTTAGATTTGCATTGTTTTTTTCCTTTTTGTGTGGTTACACAAAACGTTAAAGGAATATATGATTACAATTTTTAACTACACCGCGACCAGTTAAAAAATTTGTAGTGAATAAAAAGTTAAAATTTTTAACTTTATATGCGATATTTTTTTCGTTTGGAACGCAGCCTTGCTACTATTTATTTTATTTGTCGGTTATAATTATAGCATATCACCATACACCTCCTTACCAGTGAATTGGCTCACGAATGATATTCGCTAAAGGCGCTGGTGTCTTCGTTTTCCTTCCAGCTCATGTTGTCGATGATGCTGGTGAGGTGGTGGTTACTGCGCTTGTTTTCAGGCAAGACTTCTTGTTGCTGACATGATGGTATGGCTTGCTCTTGTTTGACGCTTGCTCAGCACAGCTCTGGCAACGATTTCTGTCCAAATTTCCGGCACAGGAACTGCTTTCGTCCAACGGTTGAATCGATCGATGATGGTCACACAGTATCTCTGGCCCTCCGTTGTTGGAAGTGGACCTACTATGTCTATGTGAATTTCCGTGAACCTTGTCCTCACTGGAGTGAATTCGCCCAGTGAGCTTTTGGTGTGCCTGCTTACCTTCGACTTTTTGCAAGGTATGCAATATTGTATCATTTTTCTCACATCGCGTTTTATCCCTGGCTGAATTATTGTCTGATATAGTAATATCTGATACAGACCCAGAAATGGTACGACCTGAAAGTACAATTACGTATAGTAATAATTTCAATGGAAAGAAAGTGATATCTTCAATCGTCTATGGAATTGAGTCTTAGACCAGAAGAGGGGTCTAGACTTGATGGTGACTTTTCTGTGGGAGATCCAACAGGATTTGTTCAACATTATATCGAAACGGGTGATAGTCGTCCTATGGCTGTACCACCCTATCCATTATCTGAACCAAAACGAAAGATCCTCCGAGCCGAATTGGATCAAATGTTGAAAGACGATATCATTGAAGAGTGTGAATCACCATGGGCAGCTCCCGTAGTGTAATTCAAAAAACAGATGGCTTTTATCGCTTTTGTGTGGTTTATCGCAAACTGAACTCGGTGACTGTATCTGATAAGTACCCCATATCAAGAATTGACGATTTACTCCACCTTGCCAGGCGAACTTTGTTCATGTCAAGTATAGTTTTGAAAAGCGGGTATTGGCAGGTCCCAGTTTATCTACGCGATAGAGACAAAACGGCATTTATTTGTGTTTATGGACTATACCGATTCAAGCGTATACCATTCGACGTGAAAAACGGTCCTTCTACCTTCCAGAGATTTATCAACCGTATGAAGGCCGAAATATCTGGAGTGACGATTTTTGCATACCAGGAAGATTTGATCATTATTTCAGATTCATTCGAGGATCGTCTTCAATCAATTAAACAAATTTGGTTTGCGCGCTAATCGTAAAAAGTGTTCGTTTCTTCGGGACAAAATCACCTTTTTAGGACATGTGTTGACACCGGAAGGGATCCAACCAAATTCATCGAAAATATTGGCTATATCCAATCTCCCTGTCCCTCGAAATATTCGCCATCTTAAGACATTTCTTCAAACCTGTAGAGTTGGTACAGGAAATTCGTACCCAATTTCGTGGAGAAATCTAGGGTCTTGAGTGATTTACAAAAAAAAACGGCAACTTGGTCGTGGACTTCTGAAAACCAACACGCTTTTGACTTGTTCTACAATACTTTAACAACTCTCCAACAGGCGGATCCAACAAAACTGTATATTTTACGTATGGATGCTAGTAACTATGCACTTGGCGCGGTACTCCTTCAAAGGTTTGATGAAGAAGAAAGGTCTCTTGAATACGGCAGACACCACTGGAACGTAATTACTGCACCACTGAGCGGGAGGCCCTCGCAGTGGTCTGGGCTCTCAAGAAGTTCCAAGGATATTTGGATGGATCCGATGTTAGTATAGGTACCGATCATCAACCACTTAAATGGTTGATGTCGCTTAGATCTCCATCAGGGCGACTCGATAGATGGGAATTATATATTCAGGGGATTAATCTCACGATCGAATATGTCCCGGGAAAGGCAAATGTGATCGCGGATACATTGTCCTGGCCCCCATGTGATGAGGAATCTGAATGCGGTGTGTGTTCTATTAAGGTGGATTTCCCATCTGAATCTCCATCGACGATCCGGCAAAATCAAATTGAGGACCCCGAAGTAAACAAAATGTTTTATTGTTTTGAAACCCATGATCATCCCGATTGGAAACTCTGAGGGAATTTCATGATGATCATTATGGAGTAAACAGGACTTACCAAATATTAGCAATCGATATTTTTGGCCTGGTATGTGATCGCAAATTTCGACTCATCTAAAAAACTGCACTGAATGCCAAAGTTACAAACCATCGAATTTAAAACCGACTGGACTTCTTAGTATCCCACTCCTCAATCTCTGATTGAAAGTGAGGAGGGTTTTCGTTGGGTTTTCCCTTAAATTCAGCGATTGCTGAGGCCTGCAGTAAAACCCTAACAAATGAATTTTTTTTTCGTTATGAAATTCCCCGTCGAATCATATCCGATAATGGATCACAATTTATTGGCGGAATAATGCAACAAGTGGCATACGTACTTGATAATCGACAATCCTTTACCCCAGTATATCATCCGCAGATTGGCCGAAGTATTTACCATCGGTACGATTCGCGATGAATACCACTGTTTGTGAAAGCACCAGTTTCACCCCCGCTTATATTACCTTCGGAATGGAATTGAGACACGTGTTTGACAATAAACATGACTACCGAACAGTGACACAAAATGAAAACTTTATACCGGAAATTACTCCTTATTAGCTGAGAATAGGGAAAGTTAGCGAAATTCACGAAAGAAAACAAGATCAACGAAAGGGACCTCCCGTGACCGTTATGCTAAATTTGACACTATAAGATCTCAGAAATTAAATCTCTAACGTCGTATGTTGTCACAACTTTAAATGGTTCGCCCATTGGCACTTACCATGTGTCCATTCTAACTGAATATAATGGACCGAGTGATGTAGACCCGGTACGACCTTTTGGACGGCGAACTGAACGAACTGACAATCTTGATGATAATGATGGCAGCGACGACACCGATCGTGGACCATCGATACGTAATCGTGAGCAGCTGTTAATAAGGAAGCCGTTACGTTATCAATGATTTTGAATTTTATCCGCATATTTTAATTTTGTTAATGATCTTAAATGTTGCCTGTTTTGGGTTGGGTATTTTCGTTCACATACTCCTCGTTTCTCTGTAATCTCTGTACCCCTTCTCGAGACGAGTTGGAGTACAGAAAAGGAGATTGTAACAAAAGTTTTGCATACGATTACTGTATGCGGTGAAGTCGGGTGTCATTGGTGTGACAGACCATTGATGGGTATGTTGAACAACCCTGTTTTAATTTTATTTTATTAATTTTGTTTTTGAAAAACAAAAAGAAGTGCAGTTCGGCAGAGTGGTTGGTGAAAATTTATATGCTTTTGTAAAATCGTAGTGCAAATAAATAAAGTAAAAATAACTGTAATTTGTTTTGTTAATAACGTTACATACGTAAGAATTTTTCGGGCCGTCTGATTTGGGGATTAAAGTTCGCGTTGAGTTCCTAGTTGAGCTGAATTGTTTGGGTTGGAAGTTAACTTGGCTTGAATTTTAGGGATTGAGTTAGGTGTTGATAAGGTAAGAGGGAGTAAGGGATTAAAGTTTCAGTTAATGATACGGTTATTGAGTTGGATGTTAGATTGAATTGACTGGAGCTATGTAAGCACACAATTTGTTAGTGAGGTATTTATACAATATTATAACACAAAATGTAAATTCTGTTATAGTAAGCTACCTCGGCAAATTGAATAAGTTTCATATTTTGAACATTTTTAAAGTCGTTCGACTTACTTCAGGATTTCATGGGAATCAAACTTAGAAATTACTAGAGCTTCAAATATACTAATCGAAGTAATCAGACAGTCAAATATTTAACTCTTAAAATCACAAATTTGCTTATTTATTCCTAAAAAATATATGTATGTTAGTAGGTCTGTTCGGATCTTCTCCGAAACTAGATCAGCAATCTGGTCATGTATCGTTTAGATTATAAACTTTAGGACATCCGAAATATGTCAAACAAGGCGTCAAACATTTATTTTAACAAAGAATAAAATCAAAATTTAATTTCTCGTTTATTTTTAAAAGTTTATAACATTTTTAATATTTCAAAATAGTCAACATTATTATTAAAGTATTCAGTTTTGTTAAGTGCAAGCCGTTCCGTCTACTTTTCGGTGTAAAATTTGTATATTATGGGCATCTGCATTCCATTTACAAGCCAAAAATGTTGGATAACGTACCGCTAACACCCAAAGGTTTCGATTCTGATCGATTTTCAAATCAATCGGAAAACATGCTTTTTTACTCTTATACACAACTCCAAAATTGGTAGGCGTGAAATTATTTGCAGGATTCCAACAATACATGTCTCCTCGTTGAAATTCGGTGTCAAACAAAACATTTGTTTGCTCGTCGAAAGTAATCATGGCAATTTGACTTTTTTTGCCACGCTCTCCCAAATAATGCACATCATTGTAATAGTTATTTAGAGAGACATACGCTTCATTTTGTAGCACAGAATTCGAAATGTAATAAGTTTTTGTCGATGAAAGCGGTGTAATATAAACACGTCGCGAACTAAATATAAAAAATATCAGTTAAAATCGCAATAGTATAAATAATTAATTTGTGTTACAACAACCCACCCATCAGCACTATATTCACCAATCGCCAAACCGAATATGCCAAAATTCCACTGAAAGTTCATTTTTCCAAACCAGAAATTACCAGCCTCCGGATCTGAGCCAAAGAAATTGTGAGTCAAACGCCATAATCTATTTGTTTTATAAGAATAAACCAAGAGAGATCTAAACGCATCGGTAATGTAGGCAAAAGCTTTACCACAACTACTTCCACCACAATCAACAATCACATTAGCATATAAACTATTTGAACTTATAAATTCAGCGGGTATCGTAAATCGTCGTAACACTAAATTTGTCTTTAAATCAATAATTACAATAGCCGGTGATGCAATAATGCGTCTAACTCCGAAATAGTTCGTATAACCATTGTCAACAAGCCACAGTCGATCACATTGATCAATATGAATAAACCCCGCAGATATAATCGAAGAATCGCTGTTCAAACTAAGTGTTTGTTGAAGTCGATCCTCGTTCACATAGTTGTCATCAAATGATGGATATGGTATTAAAACAGGTGATTTCGCCACGTTCATAGTGAAATAGTTCAACGATGATAGAACTCCAATCTTAAATCTGAAAATAGTGTTTAAAATAAAGGAAATTTATAGACTTGTTTTGTATATAATGTATACAACATTTACCTGAATAAAGAGACAAACATTTTTTTATTCCATATGGCAAACGACAGAAGAGCATTATTAGCCGGAATATAGCTCCCGGATGATAATGCCTTTCCCCGTATACTGGCATTGGGAAATTTAAAGTCAAGAATTCCCCAATAAAATTGTTCTTCAAATCCATATCTGTGTTCAGCTGGTTCTGAACTCGATTGGCATGTAATTGTTGATATCCATGATATTATGGCCAGAAAAATTATTATTTTCATTTTATTTTATTACCACTTTGGCAAACACAAGCGTTGAGACTGTTAAGAACTTAATGCATGCGTTACTAATATAATGCCCGATTTTTAATTTTTAATTTACGCATTTTATTTTATTTATTGCTTCTGCAAACGTGTTTACTAATAAATATTTGGAAGATAAAGTAATTCACTGACGCATGAAAACAGGTCAACACATTAATAATTTAACTCGACACGTAAACTCATAAATTATAGAAATTCACTTAAAATCCGTGATAGGTACTTTTTAATAGTTTTTTCCATTACTAGCGATAATACGACTTATCATTTTAATGGTCTGTTAAGTAGCATAGTTCAAACCATGAGTAAATTATTTTCCTACTTTTATTAAGACTGTGTCCGAAACCTGTGATAAATTATTTTGGTACTAATTTTTGACATTTATTTGAAAAATATTCCTCCACATTCACAATTTTTTATTATGCCGTTCGAATTGTGCAGTATATGAGAATTACATGTTCCCAAGATGAAAACACTTTTACTTCTTGCATGTAATACTATTCACTTAAGTGACGAAATTTAATCGTTTATGAAATTGTTCGCTTGTGATAAATATATGATAAGTAAATAAACCAAGGATACCATAGTGATAGTAGTAAAGTGATAGTAAATAAATAAAACAAGTGATACTAGGTAGTTTCGTGAGTGTTATTGAAGTTGTTCTCATGATGAATATCCACATTGTGAAAACCCGTTCCCTTTAGGGAAACAGAAATTAAATATCGACGGATATGCGTACCATTTAAAAAGAAAAGGCGATACTTTCTAATGGATGTGCGCCGACACAAAATCTCTATTATGTAAGGCAAGAGTGGTGACCGCGATTACAAATGGTTCACATAATATAGAAAAGGAACCATTCAAATATACCCATGATTTGCCTCCTTCCGAGATAAATGGAAACGTGAAGAATGACGCAATAAATTCAACGGATTTGCTTTCTCAAATTATTCAAGATAACGTCATTAAATATTTACCAGAAGTCCGCATTTACTTGCAGAGCAGACATATAAAATATTTAGAAAACTTTCGTAAAAGATGTTCAATAATCAAAATATTATTTTGTTACGAACGCAATTAACCTTTAAGCTCCTGGAAGAAGAGGAATGTTTGGTTACGGGTGGGGCGTTCGAGGTGGTTCCAGTATTTATACGTTCCAGACTCATTCATACATTGTACATTCTACATTCATCACCACCACATCAGTTCACAAGCGAACATAACTAAAAACAAAAGGAACGCACCTTTTGTTGTCAGGCATACCAATGCAACGACAAAAACATTTCATATCAAAAATAAAATCAAAGCAAAATAACAAAAAACTTACCTTTGTACTCTCGTTCACACTATCGTTTCAACTTCTCAGCACAATGCACGCGTATATACATTCGGTATACAATATTTTGGTATACTAATTTTTATAATTAATCTCGGTGGTGGATCATAAAAACCATTTGTAAATTTAATAATTATCGGAAAATAATTCCGTAAATAAACATAATATTCAGTGCCGTGTTAATTTGTGATTAATGGAAATAAATTTAGTAGTTCGTAATTCTTAAGTGGAATACAAATATTACCTCGTACTTGTAATAAACAAATTCAATCTATTATTGTCGTACTGATGGTGCATCTATAATTCGGCATCGCTCAACACCACACAGTACGATATTGCCATTACTGTTCTGTGTGATGAGTTCGAAAACGGAAGCCGCATATTTCGAGACTTTTAATGAAATTTGTAAATTAGCAACCGAATGGAACGTACATTTGAAGCCAAAAGTCATTATATCGGACTACGAAAAAGCGGCAAGCCAGAGGCTCAATTTAAAGGATGTTTGTTCCATTTTGGACAGATAATTTGGCGGAAGGTTCAGGCGCAAGGTTTTGTTACTAAATTTGAGAACGACGAAAATTTGTCTTGTATTACAGTGAACTAAAAAGGTCGATGGATTCGGAGTCTCGATAAATAGGGATATGGTTCGAAAAAACCTATTTACCCAGGATAAAAACCACGATTAGATCAGAACGAAAACCCGCATTGTCTATTCGAATATTTTTATATATTTTCAGAAAAAATAAGATGTTGGAAATGGTGGTACGCTGGTTGTGATGTTATTCGAAAGACCAGGAAAAATATGGATAAAAATGTGTGCGGTGCTGATCCGGCTCGAAGGGCTAGAAAAAATATGTTGGAAATGTTGGTAGATAGTTATTTGGATTAAATATTCACTTTGGCTTCACTGGTTGAATAAAATAAAAATAATCAACAATTTTACGTAATAAATAATAAAACTTGGATTAATTAAATTGGAAATTTAACGCTATGGTAAAATTTTTAGATTATACAAAAAAATTCATCTGGTGTCAGATATTATAACTAATCAAAAAAAAATTTAGTACAAAATTTTAATGAATATACTAAGACTGTGACCGTAACCTGTGATAAATATTTGTTAGTACTAATTTTTGACATATACTTGACAAAACCGCACACACCCAAATTATTACAGTCAAATCCTTTGATAATTTTTGACATATACAAAATAAATTCATTGCGTAATTGGTCTAGTCGCCTTAGTACTTTATGTCAAAGGTACACACATTTTTAAAATTTTTTTAAAAACACTTGTTAAATATTTCGCAAAATTACAAAAGGTTTAAAAAATCACTCGATCGATTTCGGCTTATTAGGCCATCATCAGGAGTATCTACTAAACTGTAAAAATAAAAATGTAGTTAGATATATATATATAGTTGGAAAAACAAAAAGTGAAACCAAAATATACCAATAAAAAATGTGGGAGTGGTAAACAATAAAATTGGTGACAGCAATAAACATTAAAAATTAAAAAGG
The DNA here is from genome assembly GCA_963556165.1 of Tipula helvola. Classification (NCBI taxonomy): domain Eukaryota; kingdom Metazoa; phylum Arthropoda; class Insecta; order Diptera; family Tipulidae; genus Tipula; species Tipula helvola. Next base: position 357,530,295 of record OY744481.1, on the reverse strand, counting down.
AGGTGAGTTAAACACAGGTATATGATTATTGATTAGTCAACGGTCGAATAACAAAATTCCAGATGTTGATTTTTTTTTTTTTTTTCTACCCCTTCTTTATTTTATTATAACCCGACGTAATAGTAATTTTATGGTATGGAATGAGTATGTGAATAAAACAATGCGGGGTCGGTAATTGGTGAGAAACGGATTTCTCTCTGTTCGTTGAGGATATTTTGGTTAAGAAATATAGCTTTTCGGATTTCGTAAGATTCTAAGTTGTCTAAACGTCTGCTTTTTGGTTGTACATGCAATATTTCTAAATTGTTTAAACTGGATGTGTGATTTTCTAACGTTAAATGATTATAAAGGGATGATTCATGGCTACCAGATAAATGTTCTTTAACTCTAACTTCAAAATTACGCCCAGTCTGTCCGATATAAGAGGAACTACAATCATTGCAATTGATCTTATAAACGCCAGACTTGGAAAGGCGATCAATTCTTGGTTTGTTGTTAAAAATTATTTTCTTAATTGTATTATTGTTATAAAAAGCAAAGCTAATATCTGTATATTGTGTCACGATGTTACTAATCCGTTGACTAGTTTTTCCTATATACTCTAAGCGGCGCCAATTTTTCGGCATTGGACTATCAGGTGGATAAATGTTAGCTAAAGCTTTATGCTTGAGTTTTCTGTTTAATAGCTTTAATATAGTCTTAGCTGCATAACCGGTATTCGCTGCTATTTCTAAAATTATATTAAGCTCTTTGTTATAATTGGATATGGTCAAAGGAATGTTTATTAATCTATCTATGAATGAGTGGAAAGCTGACATTTTAATATTATGGGGATGGTTTGACGAGTTAGGTATAATGGCGTCTGTATACGTGGGTTTTCTATAAATTTTGAACTCTAATGAAGAATTAATTCTGGTTATTGTTATATCTAGAAAGTTAATAGATTTGTTTTCTTCTTTTTCTACCGTAAAATTAATGGTGGGATATTGAGAATTTAACCAAGTGAGAAAAGAGGTTAATAGCCTATCAGTTCCATTCCATAGACATAGTATGTCATCAACATATCTGTACCAAAAGATCATATGACGGAAATAAGGATTATTGCTTGATACAATCGTTTGTTCGAAGAAATTCATGAAAATTTCTGCTAACAAAGGAGACAGAGGGGAGCCCATCGGTAGACCATCAGTGAATTTGAAATACTTATTATCAAAGCAAAAATAATTTTGTTAAATACAAGTTTCAAATATCAGCTTCAGTTCATTCCGAAGGCTTCCATCTGCAACATCCCTATCTAAGTAAGTATAAACTATTTGAGACAAAATGTTAATTGGAATAGAAGTGAAAAGACTAGCAACGTCAAACGAAACTAATTTTGAGTGTAGTGGAATATCAACATCTTGAATTTTGCTAATCAATTCTACCGAGTTCTTAACCGAGAAAGCCGAAACGAAATTGGTATGACTGTTGAAAAAGTTTATGAAACCCTTACATAGCTTGTAGGCAGGTGCATTGCAATACGCTACTATTGGTCTAATTGGAATGCCTTCTTTATGGATTTTAGGTAAACCATAAAGAATTGGGGCAGATGGATTCATAACCGTGTACCTCCAACCAGTGCCATCAAAGACCTTTGGGCATTGGTTGATACACTTACTGACCAAAGTCTTAAATGACCTAGTAGGATCTCTATTGAGCTCTAATGCGTTGCTTTCTGTAATGATGTGTTTGCTCTCACCAATTTTACCTGTGTTTAACTCACCCCCTTTTTTAATTTTTAATGTTTATTGCTGTCACCAATTTTATTGTTTACCACTCCCACATTTTTTATTGGTATATTTTGGTTTCACTTTTTGTTTTTCCAACTATATATATATATCTAACTACATTTTTATTTTTACAGTTTAGTAGATACTCCTGATGATGGCCTAATAAGCCGAAATCGATCGAGTGATTTTTTAAACCTTTTGTAATTTTGCGAAATATTTAACAAGTGTTTTTAAAAAAATTTTAAAAATGTGTGTATTAAGTGTGTTTCGCCAAGTGCCTACGGCAGAAAGTGTAAGAAGTATTATGTCAAAGGATTGATTTTCCTCTTTCGCTGTTTTAGGATGCATGTTTTCAGCTGGGATTTTATTTTAGTTCTATTGCTGTGATTTTTTGATGGATTTAAATCGCCTAATTAAGTGCTTTTAGTATCGTGAACATCCGATATCCAGAAATCGCACATTCAATAATGCGAATAGATGCCAACTTCATATTTCGGTGGTTGTTTATATCGCATATCTGCATGTTCTATTTTCATTTCATACACTTATTCAGCACCACAATCCAATTTTCATAAATATTGTTTGCAGAATATTGCTCCGGTAACGCCGGATTATATATTAACAATGAGTGAAGATGTCTTTTTCCGACCAACTCCTAACAACTCAATAGCATATATTTGAAATTTAGAATTATTTAATAAACGTTGATTTTATATAAAAATAAACAACAGCCAGTCTTATTATCCTGTACATAGACCACCACCTAGCCACAATATAAGAAGGTACAGTAAAGTAATCTTGATGTTACTTGTGCTATAGGTACTATTACGTCATTTTCTCTCAAAAAATCTTCCCATTTCTCGGAAATTATTGTATTTACACTGAGATAATAAGGAGAAATATGTCAAAAAATTATTACACTATTCGGACAGCATAATAAAAAATTGTGAATGTAGAGGAATATTTTTCAAATAAATGTCAAAAATTTGTACTAAAAAATATTTATTACAGGTTTCGGTCACAGTCCTAATATAATATTCTTCAGCTTGTTACTAAATTGGAACTGTCAGAAATAAAGTAAACAAAAGGTACGTTAAATATTCTCAAGCGAACCTTTATTGTGTTAATAAGTCGTATTTCGGGATAAAGCGTGATAATAAATAAATTTTTATCAATTTGTGAAATCTTTTTATCTTAATTTTTATTTTAATTTCGATTTTCATTTTATTCCTTGTTTTTTATTATTTTCTGGTGAGTTTTTCACGATTTTATTTTTTTCTTGATAAAATTGCACACTCGATTAATACGCTTAGGGAGGAGAGCAAAGTGATTCGCACTTTGCCCCAATATTTCTAACACTTTTGTAGATGATTCTGATGGATCCGATACAGAATGTTATATAACAAAAAAAAAAGTAAAATTATTTATGTTTTGAGTATTAGTTAATGGTGAATACGAAATGGGAAGAAACGATTACAAACATAAAACTAATAACAATAACGTAGTTGTTCCAAATAATATTGTGGGAAATGCCATGGCGTCCTCTAATGATTCCAATAACAATTCTTCAGATTCTAATAAGTACCATGAATTTATATAGTGATAAATAAAAAGAGACAAAATATTTTTATTTAATATAACATTTTGCATGACACGCAACATTCGAACGCAGCGTGTAACGTGTACGTTAAATTTACTCGATACAATGCTAAACTTTAAATTAAATATCTTATTTTCTATTTTCAAATAACAAATTAAAGAAAATAAGAAAACAAAGAAACGTTCAATGGACCAACCAATTCAGATAAGTATAAATAGTGATAAAAATTGTAATGAAATGATTCTTTGTGTTCTTCTCTTTTTTTTTAGGTTATAATACTGGATGTCAAATTATACATGGAAAAAACTGTGAATTACAGTGAACAAATTAATATGAAAAATTTAATGGATACAATACAATTGGAATTTAATGTGAGTATCAAATATTTTGTAATATTTAATAATCTCGTATTATGTGTGTATGTAATTTATTTTCAGGTTTGTTTATTTTTTAGGTTCTGTTACGGCTACCTGATTAGTTTGAAATTTTTATTTTTTTCATTTTTTTTTTTTTTTTTTTTTTTTTTTTTATCAATTTTTTTAATTGGGTGCAGAGCGGACTTATTAACGGTCCTAGCTCCTTGTAACTGTCAGAGCTTCTGCACCCAATGCGCGATCCTGCAAGTAAAGATTAATAGCTACCTTAAATTTATTCATTTTATATTCCTTCGGAAATTTGAAATGTATTAGCGAATTCCACTTTTTTGATGTTCGGTATATAAATTCGCGCTTGATTTCTTCAGTTCGAGGTTTCGGGAGCTTCACCGTAAACCTATGTGCATTAGTTGTTCCTCTTGTTACTCTTGTTGTTGTAACGAATGGTGGTATTTTCTCCGATAGTTCTGCAGAACATTTACCATGTAAGCATCTGTAGAAGACGCAGAGTTCTGCAACATCTCTGCGATGCTGTAAGCTGTCTAGTTCTTGAGTAAGTTTGGGATTCCGTATTATTCTGATAGCGCCACGTTGAACCCTGTCCAATAAGTGGAGGGTGGTACCAGACGCACCTCCCCAAACTTGACAGCAATACTCTATACATGGTCGGATGAAGGTTTTATATATCTGGAGAACTTGATGCGATTTGAAAAACCTTCTGCATCGATTCAGGAACCCGAGTTTTTTTGAAGCTGATTTAGCCAATGCAACAATGTGTTCATTCCATTTGAGTTTGTTACTTATTTGAACACCAAGCAGTCGAATTGAGTCGCAACCCATAAGGATATGGTTTTTTACCACCAATGGGTAGTCGTTGCGACTTTTTTTACGTGAGAATGTGCATATTTGTGTCTTTTTCTCGTTAAATTGTACTAAGTTGTTGTTACCCCACTCAAATATTGTACTTAAATCGGAATTAAGAGAAGTTACGACTTCTGACCGTTTATTATTTAGATCTGTAATGCTAGGCTCCGCCTCGAATGAAATAGAAGAATGCAATGTGGCATCATCCGCAAAGCTATGGATAGGGTTTACAGTGCTATCCAGCAAATCGTTGATGTATAGCAAAAACTGGGTCGGTGACAAAGGTGACCCCTGAGGGACTCCGGCATTTGGGGAGTGCGTCGATGATGATCTCCCATTAAGCACGACGCTGATTTTTCGGTCATTGAGATAGCTTTTAATCCACCTGGTGGTCATCGAGTCCAGCCCGTATGCCACAAGTTTACAAATAAGATTCTCATGCCACACCTTATCAAAAGCCTTGGATATATCCAAGGCGATTGCAAAGGCCTCTCCGTGGTGTTCTAGGGGAGATTCCATTTGTTCGTGACATACGTCAGGAGATCGGTCGTGGATCGGCTTTCACGAAAGCCGTATTGTCTATCCGAAATTAGTTTGCTAATTTCAAGATATTTAACTATATGTTGATTGACGCATTTCTCAAAGACCTTAGCGACGGCTGACACAATTGATATTGGCCGGTAGCTTGAAGGGTCAGTTTTGTCACAAACCCGTTTCAGCACGGGTTGCACCATTGCATTCTTCCAGGCGTTCGGGTAGTGACCTTGCTTATATGAAAGTAGGAAAATTTTAGATAATATTGGAGCCAAGTCACTGGCAAACTCCTTCAATATTCGAACTGGAATTCCATCAGGTCCGGTGGCCTTGTTTGCATTCATTGACTTCAGATTAGTAAAGACAATTTCCTCCGAGATGACGACGGGGCTCATTTTGGAACCACAATATGGAATTAATGGAGGTCTAATTCCATCTGGGACAACTAATGTCGAGTTCGATTTGAAGACGCTCGCCAATAAGTCAGCTTGTAAATATGGATCCACCACCAAGGCGCCGTCAGCACGTTTCAATGCTGAAACAGATGTTTTCGAAATATTTGCAACCGATGCGACCATGTGGTAAAAGTTGCGATCGGAGATTTTCAACTCGGAAGCCACATTGGCTTTCTTGCTGTCGGCTCTTTTTGCTTCTCTACCACAGATTTTTTTGCAGGTGTTCCGTATCGTTTTGTATTCCTCATAAGAAATTTCGTTGCGTTTATATTTTTTGTGTGCCGCTTTATTTTGTTTGGCAGCTTTGGCGGCTTCTTTTGAAAATATTTTAAAATTTTGATTGGGATCGGAAAATGATGAGGGTATAAATTTATTCATTCCATGTAAGACCGTGTCAGTAAAACTGGAAACGGCGTCGTCGATGTTGTTGTTATGTAGGCAATGGCGTTCCCAAGGGAAATGTTGAAGAAATGACCGTAAACCATCAAAATCAGCTTTATTAAAATGCCAAAGACGCCTTGGCTGCTGTCTAGATTCTAGTGGTGTTTCGACAGATATTTTTGTGGTTATTAAGTTATGGTCAGAATTTCCAATTCCAGTTTCGACATGGGCCTCCATGGAATGAGGGATTGATGTCAGACAGAGATCCAGAATATGAACTCCTCTAGAATTTTGGCATTCAAATGTGGACTCACTAACAATCTGTGTGAGGTCATGCGAAACGGCAAGCCATTCCGCATGGCGCCCAGCGACATTTGTATCTTTGTGATTCAACCATTGTTTATGGTGGGCATTAAAGTCACCGACCATAATTAATTCGCATTCGGGATGTTGATTGCGAATATCGTCACATTTGTCTGATAAGCCCTCGAAAAAGCTAATCGTTTCTGAATCCGTCTGATTAGGAGATCTGTACAAGCTAATTAAAAAAATGAGTTTATTAGGAAGAGAAATTTTAAGCACAATAGTTTGAGCGGTTTTTGAAAATATTTCATACTTTTTGTGTCTTGAGTACGGTATGTGGTTTTTAACGAAGATGCACACTCCACGTTGCAACTTAAAAGCTTGTTCGAACTGGTAGCGCTTGAAGTAGAATTCGTTTTCGTAGATGTTCGACGATACTTTTGTTTCCGTTAGAACTAATATGTCGGGTTTACGTAATTCGAGATGTTGATGTGCGCAATTTTTGTTAGTCACGAGACCTCTGACATTGGTATAATGGATGTTAAGGCTATTAATTGTGTCTTTACGAGGATTATGCCTCGCCCCGCGATCCGAAGAGACATGTTTCGGGGATTTTCTTTTATTATTATTCATATCAAAAATAAATCATTTTTGTACGGAAAAATGTTGAAAAACCGACCCAACAAAAAATATAAAATAAAATAATAAAATTTCAAAAAATAAATTATATTAAAAAATGAACGCGGGCAAAATTATATATGAACTAAAATAATTGTTAAAATAAAAAAATAAAAAATTTTTACGGATGCTGGGTATTAACCCAGCGATCCAACCATTTTAGTCGCCTCCTACGACAAGCAGTGGATGCTGTGGTGGTATTCTAAGGATATCATCATGATCGTTCGGTGCACTTTACGAATCATGAGAGTGCCCCCCGACCACAGGGGCAAAAACTTACTGTATAATATAGCTAAAATTTGGTACATATGTTTTGTCATATTTGTAGGGGCAATCGATCTTTTAGATCAATAAATTTTTATTTATTTTCATAATCATACTGGAGTAATCATCAATGCACATAAATAAAAGAATTTTTATAGTAATCAAATTAGTATGAATAAGCTTATTTCGTTGAGCTAATTTCCATCTTTTGGGTAAGCTTGCCATTAATGCTCATTAAGGTGAAACTAAAAGAACTGTTTTCTTTAGAATTTACTAAAGTTGATAAATGGGCACCGAATTATCCCAGTTTATTTTGGATTTTTTTGGCGATAAAATCAGTGATTAAATTATCTGTGGTAGCTATAATATATTTAGCCTGAGTGCTTACAAAGCGGGTAAGTTTTTCTTCTTAAGACCGGTTGAAAACCCAATTAATATTGAATTTTTGTATTGTGCATATAGATAGGGTCTCAATAAAAAAAATCCCTAAGACAAATTATTAGAGTCAAAGAAGACGATCAAAGGGGGTATCATTAAAAGAAATTCTACATATGTTTCGGGTGTACCATTAGGAGATACGCCATACTAAAAGCACTAATGAATTTAGGGAACTAAATGTGAATCCTAGTTTGAGAAGGAGTGAAAACTAATCACCAATTAATTGTGTCCAAGGAAAATACGTCGAGAAATAGTGATTTAGAGGCATTACAGGGAACGTTTGATAATTCCAGAAACTCAAAGGAACACAAAACTAAATATTTAATTTGCTGGAAGTGCCAAGATATAGGTCATCGTGTTCAGAATTGTCCTAAACTCAAGTTTTGTTTAAATTGTCAGGCGCAAGAAGCGGAAAACCTCCAGCCGAGCGTGAATTATTCGAGGGTACCACGCTCGGAATAGAAAGTTCGCTTTCAAATAGAACCTTCCAAGCCGTCCTCAAAACAAGATTAAGACCAGAAGATTCTAGTTTACCTAATTTCTCCACCCCATCAGATAACACAACTATTAATATAAAACATAAAAATAAAATCTCTAGATCTGTTAAGTATTTTAGATCCCGACGAGCTTTCTTAAAAATGTGTGTGCATTTAATAACCACAAGCCTGTATAAAAACGACCCGCGTCCTTACACTGAGGTTAAAATTATGTCGAGAAGTATGCACGGCTTGTTAGACAGGATTTGGGCAAAAAGTGCCGACGGTACTCGTAATAAGAGAGAAGGTGTTGCTTATTTACCGCCCAGTAAACCAGAAATCGTATAATAAGCCTTTAAATCGAGTATATATCCTCTTCTATGGTTTTATTTTATGACATAGTCATAAATAAAAATCATAAAAACATCATCATTTGCCAATTTTTGATGTTTGTATGATCGAAAGTGACCGATTTTTACGACTTTAATTCATTCCATATAATTCTGTATGATTTTCTTTTATGACCAGGTCATAAAAGTAAATCCTAGAAACAACTGTATGATCAAATGGATTCAATAATACGACTAAAAATGGATCGTTAAATGACTTATAATGACCGATAAAAGACCGATCACACAATAACTCTTCTTTGGTGTTTAAATGATTAGGTCATAATGCTTATATATATTATAATTATATTTTGACATTGGACTCCGGCTGGAATTCGAACCCTTATACCATACATGCAATAACCTCATCAGAACGTGTTCCGCCTTAACCATCAAAGCCACCGGTGGTTGCTACGATTCTATTCTACTTTCTGGTATACATTTTTAAACTTATTTAAATATTTTTTGGTCAAATCTATGTTGTCTCCATTTTAGTAAATGAATTTTATTTAGTATTAGTTTTAATTTTTTGGAAATAAAAGGCTGAATTTAAGTTTTACTTTTAGGATACATTTGTTTTATTCATGAATACATTTACAAATATTTCAACTCTGTGTCTTATTTGATTATTTTGACTTCATATATTTTTTAGTTCAGAGTGTGCTGCAGCGGTATAAATACAACACGACCATTTCCATTATTTATTGGTACTTAACTTGATCACAATATTTCTCCTTTATTGAATATGACTCACTAGCACCAAATTCGATAGAGTTTGAGGTATAAATACATTAATATTAAACGATTCTATAGGGTCTAAGAAAAATCATCCCGATATTTTATCTTACGTCCATAAATAAAAGGATTTTCGTTTATTTCAACGCCATATTCCATCGCAATAATATCTTTGTTCAAATTTAGAAACCACTTATCTTAAAAATTATTTCTTTCTCCACAAAAATTTTTTAGTATTTGTGTTATCAATTTTTAAAGGATATTTTAAAACTGGGTCAATTGAGTCAATTTCAAACTGCCATACTTTATTTTTTTTTTTTAATATGATACAAAGTATTTTCAAACGGATATGTAGATATTGTTGGCATTGGCCCAAAACGCTCAACCTCATCTGCTATACATGACAGAAGTTATGTGGATTTGATGTTACGCGATCGGGATACAATGTAGTATATTTTTCAACAAAATGCTCTGATAAAGATCTGGCCAATTGCCAATACTTTTTATAATGGTTAGAGGGGAAAATAGTTATTGCACAGAATAACACACATGTAAGTGATCTTTTAGGATGACTATGACTATATAATTAATAAAAGAAGCAAATTCGACCCCTTCCAAAAAGCAAGAACATCTATACCTCTAACTCCGCGATGTATTTCTTGAGGTAATTTAATTTTTAATAACTTCTCATTAATAAGATGTGTTGTTTTCGAGACCCCTTTTGAACCGTATCCTAAACTGCCGTCTTTAAATCCCAATAAATATCGTTTTACAATCCCCAGATTTAATCGTGTAAAGGATCTCCAACGATTATATCTTTAATCATATCTAACGACTTTATTCGTAATAATCGTGATGTGATTGGTTCCATTGTTGTGCGGAAAATCGGACCTTCAGGTACTTTGGTTTTATAGTTGTTGTGGTGTAAGCCATACATTCTTGCTCGGAATCCTTCATTTGTTCTAGAAGGAGCATTTTGATTATGGAAGACTGTCATATTTGAAGTATGTGAATATTCTCCTACAGTTGTACATTTTATAAATTAAAACATCGGATTTTCACAGTTAGTAGATTGTATAGTTTATATCTATTCCGTTGTCGAGAATTGAAATCATTTCATCGACAAACAGTTTCAAAAATTCTTCTATTTTTTTTGGCTTACTCGTTCCGTAAAATACTCCAATTATCATAGGCTTAAATTCTGGTATTTCAAATATGTTAAATAATATTAGGTAAACCGTCAATATTAATATTTAATGAAATCGACATTGATTCCTTTAAATCTGAGAAATATGTTCTTAAACATACTTCAAGCCTCTGATGCCAATATTCATCACCTTCTATTTGTAAGAAACTGTGCTCTGTTTGACGGGGAGTTTGCATTATTGATCTGGGATCATTTTGTAAATTGGCGTCAAAATTTTCATTTAGTTCTTTGATTAGTGGTTTTAAAGCAGCTTGTGGTATATTATACTGGTTTGTCCATGATTTCAAAAATTCTTTGAATGACAATCGTTCTCCGTTAGTGCCAGAGCATGTAGAGGATTCATTCACATTATCAATAGTATCATCATTATTTTCTTTTTCGTCATAGTTTTCTTCTGGACTAAAATAATCAATATCGTCGTTGTCATTAAAAGCATCTCTAGTTGCGCTACCATGCATACTATCATCTTGAGCATAAGAGCAATGCACAACATTAGTTTGATTTTCCGTGAATTCTATGTGACTAATAAGTTGTGAACTCGTAGATGGCTGAATTCATAAATTATTCAATCCTGATGGGGATGGATGTGCAAACGATGAGTTTTCATTTTCCAAATTATCTTCAAGTTCACTGAATTTAACACTAAATCTGTCGTTTACACAGTTGAAAATTTTTTTGATATGCGATGCTATTAGCATCGCATATACGTCCGACATATGCTTGTATCGAATTTCGATGTAACCTTTACATCGAAAATATGTTGGATTCAATTTGCTTTGAAATGAGAAAAAAATGAGATGTAAAATTACATCTAAAAAAATATGGATGTTATTTACACCGAAGGAGACGATTCAATGAAAATTGTATCAGAAACAATTTCGATGTTAATAGCGCCAAATAACCATTAAACATGTAACCTACCAACGAAAATGATTTCAATGCAATTTGTATTATAAATATAACGCCGATGCAAAATTGTGTTGAATTAATTTCATGTTACTTGAATCGAATAACATACTTTTCAGAGGGGGTGTGGAAAAAAAATTGTTATTTCAGTAAATTATTTTTAATGTTCCTTCAATATTTAATTTACATAATATATTATAATAAAATTAAAAAAAAATGTATTTATAATTGCTTATTGCAAATAAAGCAAAATAAATTCATTTTTTTAAAATAACTTAAAGCTAAACTTATGTTTTTTATATATGAAATAATTAAAATTAATATGTTAAATAATTTAATAAAATAATAACTTATATATTATATTAGTAAGTATTTTTATAGATTATTTATACATATGTATATTAAAATTAAAATAAATCAAATTGAAATCAAGTTAAACAAAAAATAAATACAATAATTCATCTAATACGTAAGTTGTACGTTAAACCAACTCCACCAAAAAAACTTAGCTTTATAATTAAATCTTAGTAGAAATTTCTATTTCCAGTTTACTCGAAATTTCTTTTATCCGGACAATTTTTGTCTCTGTCGTTTTTATCTTATAGAAATAACTTGCTACAAAATTCCAGAATGTTTTTGTTGAATAATCGAAATCTTGGTTGAATACGTAGTGAGCTTTAAATAGATAATCGAAGGCATCAATGGCTGAAAAATGCGGAGGAAGTATTATAATTTCTCCCTCTACAAATAAATAATATGACGAAATGGCTAATTTGTTCTCACCAACCGCAATTACATATGGATCAATTGCATTGATTTCTTTTAACTCTTCAACTGTTAAATTAATCTGAAAATACATAAACAATTAGTTTTATAATCTGCATGTTGATGTTTTTATTTACCTTTCTAAATAAAAATTTTTTTTAATTATTGTACCGAAACTGTCTCTTGATTTTTTTGATGAAGATACTCCGCCAATGTTTTGAGGAAGCAAATGTAACAAGTAAAAAATTGGTTTCACTGACTCGGTCCACTCTATAAATAATTATACAGATAAAACAAAATAAATGTTTAGTAGTCAGTAGATAACTAATTATTCATAAAGATATTTTTAATACTACTTATATTTTTTTAATTAGATTTTACAATCTTATTGTTAAACCAAGAGATTTTGTGATTTTATTTGACTCCAGTTTCAGAAGCAACGCAATAACACTTATGAAAATAAACTGGAAGAGTTGGAAAGCTCGAGATTTTATAAAATAAATCGGTAAAACCAATTTAAAAGATATTAGTTATATTATGGGTTCAGTAAAAAACAATTAATGCGTAAGTATAATATACCTTCTATTTCAGGAATTTTATTATAAGTTCCTCCTTTTAAGTCCAAATATACCTTGAATACATGTGGGTATACGGTTGTCCACTTGTTATTAAAATTTTGTGCGTTTGGGTTTCGCAATTCGAAATCAAATGAAATCTGTGAAAGAATTTTATAATCAAAATCTTGAGTGATGTTATGTTTTGAAAAATATATTTACCAGATCAGGAGAAGTAAATAAAAACGGGAAGGTATTTGAATATTTCACATCTTTGTTGAATTGAAATGATTCAGTTCGAATTTTTAATGTAGTTTGTAGTTTAGTTTTAATCAATTCCTTTTGTGTCTTCACGTTTGCGTTTTTTAAAATTAAAAAATCCTCGGTGTCTTCAAAATTAATATTTGAATTTTCAACAGGTTCTACACAAATAAATGTATTTTTTGATTTCCTTTTTCTGGTGGTTGTTGTACCCTCTTCTAATGAATACAGTTTTGTTCGAAGTCGCTGCAGTCTTGACAGAATGTAGCCTCGGTTCTGCTTTCTATTGTAGAGGAGCTCCTATTTAAAAGCACATAGTTTAAATTGAAAACAAAAATGTATTATTAACTAATGACGAATTAAGACTAATGTTTAGAAACGATATGATTTATTTGTAAAAATTTCAAAATCAATTTAATTTCAAATATTGAAAATTATAGTATTTCGTCGTTTTCTTACAATTTCATCATCTTCAGTAGATTTTAATTGTGGAAACAATTTGATCATCGCGTAGGCCAAAGCTTCAATATAATTGGGTTCTGGATGGTGTCCATGATTTTTTACCAGAAAATCTACACTCTCTCTGACAATTGCTCTCCTTTCCATGTCAGAAAGCCCTTGTAAGTTACCTGATGCACTGTTTTTTTTACACAAGGTATATGCACTCTTTGATTCTAATATGTAATTTTCCAGCTCCTGATTTCAGTTGACGTAGGTATTTGATAATTAATAGTTATTTATTTATTTAATGTGTTTAATTGATTTAGGGTCCGAAATGAATATTTTAATTTTGATTTAGCAATTTCAAGCTAATCTACAAGTGTCAGGCTGTATTTCTTTAGTCACGAAGAGTATTTCCGTCGATTAGTGCCAACATATCAAATAAAAACATATGAAGTAAATTCTTTTAAATAATTAAAATGGGGAAAAACTATTCTTAATCTTAACTAAAATAATAATATTTTTTAAGGTTCCCAAAGAAATACAGCAATTGTCTATGAAACGACTGCACATTGCAATTAAAATTTCTACATGACGCACCAAATTTATCAAAAATATATTTACGTTCGACGACATATAAATGCTACTCCCGATTGTACAATTTTGCCTTGCTGGTGGCTTTCCTATTACCGATTCAGAAGTTCTGTTAATTTTTAGATGAAACTGAGGATGCTGAAAATACTGTTCTACAATCTGGATGAACCTTTCTTTTGGAATTATTACTTCGCTTGCGTCAGAAAATGAATCTATTTCGTACGCCGAAATATTTACATTGGTAGCGGCTATAATAAAATATGATTACAGATAATTTTTTTATCATCAATAACGGTATATTCTTTAGTTTTATTTTCAATATAAGTAGCATTGAATTAAACAGTTTATTCATATTTATGATGCAAATTGCATCGCATAGGAAAAATGTAATACGTTTCTAAATCGTTGCAAATTTTTGTAAGATATCCACAAAAATTTTCTATTCGAACAGTTAAATAATAAGCACAATTATATATATATTACCTGATACAACAAAATCCTCATACTCCCATTGCTGGCCATGTTTTACAATTTGGACATATGATATTATATTGCTATATGCAATTTTTACAAATAAGGCATCTCTGGTTTCCATTTTTTGCACTTTCACTTTTTCAACCTACTAATTCTACTTACTCCTTTAATTTTCCAATGTTACTTACCAAAAGAACCACAAATTTGAAAATATTATACTTTTTGAAGCACTTTGAAAACACCTGTTTCGAAGAAAATTTATACTGAACTAAAAAAAGTAGTAATATTTGTAATTTTGTAGTATGTGTGTGTATTATATTTTATGTTAACCCTTCAATTGCGAGGATAAGTATTTCCTTATGTTTTACAAAGAGACAAGAGGATTTTATGTATCCAAAATACAGATGAATAGGGTTAAAACACAAAAGCTATAGATACATTTGTATGTATAGTACAACATTTTTTTGTTTTTCGTTTTATATTTTTGGTTTTGATTTTACCGAAACATACAAATACCGAAACATAACAAAACGAGTATTTTCCGATATACTTTTGCACCGATTTTAGATGCAATTTCATCGTAGATATGAACGATGTATGCTTTGTATCTAAATTCGGCTCAAGGTTGTATCGTATATGCTGCGATGCAACCCTTGCATCGAAAACCGACGCAAAATTTCTAAGTGTGTACCTCATTGTTAAATGTTGAAAATCTTGACAAAGCTATTTTTCGAAAACGTCTTTAGAGTTTTCTATTATTTTTTAATTTTTTTCAACTTGATGGTTTTTTAGTTTGTCATCCATGTTTGGTGAAAATTAAATTGTGTTAGATTTGTATCGTATTTTGACAGCATCTTGTACCATTGGGAATATTAGTCACACTCATTCTAAATTATAGACACTTTAATGACTTTAAAGTGAATTATCCTATTGAGTTTTATTTTGATCATATTGGATTCCATAACTTAATACATGTGATCGAAATAAAGCACAAGCTGGTTACAAATCACAAAAAAAAGTCATTAAGTGTCTTATCTAGCACCAGTATACTCGATAAATGACCAGTCGAAATTATGATTGAAAAATGACTTCTTATTATTTCTAAGTCATAGAAATGGTCAACCTATGACTTTTTATAACTTCATGTCATACGGAAAACCAATATATGATTTCTTATGCTTTTGTGGTCAACAGACCGACCAATATATGATACCGTATGGCTAAGTAACCAGCATAATGATCACAATAAGACCCACAAACGAATAGTGGTCAACACAATAACCGATATTTGATGTGCATGTCACTAAATGACTAATGTAGGACCGATATGAGACGAAACCAAAAAATTAATATGACTTCAGGTTTGCTGGGCGGTATCTTTCTGCCAACAAACCAAATGGATCCGATTTTGCATTGTGCCCAGTCTGCAAGCTCCGATTTATCTCGGAATAGATTTCTGGGAGAAATTTTAAACTTGTACTTCTCGGTTTCGCCAGCAAAACAACATGAAATAAATAGATATCTAATTCCTAAATTCACAAATTTTACTTATTTATTCCTAAAAAAAATATGTTAGTAGGTCTGTTCGGATCTTTTCCGAAACTAGATCAACATTTGGTCAGATTAGGGAATCCGAAATATGTCTAACACTGCGGCAAACATTTATTTTAATAAATAATAAAATCAAAATTTTATTTTAAGTAAACTCGTTTATTTTAAAAACTTTATAAAGTTTTTAATATTTCAACTACAGTATTCGGTTTTATTTACAGCAAGCCGTTCCGTCTACTTTTCGTTTGAAAATTTGGATATTATGGTGATTTGCATTCCATGTACAAGCCAAATATGTTGGAATACGTACCGCTAACACCCAAAGGTTTCGATTCTGATCGATTTTCACATCGGACGGAAAAAATGCTTTTTTACTCTTATACACAACTCCAAGATTGGTATGCGTGAAATTAGTTGCAGAATTCCAACACCGGATTTCTCCTCGTTGAAATTCGGTATCAAACATAAAATTTGTTTGCTCGTCGAAAGATATCGTGAGAACTTGACTTTTCTTACCTCGTTCACCCAAATAGTGCACATCATTGTAATAGTTATTTAGAGAGACGTACGTTTCATTTTGTAGCACAGAATTTGAAATGTAATAAGTTTTTGTCGATGAAAACGGTGTAATATAAACACGTCGTGAACTAAATATAAAATATCAGTTAATATCGCAATAGTATAAATAATTAATTTGTGTTACAACAACCCACCCATCAGCACTATATTCACCAATCGCCAAACCGCTTATGCCAAAATTAAACTGCAAGTTAATTCTTCCAAACCACAAATTACCAGCCTCCGGATCTGAGCCAAAGAAATTGTGAGTCAAACGCCATAATTTATTTGTTTTGAAAGAATAAACCAAGAGAGATCTAAACGCATCGGCAATGTATGCAAAAGCTTTACCACAACTACTTCCACCACAATCAACAATCACATTAACAAATAAAGTATTTGAATTTATAAATTCAGCAGGTATCGTAAATCGTCGTAACACTAAATTTGTCTTTAAATCAATAATTACAATAGCCGGTGATGTAATAATGCGTTTAACTCCGAAATAGTCGGTTAAACCATTGTCAACAAGCCACAGTCGATCACATTGATCAATATGAATCCACCCCGCACATATAATCGAGGAATCGCTGTTCAAACTAAGCGTTTGTTGAAGTCGATCCTCGTTCACATAGTTGTCATCAAATGATGGGTATGGTATTAAAACAGGTGATTTCGCCACGTTCATAGTAAAATAGTTCAGCGATGATAGAACTCCAATCTTAAATCTGAAAATATTGTTTAAAATAAAGGAAATTTATATACTTGTAATTATGCAACATTTACCTGAATAAAGAGACAAATATTTTTTTCTTCCATATGGCAAACGACATTGCAGCATTATTAGCCGGAATATAGCTCCCGGATGATAGTGCCTTTCCCCTTATACTGGCATTGGGAAATTTAAAATCAAGAATTCCCCAATGAAATTTTTCTTCAAATCCATATTTGTGTTCAGATGATTCTGAACTCGAATGGCATGTAATTGTTGATATCCATGGTATTATGGCCAGAAAAATTATTATTTTCATTTTATTTAATTATCACTTTGGCAAACACAAACGTCGAGACTGTTAAGAACTTAATGCAAGCGTTACTAATATAATACGCGATTTTTAAAGTTTTAATTTACATTTTATTTTATTTATTGCATCTAATAAATTTTTTGAATTTGAATTTGTAAAAAAAAAAATTCAAACATGTTTAGTAATAAACATTTGGAAGATAAACTAATGCACTGGAGCATGAAAGCAGGTTAACTACATTAATTTAACTCGACACATAAACTCATAAATTTTAGAAATTCACTTAAAATCCGTGGTAGTTATTTTTAATAGTTTTTAGCATTACTTGCGATAATATGACTTATCATTTCAATGCTCTGTGAAGTAGCATTTTGCAAACCTGTGATAAATATTCTTTAGTACTAATTTTTGACATTTATTTGAAAAATATTCCCCTACATTCACAATTTTTTATTATGCTGTCCGAATTATGCAATAATGTTTTGCCAAATTTCCCCGCCTCATATACATATTTGTTGTATCAATACATACATATCTTACTTTTTCAAAATCTTAGTTTTGATAATATCATTTTTATGAATTAAAAGATCCAATTTTTTAAAACTAAGACTTTGAAAATCAAGATTTTAAATCTGATATGAGTGGGATATGCTAAAAATTACAAACAAATATAATAATATTGAAATGAATTTCATAATATGAGCAATTATCATTAAGGGAAATCCCCTAAATATACATAATTTCAATGTCAGGGATTCCCAGGAAAAACATTTTTAATGCTTGCATGTAATCTACCGGGCGCGCAGAAAGTAGGGAAATCCCCTAAATATATCAAATTTAAATGTAGGGGATTCCCAAGATGAAAACATTTTTACTTCTTGCATGTATGTAATACTATTCACTTAGGTGATGAAATTTAATCGTTTATTAAATTGTTCGCTTGTCATAAATAAATGGTAAGTAAATAAACCAAGGATACCAGAAGCCTTAAGGTTGATTTACAAGTGCGACGTGCGACGTGTGACAAGTGTAAATAAACGTGACGCTTTTTGGACAACAATTTACATTTGTGACGAGTTCCGCCACGCACACTTTATAAAATTTTTTATATTTTAATTTTTGTTCTTCAAAAAAGCTTCGTCAAAGCCTACTATTTCGTTTTATACATACAAAAAATTTGTATGTGTTTGTGCTACCGTGACGGAAAAGATAAAATTAAACCATCTCTCGGCGTGTGGCGTGTGCCGTGTGACGAATGTCAAAATATTCGTCTCTGATTGGCTAGAAGCTCCCGTCACACGTCGCACGTCGCATATGTAAATCAACTTTGATTCTATAGAAAATAAGATAAGGCGTAAACGTGAAAACTGGTAAACTTTGTGATTTTTTATTAAAATTGCATTATATTGTTTTTCAATTCTATTTTCGTTCACTGTTTATCACGTTTACACATTATCTTATTTTTTACAGAATAAGGCTACTTTAATAGTAGTAGAGTGATAATAAATAAATAAAACAAGTGATAGTTGGTAGCTATGGTTACGACCGAATCGCAGTTCACTGACACAAATACACAAGCACTTGTCCGATCGAATGGAAAAATTCGGCTACTGCCCGGAGGATGGTGAAACGTTCGGCCGCTGGTATGCTCGCTACGAGCACATCATCACAGAGGAACACAGACATTAACGGTCCGCCAGCGGATGAGTTTGCTTACTGAGAAGTTGTCATGCTCGGAGTACCGACGTTTCGCTGACCGCATCCTGCCGGAGACCGTACAAACCGTCACCTTCGAGAGAAAGAATCGGTCTTCACACTCCGCTACAAGTGTTTGAGCATAGCTAAAGGTTCAGGAGAAAGTTGGGGACGAATTTGCAAGCCAAGTCAATATGAAGTGCGAAAAGTCTGAGATTGCCACGTGCACAGCCAACGATTTTACGATCTTCATGTTCATTAAAGCGCTCACCGGAGCTAAAGACTCGCTCGTTCTCGAAAAGCTTCTCATTAAGCTCGAGGAAGTCGAAAAAACTCGTGCAGCAGCAGCCAATCCAGACACAGTGCCCAGATTGAAGCTGAACGATGTCTGCGAGCTAGCAAAGCGGTTGACGTGTCTCAAGGACGAAAAATTGATGGTCCAACACTCAAATTCAGCGCCGAAAAGCGAAGTGATGCAAGTGTTCAGAAAGAAAGAGGGACAGCAACAGCAAGGTCGGCAGAAAACCATACACAAATCAACGGAGAAATTGGACACGCATAGGGACTGCCCGTATAAGGACAAAATCTACGATACGTGCAAAGTAAAGGGTCACAAAGCCGAAAATTGTACCTCGGCGAACGAATTCCTGCGCAGATCCCAGGTCAGATCGCCATCAAAGTCTAGCTGTCACAACAGCATCGATCCCCACTCGCGTGTTTGTTGAACCAGCCACCGATGATTACAAGCTTCTGAGACATCTGAAACAAATTGGCAAAAGATTGGGAAACCACCGTTGACGCCATGCGAAGAGCAAGCAATCAGCGCTTCGTGAGTTGAGGACAAAATGTCCAGCTGTTTTCAGCGATGCGCTCGGCCTTTGCACTCAAAAGGCATCGCTGACGCTCAAACCAGACGTAAAACCAATTTCTTCATCTTAAACGTGATTAGCCCCGTGCGATGTTCAGCTTACGCCGCACCAATCGTCGCTGTCAAGAAAAAGGATGGACGCGTTAGAATCTGCGCCGACTACTCAACCAACTTAAATGATGCGCTCGGACCGGAGCAATTTCCACTACCAACGCCGGACGAGATTTTCGCTCAGCTATCGCGATTCAAAATCATCAGCAAAATCGACCGCTCAGGCGCGCTCCTTCAAGTCGAGCTCGACGACGACTCAAAGAAGCTGATGACCATCAACACTCACTGCGGACTTTTCCAAGTCAATCGGTTGCAGCCAGGGGTCAAACCAGCACCGGAAATCTTCCAAAACTTGTGAGCAGCATGATGAGCAGAGCAAAAGGCGCTTTTCCGTTCATCGACGACTTTATTGGGGGAGGAACCGATCAAAATAACCACGACAAGAATCTGTGCGAAGTTTTGAGCCGTATTCAGGAGAACGGCTTCCCCCTCAAAATCGACAAATGTGCTTCTCGTCAGAAAGAACTTGAATTTCTTGGTCACATAATCGATACTAACGGCATTAAACCTAGCCCAGGTAAGATCAAGACGCTCCAGAATATTCTGCCTCCGGCAGGCGTCAAGCAGCTTCAGGCATTTCTGGGATCAGTCACCTGTTACGGAAAATACATTCCTGGTATCAAGTAATATCGCGGCCGATTAGACGAGCTGCTTCAAGATCACGCTTGCATGGGAAGCAAAACACAAGGAATCTCTCGACGAACTCAAAATAATTCTGGCATCTGACCTCGGACTTGCTCACTATAACCCAACTAAAAAGTCGATAGTTGCCGCTGACGCTTTCAGCTATGGAATGGGAAAAGTTCTCATTGACAATTATTTGTCATCGTTTTTGGATGTTTAAATAGTAAATCTATTATCTCTATTCTTATTTGAGTTTTCAAAAAATTAAAACTGAATTTTTTGTTTGATTTGTAATTGTTTTTTTATCAATATTTCTTTAACCGAGTGGTGTACCGACAATTTTTTTTGATACAGAGTAAGTTTTTTTACTATGGTTATACGTAAAAATTTTTCGGACCGTCTAATTTGGGGATTAAATTGGGCATTGAGTTTCTGGTTGAGTTTGAGATTAAATATAAGGTGGAGTTTAGTAGGTTAGTAGGTTGAGTTGGGGTTGAGTAAGGGATTAAAGTTCAGGGATTGATTTGGATATTGAGTTTTAGATAAGATTGAATTGGCTTGAGTTATGTAAGCACGCAATTTCGTAGTAAAGTTTTTCTATTATAAACACGAAATGTAAATTCTAATCTAGTAAGCTATGCATCTCGGCAAATTAAATTAGTTTCACATTTTGAATATACTAACCGATCCATTCAGACATCCAGATATGTAATTCCTAAATTCACAAATTTTACTTGTTTATTCCTAAAAAAAATATGTTAGTAGCTCTGTTCGAATCTTCTCCGAAACTAGATCAGCACTTGGTCAGGTATCGTTTAGAACATCCGAAATATGTAAGTCGAACACTGCGGCAAACATTTATTTTAACAAAGAATAAAATCAAAATTTAATTTTAAGTATAATCGAGTTTAAAACTTTACAAAATTTTTAATATTTCAACTACAGTATTCGGTTTTATTTAGTGCAAGCCGTTCCGTCTACTTTTCGTTTGAAAATTTGGATATTATGGTGATTTGCCTTCCATGTACAAGCCAAATATGTTGGAATACGTACCGCTAACACCCAAAGGTTTCGATTCTGATCGATTTTCACATCGGACGGAAAAAATGCTTTTTTACTCTTATACACAACTCCAAGATTGGTATGCGTGAAATTAGTTGCAGAATTCCAACACCGGATTTCTCCTCGTTGAAATTCGGTATCAAACATAACATTTGTTTGCTCGTCGAAAGATATCGTGAGAACTTGGCTTTTCTTACCTCGCTCACCCAAATAATGCACATCATTGTAATAGTTATTTAAAGAGACGTACGTTTCATTTTGTAGCACAGAATTTGAAATGTAATAAGTTTTTGTCGATGAAAACGGTGTAATATAAACACGTCGCGAACTAAATATAAAATATCAGTTAATATCGCAATAGTATAAATAATTAATTTGTGTTACAACAACCCACCCATCAGCACTATATTCACCAATCGCCAAACCGCTTATGCCAAAATTAAACTGCAAGTTAATTCTTCCAAACCACAAATTACCAGCCTCCGGATCTGAGCCAAAGAAATTGTGAGTCAAACGCCATAATTTATTTGTTTTGAAAGAATAAACCAAGAGAGATCTAAACGCATCGGCAATGTAGGCAAAAGCTTTACCACAACTACTTCCACCACAATCAACAATCACATTAACAAATAAAGTATTTGAATTTATAAATTCAGCAGGTATCGTAAATCGTCGTAACACTAAATTTGTCTTTAAATCAATAATTACAATAGCCGGTGATGTAATAATGCGTTTAACTCCGAAATAGTCGGTTAAACCATTGTCAACAAGCCACAGTCGATCACATTGATCAATATGAATCCACCCCGCACATATAATCGAGGAATCGCTGTTCAAACTAAGCGTTTGTTGAAGTCGATCCTCGTTCACATAGTTGTCATCAAATGATGGGTATGGTATTAAAACAGGTGATTTCGCCACGTTCATAGTAAAATAGTTCAGCGATGATAGAACTCCAATCTTAAATCTGAAAATATTGTTTAAAATAAAGGAAATTTATATACTTGTAATTATGCAACATTTACCTGAATAAAGAGACAAATATTTTTTTCTTCCATATGGCAAACGACATTGCAGCATTATTAGCCGGAATATAGCTCCCGGATGATAGTGCCTTTCCCCTTATACTGGCATTGGGAAATTTAAAATCAAGAATTCCCCAATGAAATTTTTCTTCAAATCCATATTTGTGTTCAGATGATTCTGAACTCGAATGGCATGTAATTGTTGATATCCATGGTATTATGGCCAGAAAAATTATTATTTTCATTTTATTTAATTATCACTTTGGCAAACACAAACGTCGAGACTGTTAAGAACTTAATGCAAGCGTTACTAATATAATACGCGATTTTTAAAGTTTTAATTTACATTTTATTTTATTTATTGCATCTAATAAATTTTTTGAATTTGAATTTGTAAAAAAAAAAATTCAAACATGTTTAGTAATAAACATTTGGAAGATAAACTAATGCACTGGAGCATGAAAGCAGGTTAACTACATTAATTTAACTCGACACATAAACTCATAAATTTTAGAAATTCACTTAAAATCCGTGGTAGTTATTTTTAATAGTTTTTAGCATTACTTGCGATAATATGACTTATCATTTCAATGCTCTGTGAAGTAGCATTTTGCAAACCTGTGATAAATATTCTTTAGTACTAATTTTTGACATTTATTTGAAAAATATTCCCCTACATTCACAATTTTTATTATGCTGTCCGAATTGTGCAATAATGTTTTGCCAAATTTCCCCGCCTCATATACATATTTGTTGTATCAATACATACATAGTTATGGGTTTCGCGTATTGGTATCAGTCGTGATCGCGAGATTTGTATAACACATTTATTTTTATTATGTAGAGTTTTAATGTTTTGTATTCAATTAATCTTTAACAAATGCTCCTGTTTTTGTATTTAACATGGTTTATATACTAAAACAGCGTGATATGTAAACAAATTTTGATTATTAAATATAATATGGGTTAGCAACTTAACTGTATTTCTTTATTTAATAATATGCAATCTAAGCAGTATCGTTAGTATTGTTATTTATTCTAATAATATGTGCTGTAAGCAGAATATATGGGTTAGTATCGTATTTCCTAAATCTTAGTGAAATACATTGGTTTTTTATTGGTTTGGGTTAGTGTAAGATGATATTATGATTACGCTTCGGTATGCAATACCGGATACAAACGTTTTATACTTTGTGGAGCGGTGCGCAATGGCGTGGCGCATAACTCCTCCCCTCTCAAATTTTTGTTGTCCTCAACAAAATGTGGGTTGATATCATCTTTTTTAAAATCATCTGATTTACGGATTGTCTTGTACCATTGACAAGGTGTACATGATGGACAATACCTCAGTATGCATAGGTAAAGTATTATTACAAATGTAACAGTCGTCATTAACGACCATGATGTGTAATGGTGATGTGATGGTATATTTATTTCTTGGAATTTTTGCATTTCGTTCATATTGTTGATTGTTAGATTTGACATTTCAATAAGTTTGATTGGTTTGTACGTATTTTCAATTTTTACGTCATGAAATGGTATTGTATGAAACATGTGCGTAAATGATACTTCTTCGTTGTTATACGTGACTCCTGTTATTGTGATGGAGCAGTTGAAGAATTTTATTAGTGATTGAGCTGGGAATTCTTTGGTGTTCTGTCTTCCGCAGCTTGTTGAATATTCTTTGCTGTTCTTGGTGTTGATTATAATGTATTGTTTGTGTATTACTTCTATTTTTTCTGGAACTGGTTCTTCGATTATTGTACATGTTGCTGGGATATTTTTAAGTATGTTTTTTATGCAGTTTTCATTTATATCTTTTAATTCTGATTGTTCGCAATAATAACTGTCTTGTATGTTATTACATGGTTTGCGCAGAAATTTAATTTTTTCTTGGGAAAGGATAGCAAAAGGTTCTGGTATATTTATGTGGAATGTTTCGTTAATTGTGATTGGAATAATTTGAAATTGTCTATAGTTTTCTTCTGAAAAATTTGGTATTGAAAATGAAAATATTAATAATGGTGTTTTAAATAGTATGTTAACTGATAGAAATTGAAATAATTCGTATTCCGTTTCTATAGTTATTCCTTGTTGTTCTAACATCTGGGTTACTAAATGTATTTCGTCGTTTGATAAAAGGTAGTGTGATATGTGGTTTTGTTTGGCTAAAGTTATTGCATCAAGTATGTTGTCTAAGTGATTTTGAAGTGCATAAATATAGTATATTCTAATTGATGTAAACTTTGTTCGAATAAAAGTTTGAGATTGATATCATTTTGATCTTTTGCTAATTTATTTATTCCATTTGCTATTTCTTTATTTTCACTTGTTATTCTATCTTCGATTTCTCTAAATCTATTGATCATCTTGTTGTTTATTTGTATTTGTTCGTTTATTTTACTAACTAACATGTTTTCATTGGTATGTACCTGTCTCATGGCTGACTGTATTTCTGAGAGATCTGCTTGTTGTATATCTCCGAAAATTATATGAATTCCTCGTTTAGATCTATTATTTTGTCTGGGTTTCATGAATTCAAAAGTTTGTTTTAAAGTCTCTAAGTTTTTGGTAATTATGCGTATTCGTGTGAAAAATAATTTTTTTATTTCGGTATTCTTATTCAAAATTTCTTGATGTTTTGCTAAATTTTGTGTACTTTGATCTATTATCGGCGGATATGATGATGTATTTATTGCATGGAGGAAATATTTATTATTGATTATTACTTTTGCTTTTCCCATATCTATAGGAATTATTCCTTTGTTGTCAGTATAATCAATGATTTCAAATTGTTGTCCGTGCATCGTGTGTAGCCTGTAAGATATATTATTTTTTAATTCGTGATTTGTGGACATTGCGTTTATTTGTGGTAACATTTATTTTATTGTCTGCTACTATTGTGTGTTTGATATATTTAGGGGCTAGTTTATCTCTTGTCGTGGTTTTTTCAAAGATAGTCTCGCCTATTTTAAACGATTTGGGTTCTTGTCTGTCTTTGTTTTTCTTATCAATTATTTTCTGTTTGTGTTTTTCATTTTGTTTAGAAATCAATTGTTTTACCTCGTTGTATTTTAGCCTAATATTCTCTAGGTATACGTTTGTGTTTTCAGTCCCAGTTTCTGGAATATTGTTTATTGTAATATGACCTCTGTGAAGTTCAAACGGTGTCAAATTTGTTACAGAATGAATAGATTTATTATAAGCTAGGATAGCTTCGTCCATTAGATCAATAATGGGAATGCTTTTATTTTTTGAGTAAATAATTCGGGTTAGTTCTGTCAATGTCGAATGTAAACGTTCAATGGGGCTATTTCCAGTGGATGATTTTGCTGTGGTTATATGAATTTTGATGTCAAACATTTGTGTGAATTTTTGAAATAAATCTGAAGTAAATTCTGTTGCATTATCTATCACTATTTGTTTTGGGATACCCTCTGTTGCAAAAAAATTTTTAAATTTGGTGATGATGGTAGTTGTTTTTCTGTCTGTGATTTCGAACACTGTGGCGAATTTTGAAAATTTATCGATTATTGTGAGAAATGTTTTGCTACGAAGTACAAATGTATCACAATGGATGATTTCCATTGGACCTTTCGGTGTTGGAGATATTTGAAAGTTTATTTTTACTGGGGTTCTCTCATATTTTGAGATATTGCACGTTTCACATTGTTTCACATAGCTTGTGATTAGGTCTTTCATATTAGGGAAGTAATAAGTTCTCTTTATTTTTGCATAGTTTTCTGATATGCCTCTATGGTTTAGGTTATGAGTTTTTATGATTAATTCTGCTTGTTTTATTGGGTCTCCAACGTCTTCTCGTATGATTTTAGTTCGAACAATTTTTAAGCCTGAGTCCTGGAAACTATGTTCAAATACTTTTTGTATTTGTGAAAAAATGCTATCTTCAGCATATAGTGCCGTTATGGTTTTCTTTCTTAAGTATTTTTGTAATAGTTCTACAATTTCGTCGTCCATGTAGGAACTTTTTCGTATTATAAATTGTTTATTTATACTGTGTTTAATCATAAGTGTCTCCTTAATGGTTTCATGATTAGTATCGTTTATGACTAATAGCTGATTTCGAAATTCGTTTAACGGAGTATTACTTTCATGGATTCAATTTTCTACTAGTCGTAATGGTTGATCCATCAAATTATTTGTGTCCGTAATCGTATTTATTTCTGTTGTTTTCACTTCATCGGTATCGTCTGCTACTATTCTAGATAGTGCATCTACATTGCTGTTTGCAGTGCCTTTTTTATAATGGATTTTATAATCAAATTCGGATAGCTTTAATCGCCATCTTACGAGTTTTGAATTTGGTTCTTTTACATTCATTAACCATTCTAATGGTTTATGATCTGTGAATATGTCGAATTTTGTACCGTAAAGGTACGGGCGAAAGTGTTTTGTTGCCCATACGATTGCTAGAAGTTCCTTATGTGTAGCATCGTAATTTTGTTCTGCTTTGTTTAACGTACGACTGGCATATGCTATTGGGAGATCTTTATCACCTTGTGACAATATTGCACCAAGTGCTACATTCGAAGCGTCTGTTGTCAATATGAACTTTTCGTTGAAATTAGGATATTGCAAAATTGGTTTGTTAATTAGTGCATTTATGCATTTATTGAAACTTGCTTGGTATTCGGGATCATTAATGTTAATTTTACTGTTCTTCTTGAGACATTTGGTTAAGGGTTTTGTATGGTGGGCGAAATTATCTATAAATTTTCTATAGTAACCTACTAATCCTAAAAACTTTTTTATTTGTTTTGGTGTCTTTGGGATTGAGTAATTTTTGATTATGTTGATTTTTTCGGGATTTGGTTGTATACCTTTATTATTTATTATATGGCCTAGGAAAGGAATTTCTTCGTGAAAAAATTCGCATTTGTCTAATTGAAATTTTAGGTTCGCCTGTTCTAACCTTTTAAATACTAGTTCAATATTTCTTAGGTGGTCGTGCGCTGTTTTGCTATAGATGACGATGTCATCCATATAGCATAGGCAACATGTTTCTAACAGTTTATTTAGTGTCCTGTTCATGAGCCTTAAAAAAGTTGACGGGGCATTTTTAAGCCCGAATGGCATTCTTATGAATTCATAATGGTTCCCTTCTACCGAGAAAGCAGTTTTTTCTCTGTCATCTGGATTCATCATTACTTGGTGAAATCCACTTTTAAGGTCTAATATAGTGAAGTATTTGCAACCATTTAACTGATCTAAGATTTCTTCGATGTTTGGTACAGGGTACCTATCGTCAATCGTTTTGTTATTTATTTCTCTATAATCTATTACCATTCTGAATTTTTGTTGGCCTGATGCATCCGGTTTCTTATTTACTATGATAATGGGACTATTTTTTATTTAATTTATTTATTTATTTTATTTAGTCTATTCCAAGGGCTTTTGGATTCTTGTATAATTTTGTTATTTAAAAGATCTAAAAGTTGTTTTTTAATTTCAGCTTTTTGGGCATTGGGATACCTATATTGTTTTTTATGAATTGGTGTTGAGTTTGTTAGTTCTATGTGGTGGGTTATGTTACTAGCTGCTGACAATTGGGAATCTTCTGTTTGAAAGATGTCGGAATACTTCTGGCATAATTTATATAATTTGTCTTGTTGTGTTCGGTCTAAGTGTTGTATTCGTAATGAGGAATGAATTTGATTAATTTTGCTGGCAGTATTTATAGTTTTGTCATTTACAGCGTTAAATTTTAGTTGTATTGAATGAGTAGGAAAAGTTAATTTTTTGTTATATAGGTCAATCCCTATTTTAAGTTCTGTTAATATGTTAATTCCTATGAGTCCATCGAATTTTTCGTGGAAATTATATAAATGAAATTTTAGTTTCTGAACTGTTTTGAATTCTTGGAAACCGTTAAGGTATATAATTTTGTTGACAGGGGTTGATCCTGTAATTGTTTTGATTTGGACTGTTGGAATAATTATAGCTTTCTCTGGTTTAATTAGATTCGGATTTATATAAGATTGATCTGAACCAGTGTCTACTAAAAAATGTAAGTTTTTGTCTTTTATTGTTATTGTAATATATGGGAGTTTGCCTTCAACTTTATGTGTATTTATGTTAATTATTCCGAGGCTTTTAGGTGAAAAAAATCTTCGTTATCGTCATAATAATCCTGTTGGTTATATTCTTCTATATCTTCGGGTGTATCATGGTTTTGTTCTTCAGGTTCAATTTCTGATTCGTTCGTGATTTCTGTAATTTCGGTGTTGTACATTTTTGTATCTTTTTCTTGTTTTATTTCCCTGATTGGAGGGTTGTTAGTTATTTGTTTCCAGTTTTGTGAGATAGGTTGTCTTACATAATTTTGTGGTGGGAATTGGTATCTTTGAGGTATATATTGCCAATTGTTTTGCGGAATATTAGGAGTTTGAAGTACGGGTCTACCATGATAATTTTGCCTGAATTGATAGTTTGTTGGTCTAATTTGTGGATTATTAATAATGTTTGGCGAGTTATGCTGTAGTCTTGGGGGTAATCTATGTTTCTGGTAATACATGTTTTCTTCGTTTGTACATAATTCGAAAGCTTCTGGTAGTGTTTTAGGATCTCTAGATCTTATAGTTGAACCCAATGGTTCACGAAGATTCGCGATAAATTGTGATAAGCACATTTCTTTATAAAGCCGTTCTTTTACTTTTACATCTTTATCTTTTAGTCTAACTTGATTTATTAAAGCGGTTTGAATTTTTAGGACGTTCATGTAATATTGTTCTGTAGTATTTAACCCTTGTAGGGTCGTATGTAAATCTCTAATTAGTGATATTTCGCTTCTTTTATCACTGTAATGAGTTATTAAATCTTCTTTTAATTTATCCCAAGTTGTGAATGTACCGTAATTAAATATTTCTTTATTTGCTTGGCCTTTGATTTTGTTCCTGATGGCCCGCAAGAATGCTGTTGGAATTTCTTGGTCTTCCGTTAACAATTCTTGGCAAAGTTGTATTATTTCATCTACATTTGAAATGAACTCGTGAAGAGTATCTTTGTTACCGTGAAATTCGGGTAGATCTTTAATCACGTCGGGAATTTTGAGAGATGCGAATAGTTTATTCATTTGGTTTAATTGTATATCTAACTGATCTTCCATGTCGATGGTTATGTCTAAACTACTGTCTAATGATGAGTCGTCTGTTACTTCGAATCTTGAAAGATTAAATGTATCGCTTGGAATTGTGTCGATTGTACTGTCTAAATCTAATGAATCGTCTTTGTCGATCATGAATTTCTTATTTCAATATTTATTAGATCCTCAGCTTACCTCTGGTGGGGGCTATTACAAGGATTATGCAATTTAATGATTTATTAACACTTTCACTTCAACCAATTTTTAATTCTAACTTTTAAAAATATTTTTTTTTTTTTTTCAAATTTCAAATTATTCTTAACTATTGTGAGCAATTTGTTTGGTAGTAAGAAGGGATAATTAAATTTTCTACACTTACCATGTGATTATTAATGCAGCTACTGTCGTAATGTTCATATCAATTAATGTTGTCTTCATTTTGAAAATTTGAATTTTCTATTTTTAGAAGTATATTTTTTTTCAATCACTAATCACTTGTGTATTCACTGTCACTTGAGTTTTTATTTCGCAACTTTTTTTTTTTTTTTTTTTTTAATTTAACTTCGGTTGCTACTTTTAATTTTTTGGTTAATCACAATAATTATTATGAATATCTTTTTGTTTAAAACACTTTTCCTGTACTAATATACAATATCTTTTTGTTTAAAACACTTTTCCTGTACTAATATACTTACTACATCGGCTACGCCAGTTATGGGTTTCGCGTATTGGTATCAGTCGTGATCGCGAGATTTGTATAACACATTTATTTTTATTATGTAGAGTTTTAATGTTTTGTATTCAATTAATCTTTAACAAATGCTCCTGTTTTTGTATTTAACATGGTTTATATACTAAAACAGCGTGATATGTAAACAAATTTTGATTATTAAATATAATATGGGTTAGCAACTTAACTGTATTTCTTTATTTAATAATATGCAATCTAAGCAGTATCGTTAGTATTGTTATTTATTCTAATAATATGTGCTGTAAGCAGAATATATGGGTTAGTATCGTATTTCCTAAATCTTAGTGAAATACATTGGTTTTTTATTGGTTTGGGTTAGTGTAAGATGATATTATGATTACGCTTCGGTATGCAATACCGGATACAAACGTTTTATACTTTGTGGAGCGGTGCGCAATGGCGTGGCGCATAACTACATATCTTACTTTTTCAAAATCTTAGTTTTGATAATATCATTTTTATGAATTAAAAGATCCAATTTTTTAAAACTAAGACTTTGAAAATCAAGATTTTAAATCTGATATGAGTCAGATATGCTAAAAATAACAAACAAATATAATAATATTGAAATGAATTACATAATAT
Organism: Tipula helvola; assembly: GCA_963556165.1. Classification (NCBI taxonomy): domain Eukaryota; kingdom Metazoa; phylum Arthropoda; class Insecta; order Diptera; family Tipulidae; genus Tipula; species Tipula helvola. The sequence continues at coordinate 357,498,876 of OY744481.1, read as the reverse complement.
GAGCAATTATCATAAAGGGAAATCCCCTAAATATACATAATTTCAATGTCAGGGATTCCCAGGAAAAACATTTTTAATGCTTGCATGTAATCTACCGGGCGCGCAGAAAGTAGGGAAATCCCCTAAATATATCAAATTTAAATGTAGGGGATTCCCAAGATGAAAACATTTTTACTTCTTGCATGTATGTAATACTATTCACTTAGGTGATGAAATTTAATCGTTTATTAAATTGTTCGCTTGTCATAAATAAATGGTAAGTAAATAAACCAAGGATACCAGAAGCCTTAAGGTTGATTTACAAGTGCGACGTGCGACGTGTGACAAGTGTAAATAAACGTGACGCTTTTTGGACAACAATTTACATTTGTGACGAGTTCCGCCACGCACACTTTATAAAATTTTTTATATTTTAATTTTTGTTCTTCAAAAAAGCTTCGTCAAAGCCTACTATTTCGTTTTATACATACAAAAAATTTGTATGTGTTTGTGCTACCGTGACGGAAAAGATAAAATTAAACCATCTCTCGGCGTGTGGCGTGTGCCGTGTGACGAATGTCAAAATATTCGTCTCTGATTGGCTAGAAGCTCCCGTCACACGTCGCACGTCGCATATGTAAATCAACTTTGATTCTATAGAAAATAAGATAAGGCGTAAACGTGAAAACTGGTAAACTTTGTGATTTTTTATTAAAATTGCATTATATTGTTTTTCAATTCTATTTTCGTTCACTGTTTATCACGTTTACACATTATCTTATTTTTTACAGAATAAGGCTACTTTAATAGTAGTAGAGTGATAATAAATAAATAAAACAAGTGATAGTTGGTAGCTATGGTTACGACCGAATCGCAGTTCACTGACACAAATACACAAGCACTTGTCCGATCGAATGGAAAAATTCGGCTACTGCCCGGAGGATGGTGAAACGTTCGGCCGCTGGTATGCTCGCTACGAGCACATCATCACAGAGGAACACAGACATTAACGGTCCGCCAGCGGATGAGTTTGCTTACTGAGAAGTTGTCATGCTCGGAGTACCGACGTTTCGCTGACCGCATCCTGCCGGAGACCGTACAAACCGTCACCTTCGAGAGAAAGAATCGGTCTTCACACTCCGCTACAAGTGTTTGAGCATAGCTAAAGGTTCAGGAGAAAGTTGGGGACGAATTTGCAAGCCAAGTCAATATGAAGTGCGAAAAGTCTGAGATTGCCACGTGCACAGCCAACGATTTTACGATCTTCATGTTCATTAAAGCGCTCACCGGAGCTAAAGACTCGCTCGTTCTCGAAAAGCTTCTCATTAAGCTCGAGGAAGTCGAAAAAACTCGTGCAGCAGCAGCCAATCCAGACACAGTGCCCAGATTGAAGCTGAACGATGTCTGCGAGCTAGCAAAGCGGTTGACGTGTCTCAAGGACGAAAAATTGATGGTCCAACACTCAAATTCAGCGCCGAAAAGCGAAGTGATGCAAGTGTTCAGAAAGAAAGAGGGACAGCAACAGCAAGGTCGGCAGAAAACCATACACAAATCAACGGAGAAATTGGACACGCATAGGGACTGCCCGTATAAGGACAAAATCTACGATACGTGCAAAGTAAAGGGTCACAAAGCCGAAAATTGTACCTCGGCGAACGAATTCCTGCGCAGATCCCAGGTCAGATCGCCATCAAAGTCTAGCTGTCACAACAGCATCGATCCCCACTCGCGTGTTTGTTGAACCAGCCACCGATGATTACAAGCTTCTGAGACATCTGAAACAAATTGGCAAAAGATTGGGAAACCACCGTTGACGCCATGCGAAGAGCAAGCAATCAGCGCTTCGTGAGTTGAGGACAAAATGTCCAGCTGTTTTCAGCGATGCGCTCGGCCTTTGCACTCAAAAGGCATCGCTGACGCTCAAACCAGACGTAAAACCAATTTCTTCATCTTAAACGTGATTAGCCCCGTGCGATGTTCAGCTTACGCCGCACCAATCGTCGCTGTCAAGAAAAAGGATGGACGCGTTAGAATCTGCGCCGACTACTCAACCAACTTAAATGATGCGCTCGGACCGGAGCAATTTCCACTACCAACGCCGGACGAGATTTTCGCTCAGCTATCGCGATTCAAAATCATCAGCAAAATCGACCGCTCAGGCGCGCTCCTTCAAGTCGAGCTCGACGACGACTCAAAGAAGCTGATGACCATCAACACTCACTGCGGACTTTTCCAAGTCAATCGGTTGCAGCCAGGGGTCAAACCAGCACCGGAAATCTTCCAAAACTTGTGAGCAGCATGATGAGCAGAGCAAAAGGCGCTTTTCCGTTCATCGACGACTTTATTGGGGGAGGAACCGATCAAAATAACCACGACAAGAATCTGTGCGAAGTTTTGAGCCGTATTCAGGAGAACGGCTTCCCCCTCAAAATCGACAAATGTGCTTCTCGTCAGAAAGAACTTGAATTTCTTGGTCACATAATCGATACTAACGGCATTAAACCTAGCCCAGGTAAGATCAAGACGCTCCAGAATATTCTGCCTCCGGCAGGCGTCAAGCAGCTTCAGGCATTTCTGGGATCAGTCACCTGTTACGGAAAATACATTCCTGGTATCAAGTAATATCGCGGCCGATTAGACGAGCTGCTTCAAGATCACGCTTGCATGGGAAGCAAAACACAAGGAATCTCTCGACGAACTCAAAATAATTCTGGCATCTGACCTCGGACTTGCTCACTATAACCCAACTAAAAAGTCGATAGTTGCCGCTGACGCTTTCAGCTATGGAATGGGAAAAGTTCTCATTGACAATTATTTGTCATCGTTTTTGGATGTTTAAATAGTAAATCTATTATCTCTATTCTTATTTGAGTTTTCAAAAAATTAAAACTGAATTTTTTGTTTGATTTGTAATTGTTTTTTTATCAATATTTCTTTAACCGAGTGGTGTACCGACAATTTTTTTTGATACAGAGTAAGTTTTTTTACTATGGTTATACGTAAAAATTTTTCGGACCGTCTAATTTGGGAATTAAATTGGGCATTGAGTTTCTGGTTGAGTTTGAGATTAAATATAAGGTGGAGTTTAGTAGGTTAGTAGGTTGAGTTGGGGTTGAGTAAGGGATTAAAGTTCAGGGATTGATTTGGATATTGAGTTTTAGATAAGATTGAATTGGCTTGAGTTATGTAAGCACGCAATTTCGTAGTAAAGTTTTTCTATTATAAACACGAAATGTAAATTCTAATCTAGTAAGCTATGCATCTCGGCAAATTAAATTAGTTTCACATTTTGAATATACTAACCGATCCATTCAGACATCCAGATATGTAATTCCTAAATTCACAAATTTTACTTGTTTATTCCTAAAAAAAATATGTTAGTAGCTCTGTTCGAATCTTCTCCGAAACTAGATCAGCACTTGGTCAGGTATCGTTTAGAACATCCGAAATATGTAAGTCGAACACTGCGGCAAACATTTATTTTAACAAAGAATAAAATCAAAATTTAATTTTAAGTATAATCGAGTTTAAAACTTTACAAAATTTTTAATATTTCAACTACAGTATTCGGTTTTATTTAGTGCAAGCCGTTCCGTCTACTTTTCGTTTGAAAATTTGCATATTATGGTGATTTGCATTCCATGTACAAGCCAAATATGTTGGAAGACGTATCGCTAAGACCCAAAGGTTTCGATTCAGATCGATTTTCACATCGGCCGGAAAAAATGCTTTTTTACTCTTATACACAACTCTAAGATTGGTATGCGTGAAATTAGTTGCAGAATTCCAACAACGGATTTCTCCTCGTTGAAATTCGGTGTCAAACAAAACATTTGTTTGCTCGTCGAAAGTCATCATGGCAATTTGACTTTTTTTGCCACGCTCTCCCAAATAATGCACATCATTGTAATAGTTATTTAGAGAGACGTACGTTTCATTTTGTAGCACAGAATTTGAAATGTAATAAGTTTTTGTCGATGCAAACGGTGTAATATAAACACGTCGCGAACTAAATATAAAATATCAGTTAACATAGCAATAGTATACATAATTAATTTGTGTTACAACAACCCACCCATCCGCACTATATTCACCAATCGCCAAACCGCATGTTCCAAAATTAAACTGAAAGTTAATTTTTCCAAACCAGAAATCACCAGCTTGCGGATCCGAACCAAAGAAATTGTGAGTCAAACGCCATAATTTATTTGTTTTGTAAGAATAAACCAAGAGAGATCTAAACGCATCAGCAATGTAGGCAAAAGCTTTACCACAACTACTTCCACCACGATCAACAATCACATTAACAAAAAAACCATTTGAATTTATAAATTCAGCAGGTATCGTAAATCGTCGTAACACTAAATTTGTCTTTAAATCAATAATTACAATAGCCGGTGATGCAATAATGCGTTTAACTCCAAAAAAGTCCGTAAAACCATTGTCAACAAGCCAGAGTCGATCACATTGATCAATATGAATAAACGCCGCACATATAATCGAGGAATCGCTTTTCAAACTAAGCGTTTGTTGAAGTCGATCCTCGTTCACATAGTTGTCATCAAATGATGGATATGGTATTAAAACAGGTGATTTCGCCACGTTCATAGTGAAATAGTTCAGCGATGATAGAACTCCAATCTTAAATCTGAAAATAGTGTGTAAAATAAAGGAAATTTATAGACTTGTAATTATGCAATATTTACCTGAATAAAGAGACAAATATTTTTTTATTCCATATGGCAATTGACGTTGCAGCATTATTAACCGGAATATAGCTCCCGGATGATAGTGCCTTTCCCCTTATACTGGCATTGGGAAATTTAAAATCAAGAATTCCCCAATGAAATTTTTCTTCAAACCCATATTTGTGTTCAGATGATTCTGAACTCGAGTGGCATGTAATATGTGATATCCATGGTAATATGGCTAGAAAAATTATAATTTTCATTTTATTTTATTATCACTTTGGCAAACACAAACGTCGAGACTGTTAAGAACTTAATGCAAGCGTTACTAATATAATACGCGATTTTTAAAGTTTTAATTTACATTTTATTTTATTTATTGCATCTAATAAATTTTTTGAATTTGAATTTGTAAAAAAAAAAATTCAAACGAGTTTAGTAATAAACATTTAGAAGATAAACTAATGCACTGGCGCATGAAAACAGGTCAACTACATTAATTTAACTCGACACATAAACTCATAAATTTTAGAAATTCACTTAAAATCCGTGGTAGTTATTTTTAATAGTTTTTTCCATTACTTGCGATAATATGACTTATCATTTCAATGCTCTGTGAAGTAGCATTTTGCAAACCTGTGATAAATATTCTTTAGTACTAATTTTTGACATTTATTTGAAAAATATTCCCATACATTCACAATTTTTTATTATGCTGTCCGAATTGTGCAATAATGTTTTGCCAAATTTCCCCGCCTCATATACATATTTGTTGTGTCAATACATACATATATCTTGCTATTCAAAATCTTAGTTTTGATAATGTCATTTTTATCAATTCAAAGATAAAATTTTTTAAAAAATATAATATCAGGGGTACAAATTGAAAATGCGGGATTGATAACAGATGGCGTTACTAACGCTATACGCATCAGGCAGTACTGTGACTATGTTCATGTCAAAGCTACGTCTTATAGCTTTAATTTTCAGTATGTGTCAATTTGTCGCAGTGTCAAATTCATAGTTTTTTTGAGCTCTCAATATGTCGAGTTTCGTGCCAACAAAACAGCATTTGCGGGAAGTTTTAATTTACTTCTTTAATTTGAAGAAAAGTGCTGCTGAAGCACATCGATTGGTCTCCGAGACTTATCCGAGTCATGTTCCATCGGTTTCAACGTGCGAGAGATGGTTTGTGCGGTTTAGAAGTGGTGATTTTGACGTTGAGGACAAAGAGCGGCCGGGCCAAGTGAAAAAGTTTGAGAATGCTGAATTGGAGGCAATACTCAATGAAGACTCGTGTCAAACTCAACAAGAGCTCGCAGATTCATTGGGAGTGACACAACAAGCCATTTCCCATCGTATAAAAGCCCTCGGAATGATCCAAAAGCAAGGACATTGGGTGCCGTATGAGCTGAAGCCGAGAGACGTCGAGCGCCGTTTTTTTGCATGCGAACTGCTGCTCGAACGGCAAAAACGGAAGGGTTTTTTGCATCGCATTGTCACTGGTGATGAAAAGTGGATCCGTTACGATAACCCGAAGCGCAAAAAATCATATGGTTACCCCGGCCATGCATCATCATCGACGGCCAAACCAAATATTCACGGCGCCAAGCTCATGCTCTGTATTTGGTGGGACCAGCTGGGTGTGGTGTATTATGAGCTATTGAAATCGAACGAAACCATCACAGGAGCACTATACCGAACTCAATTGATGCGTTTGAGCCGCGCACTCAAAGAAAAACGGCCACAATACGAGCAAAGACACGACAAAGTAATTTTGCAACATGACAACGCTCGGCCACATGTTGCAGCGCCGGTCAAAACATACCTACAAACGCTGAAATGGGAAGTCTTACCCCACCCGCCGTATAGCCCAGACATTGCTCCTTCCGATTACCACCTTTTCCGATCGATGACACATGGCCTAGCTGACCAGCGCTTCCATTCTTACGAAGAAGCCCAAAAATGGGTCGATGACTGGATAGCAGCCAAGCCGGCCGAATTTTTTCGCGACGGTATCCGTAAATTGCCAGAAAGATGGGAAAAAGTTGTGGCTAGCGATGGACAATACTTTGAATAATTCATTTGTTACCATTTTTTCAGAATAAACGTTCAAAAATAGAAAAAAATCCCGCATTTTCAATTTGTACTCCTGATAATATTGAAATGAATTACATAATATGAGCAATTATCATAAAGGGTAATCCCCTATATATATAATATATATAATTTCAATGTCAGGGATTCCCAGGAAGAAGATTTTTAATGCTTGCTTTCTACCGGGCGCGCAGAAAGTAGGGAAATCCCCTAAATATATCAAATTTAAATGTAGGGGATTCTCAAGATGAAAACATTTTTACTTCTTGCATGTAATACTATTCACTTAAGTGACGAAATTTGATCGTTTATTAAATTGTTCACTTGTCATAAATAAATGGTAAGTAAATAAACCAAGGATACCAGTGATAGTAGTAGAGTGATAGTAAATAAATGAAACAAGTGATAGTTTGTATAGTTATTATTGATAGTGAAGTCCGTTAATTGATAAGAACTTTCGTGAGTGTTATTGAAGTAATTCTTATGATGAATATCCACATTGTGAAAATAAATCAAGGAATTAAAAATTAATAATCAGGGAAAGAGAAATTAACTATCGACCGATATGCCTACCATTTACAAAGAAAAAAAGGCGATACTTTCCACTGGATATGCGCCGACACAAAATCTCTATTATTGTAAGGCAGAAGTGGTGACCGAACCATCCAAAACATACCCATGATCCGTCTCCTTATGAGAAATCGGTACTCGAGACAAAGTGAAGAATGACGCAACAAACTCAACTAATTTACCTTCTCAAATTATTCGAGTTAACGTCATTAAATGTTTACCAGAAGTCTGCGTTTACTTGCCGAGCAGACAGGTTGAATTTACACCAAGCTTCGGTGCCACGAACAATAAATGAAGTGGATTGTGGATGTAAATTATGATGGTACAATAATAATTCTTCTTTAATTTGGTGTGGTTGGTTTCCGGTTTAGGTGAAAACAATCTACAATAAAAATAAAACTATTAATATATATATTTAGCTATGAGGCTGTAGAACGAAATAAAACAAAAGTTACTATATTGTTTGTGGCGTAGTGGTAACACATTGGACTAGAGCGGCAAAGGTCTTCGGATCGATCCTCATCTAATTTTATTTTTTTTTATTATTTTTTTTTTTTTAGTATTCATGTAATGACCAAATATTTTACTTCAAATTAAACATTCCGCTTTTTAGTTACCCAGCAAACGTGTCTTGATAAACGCATGCAAGACGAATCAAAGACAAGTACTAGTAACTAACCCAAGACGGTCAAAAGACAATACCATGTATTTGGGACGAGGTGTTCTCAAAGACTTGTCTGGTGTTTATTATAGATGACCTGTCATGTGGTTGTTGTTGATAACATGTCTGGAAACTGTGGCATGTTTCAGGTTTAGTGGTAGTTATTGGCAACACGTTTGGTCGATGTTATTAGTAATATGTACGGTAAGTGTTATGGGTAACATATTTGCTGGTTGTTCTTGGTAACGGGTCTGGTGAACGTTATTAATGGTATGGTCATGTGGCTGTTATTGATTATATGTCTCGCAGTTTGGACATATCACAGGTTTAGTAGTTGTTGTCGGCAACACGTTTGGTGGTTGTTATTGCTAATATGAACGGTAAGTTTTATGGATAACATGTTGCCCGGTTGTTATTGGTAACTAGTCTGACCATTGTTGTTGATGACATGTCATTTAGGTATTATTGATAATGTATCTTGCAGTTGTAACATGTAAGTTATAGTGGATGTTATTTAATAGACTTTGTATGGGTTAACGGCAATACTTTTGGTTTGGTTGTTATTATAGGTAACGGTATTTTATTTTTATTTGTCTTTAAAGAAACATTTTATTTAATATGTTTACAATTTAATTCATTTTTATTAATAAATTTTAAGAAGCCATTTAAAAATCAAAATATTTGTATTGCATTATTTTCAAGTTGTCGGGTTTCTGGCGCGACTCTTTCTTCGGTTCTCCCGGTTGTGCGCATCATATAATTGTTTTTTTATGGACTTTTCATACTCAATAAATAAATTGTGATGATATTGCTTCCACGAGTCTAAATTAAAAATTGATTAATTTTAAAAAAAATATTTTTTTAAAGTTATTTCTTACCAAATATAGTTTTTTTAAATAAAATCATATCTTTCACTGCGATTTTAAATTGAACCCCATCCCAATTGTAGGCACTTAGTAATTGGTCCGTAAAAATTTTGCTTATCCCACTTGTGCTATGCTGCCCTTCCACTGGAGCATATTTCGATAAATATTTTGTCTGCAAATAAAAAATATAAATAGGAGTCTCCCAAATAATCAAAAAATTCTACAATAACTGCTCGAGAGGTAACTTATTGTAGATTTTTAAATTAGTCTGTCTTCCCAAAACAAGTCTTGAATTGAACCGCAGGCTAAATTTACTAAATTTTAAAAATGTATGTACTCGTATATTTGCTTTTCTTACCAAGTTTATTGAAAATGCCTCGTCTTCTAAAATTTTTATATTTAGTGCGTCTAATTCCTTTTTCGATTTTATGGGAAGATCTATCTCAAAATTGGTTTTTGGTTCCATTAAGCTTAATAGTTTTGTTATATCTAGCTTGATTGATTTCAACTATCTGCTAATATAACGCAATTCAGGTGTTACTGAAAATAAATGAATTTCAACTGTTAAAAACACAATTTACTAAAATTCAATCTATGGCCTGACTCCTCCTACGATATTTTACATAAATATAGTCACAAAGAATTAAATACATAAAAACTTTGTTAATGAAACTTGACGTTTTTTCTTGATAATAACCAGACTATTAGGTATATCTTTATGAAGCAGGTGAAATTATTAAAAGTTAGCAATTTATTTTAGATCACAAGGGATGGAAAAATACCTTTGTTTCAATCATCTCATCAGGCTATAGCGACTTTCAATCATCTCACCAGGCTATAGCGACTTCCAATGATATCATCCGGCTATATCCTGATGAGATGATTGCCACAAATATATTTTTCCATATCTCCTGATCGACACTGAATTGCCAACTCTTAATAAGTTGACCTCCTTAATAAATTTTGTTATTATATACGTACTTGAATCTGCAAATGTATAAAAACATAAAATTGATTAAATGTTAACTCAAATAAAATTATCTGATATCATTATTTAATAATATACCATACTTATCAATGTCGGTTGATGGCAGCTTACTGGATCTTTTGTTAGAGTTTCCACTTCATCTTTAGATAGGTTATCTAGGTAGTATTTAAAAAAACAAATAAAATAAAATTAAAATAAACAATAATATAATGTAACTTGCTATGTATTCGCTCAACGCGCCCAGGAAACTTTTTACTTGACTGTAAAACATTAATCGGCTGTAAAATATTTGTCGTTTTAGCGACTGGAGTACATCGCCCCATTTGCTCAAATAGTTGCTCGGTGCTCAGCTCTGACTCAATAATGATCGGAGGTGACATTAGTTTGTCATACATGACAATCTCGGAATCTGAAATCAATTATCAAAGATAAAAAGTTAGTTTATAACTGCGGGCCTCTTATTCAACGTAAGGTCATACTAACCACATTCTGTAGATATCTGGGATTGCGGAAGTTGTAATTTGGGGTGCTGATTTAAACCCATATGTTTATGTACCTTCGTCAATTTCAGTTTTTTTATATTTTGGGTTGAAAAATAATCAACTCTTTTTTGGCTTTTATTAAGATTTATGTTAATATACGGCGAACCTGAAAAACATAAATACATATGTATAAGTAAATGTAGGCACAGAAAATATATGTAAATATACAAATATACAGGGTGATTTAGTGCCAAGTGCAAATAATTTAAGATGTGATAGAAGGCGTCAGCATGAACAAACACCGTTGCACACTATTGTTATCCTTTCAGGCTAGATGTGAAAAACTATTTGGTGGCTCTCCGGTGGTATTAACTTAAATTAAATTAATACTATCGATCCGATTACTGATAAGTCAGCTAGAATCAAGAGCTTTTAAATTTATGTTGTATACCACATGAAAGCGTTTGACTCTAGCCTTCCAGCAAATTAAATAACTCAGTAATCGGATCGATAGTGTTAATTTCATTTAAACTAATACCACCGGAGAGCCACCACATAGTTTTTCACGCCTAGCCTGAAAAGCTTAGCAGTTAGGCCAATAGTGTACAACGGTATTCTTAAGGAAAAACATTTGCAATAGCCAGCAATAAATCTTGGTATCTTACGTATATGAAGCCACTTAAGAGAAATGTTTAATGCAAAAATAATATTAGTATATTGATTTCTTACCATTTTCATCGGATGATGACATTTTGACGATTTATTTATTTAAATTATTAATTAATTTTAATTTGTCTTTAAAGCTGTGTATTAAGTAACCTGGGTATGTATGTGTTTAATAATTTAATAATTACTTATGATATATTAGTGTAATGTATGATTATTATTTATTGCTATTAAATGTTGAAGTGATGAACGGATTTATTTTCGTGAATCATTGGGATTAAAAGATATTGATTTTCATGAATATTCAAAGGTAAACGACAATATTTTGAAATAATATTTGTTACAGGCAAGACTTCGTTGTATATTTGTAGATCGCTAACGACTATTATACCCAGTTCAGTTGAATTGATAGGTAGTTCAAAATATAATGAAAAATTGATAAACCTTCTACCTCGTACTAAGTGTAAATTACTTGAAATCTCAAAACATTCAATAAAAAATGGAAATTCTTCTGTACCAATACGCACGCAGCAAAAACTATCCTTAAAATTATGTTTATAAGTAAATGAATCATATTCATATGACTTGTACCTTTTGCAATCTTTAAATTTTTCAATACCGTCAAACTTATTATCTACGACAAAACTATTAAAATTTTCTCGCTCGTTTACTTTGTTAAATAATTGTTTTAAAATGTTTTGGGGCTTTTTAATAGTTTTTTTTATTTCCTGTAAAAAATTTTCATAAATATACCCAGAAAATGAATCCAATGGGCCGTACAGATTCACGTAGCCAGGTAAATGTAAAATGCTATGAACATTATAGTTTACATGCTTTAACCCATAAATTTGAGGGTATAGCTTAACAAACTTATTTAGAAGAATTTGGGCATTTTCTGTATTTTCTTGAAAAGAGACCCTATCTGATAAAAGCCGAAGACTGACAATTAAAAGTAAAAAATGATAAAAAATATTAGAATCTACAAAATCTTTTAAAAGTGGAAGAGCACCATATAAAATAAAATATCTGAATTCTGTAGCTTTCCATCTAGGTATTTCATTAAAGTCCCTGGGTTTTTGAGAAAATTCCGAAGGAGTGTATCTGGAATAAGATACATATAAATCAGACATCAACTTTTTGGTTTCGGGCTTTTTTTTTTATTTAGCAAAAGAGTCAATAATTTTTTCGCTATTCCTAAATCCACTAAATGCATTGGGTCTAATGGAAATTGGGTTACCATTCTGATTCCAGCGTTTTCTAAGATATTTGGCTCATCTTTATGATGATCTGGATCTAGTCGATTAGCGAAAGAATAGTCGGTTCTTAAATTGCCCGATACTAAATTATAAATGGGAGTGTGCGCAATTCTAAAACCAGTTTGATCACATTCGTGACACCCTTTAATTGCATTGTGGTATTTTACTGATTTGCAAAATGATTTTGCTGGTGCGTCACAAGTAAAAGCACGTAAAGTAAATTTTTTTATACCTGAATTGTTAATTAAAATTCCGTCCTTTTTTAATTTTAGAAGTTCGCTAACGAAATCTAAAAAGAAGCTATTTATAGAATGAGGATGGCCTTCGCCAACCCAAGCACCAGCAATAAAAGGAGGAACCAAGAATTGGCCATAGGGTTCTTCGTGAACTTTTATATAGAGGTAAACCATCTACATTAAAATCACATACAATTTCACTCAAATTAGATAAAAAATTAAAATCATACCGATTAATACATTTTTCAATACCAAAATGTACATATTCTCCTGTTGAGACACCTCTCGGTTCAAAACTAATATCATTTGCGCGATTGGTACAACGAAACAACGAACTTTTAGTTTTAGGGACGCAAATTCCAAATTCTCTTAGAATTTTCAAAAGTTGTGTAGTCGCACTTACTGATATATTATGTGAAATAATAAACTTAATTAAATTAATTTTTAAAATTTTAACTTTATCTGGACATCCTAAGTCATATGATTCATCTGTCGATTCTTCATCTGATGAATTAGAAATTAATATTTCATCAAATAAAAACCTATCTTCCAAAATAGGAAGACCGTCATTAGAATCTGTTTCCATTTGATAACACGACGAATTATTTGAGTTATTTAAATGCGAATTTATCTTCGCCTCTAAACTACTTTCCGCCAATTCAGAAATGATTCTGTATCGTTGGGTCCTGGATAAATTGTTCATTTTATATTTCTAATTTTATGTTGTAAAAACAAATTTACTAGCGAATTCTTTTGAATATTAATAAAATGATTATTTTGTTCTTCGAGAGGATGAATGAGCTGATACCTTGAAATCTTATTTACAAGCCAATACAAGTTTGAAGAAATTAACTATAAAACAATATATCAAAAAATTGTATCAAAAATACTTAATTAAAATATTTTAATGCGATTTATTTTTGCTAATCCATAATTCGTAAGAGTTTACACGTTATACCACTAAAAACTATAAATGTACATATTCACGTGCAAGTTCGAAGAACAAAAAAATATTAGGCGACCTCTAAATTCACGATAAAAATAAAATTTACCCAAAGAATAAATCACCGTTAGGAAAGATAATAGCGAATTCACGATCTGAAAAATAAAATTCGGCCAAAAAATTGAATTGAATTTACAATATTTAAACTAAAAACTGTAAATAAACTCACGTGTAATTGCAAGTTCAAGCAAATTTTAAGCATATAATTATGTTATTCATACAGCAATAGCAATAAAAATCATACACTATAGAAATAATAATACTTACTGTTTATATAATGAATTATACTAAATATATGTAATAGCTAATAATTTAATTAGATATACTATAAGGTATATTAGGTATAATATTATTAACTGTTTTAAATTTCTAAATTTGTAATACAATGGCCAAACTCACACACAAAATTTTATGAATTAAATGACACCACGTAATGTTTTACATGACACCACACAATTTTGTAATATGTAATTGTTTTAAGTTTTTTTTCTTTTAAGTTTTTTGCTCCCCGTTGCTATCGCTACTAATAAATTACTCTATTTGAAATGAATTGAAGTTGCAACTGTAAAGCGCGCTTTTGCTAAATTTACGAATGTCACGCTTCTTTTTAGAAAGTGGGTGATATTTAAAATAAACGAAGACATCTGTGACGATTTACTAGAAACAACCACAAGACTTGTTATAGTTATTTGTAATATCTACCAGCTATGGCGCCACCGTTTGTACCACATATGTGACTTTAGTAACACACCGAAGACATCATAAAGACATGTTGCCTAAGAAATTCGTCTCTTTTTAGCTTATGTAATTTTATATTTTTTTCTCTACCGCAGACACGTCAAAGACCTGTTACCAAAGACAGAAAATTTGCTGGGTATTACAGTAATTACACAAGAAAATACGTGGTCCGCGTTTATGATGCCCTAAGCACTACACCAAATTATTTAAAAACTTTCATATATTATAAGTTGTAAACATTTTTCCTTTCATAAATTTCAAAGCATGCTATGTTTGAAACATTATAAGAATGAAAATTAAACAAATTTCCTTAGGTTGATATGGCTTAGTAGAAATGTTTTGGACTAGAGCGGCTAAAGTCCGGGGTTCGATTGTGGTCAAGGCATTTTAGTTTTGTTTTTCAATTTATATTTTTTTGACGTGATAACGTCTTACATCTTACAAATATCTAAGAAATGTTTCCCTTAGTCGTGGGCAATTACTAATCAACTGTAAGCATTACCTTTAATTTAAATGTATGATTTCTTAGGTTGGTCCTTAGTCTTCATGCCTCACACATAATATTATCGAATGATTTCACGCGATTTAAATCCTTCAACAACTGTAGTTGCAGGAAGAAACAGTGGTGGTTAATTCATTTTAAATTAAAATAATTAATTTACACATTAATTTTCATTTTAATTAAATCTAATCCTTAAAAGCCTTTAGTCTCGAGCTATTCCTACTTGGCTAAAAAATAACGATTAAAAAAATATCAAATTGTCAAATGGTGATTGTGGCAGAGGCCGCTTGACATCAACATTATATATAAATTGCATCCGCCCTAGGGCGGGCTGTACCCCCTAGTTTGAAATATTAACTCAAATTACAATTTTACTTTTTGATGTGATCGCTTTGGATGCTGGTTTAATAATAATTTTTAATTTTTTACAAAAGCAATTCTAAATTATTATTAATTGTTTCAGGTAACAGGACAAAATATTTTATAACGAATGTTAAGATAAGAGCATAAGTAGATATTAAGTTGTGATTCTAATTGGAAGACAAATTTACATTATTCTTATTTGATTTCAGATTATGCTAATGAATACAATTCAAAATTTAAAGTTAATGTTTTAATGTTATTAATAAAATGTATTCTAATTGATGTCTACTGCAATAAGACAACCTGATGGTATTTTTAATATAAGAATAATCGAAAATTTAAAATATTTAGAAGGAGAATTGTTATTTGTACTTGCGGAAAAGATGTTCGATAACACGAGGGTCAACGATAATATTCCCGTCATAAAAAAGTGGTTCCAGTACGCAAAAGACAGTCAACGGAAAAGTTTATCGAAATTGTTGGAAAAAAGTAAAAATTAATTATGTTAATAGGAGGTGAAGGTAGGTAGTTTTTTTAACACAGTTAGAATTTAAATGCTGTGATCGATTTCGATGAATAATTATATGCAAATGCACTTCATCAACAGCACTTTTTAAAGAGGCAGCAAAGCAAATTGCTTTGGTTTTACGTTACGGTCACATTTTAGTGATACGAATTTGTAGATACCGTACGCCCAAATGAATGTACTATAGTAGTTGTAAGTATTTCGATGAACCAATTTATTTGTTTCTTCCCAAAGTTTCTTCTAACACGTTAACAGCCATCATTTAAAGGTAATTTTTAATATAACGTACAAAATAAATAAATGGCATTCATTCTGTTAACAATTCGTTTTGTTTTCTGTCTTGATTTAAATTTTCAATTTAGAATTCTTCTGGCATCGATTGTTAAGCACATTAAATTAAATCAATTTTTCAGTTTTTTATCGTAATCGTTGCCATGTTCATTTTATACCGGTGTGAAGTTTTTGGACACTTTTTTTAACACAAATTTATGCGAGTGTACATTGTGAAGTTTTTGGGCAAATATGAGATTTTAGACAAATTAGGTTATATCAAATAACACGAATCTCAGAGATTGGCTCATGTATAGGTTGTAATGGGTGCACATTACGGAATTCAAATCACTCAGTTCCATTGTGATATGAGCCGTAGGGCTCTTGCAAAAAAATTCTTAATTAGTTTCAGCGGCTAAATCCAGAGCGACGTTGTGGCAAGAATTTACCTCCAGTCTTTTTTTCAACATTTCGCGTCTTGCTCCTCTTACTTGTCTATATATATACGATTTTCTTTATATGAACTATACAAACTTCACCAATAACAAAAATATCAAGTACTGAGTTTCTTATTATAAACTTGTACTTGATGACAGAGTTCTTTTTGCAGTGCCCGTAAATTATAATTTTATTTGCATTACGTTTCAATTACGAATTTTTTGGTATGATATAATGCAAGTATTGCGCAATCATTACGTATTGCTTCACGGTTTAAGTTTTCCGTTTTTACATTTTCTGTAAGAAATACGGTTTTTAAAAGTTTATAATAATGAGTTTCTTCACCACTAAATCGTCTTTCAATATTTGGTTTTAAAAATTTTAGCCACATCTTCGGTTAAAAAAGCACTATCTGGATTCAAATCACTGCAATAACTATAATTTAAGTTTTCTATGATATCCTCTACATCGTTAATTGACTAAATCGTGTTGAGAAATAGTATTATGATCATTACCAATATTGTGCTCATGCATTTGGTCAATATTCTTATCATCATCACGATCAAAATTATTCAACCCTAAACTTTTTGACGTACAAAGGTCTGAAACACTAAGCGCATTACTAATAAAATACTTTTTCGTTTTTGAAAAATTAACAATTTTACTGCGATTGTTTTTATTATTTTTTATTTCCAATCCAGTTAAAATATTGATTACCAATAGGTAATTCGGACTTTTCCAACTTCTAAATCGGTAATATCATTTACTCCACGCTCATTTAGTACAGCAATTAAACTTTCCAAATCAATAACACTTCGCTTAGATTTATAATTATTCTTTATTTCAGACATAATTAGCAATAGTATCTGCTTTCAAAAGTCAATAAAAATATAATTTGGACCAAAACTTTATTCGTTACAAAAAGAAAGTCCAAAAGAATGCCGTCAAGAAATGTTAGCAAAAAAATTGGAAAATCATAAAGCTAACACGAAAATAAATCACAAAAAACACGTTGCGATCCAAACAGTACAAAATCGGAATAGCTACATAAATACATATAAAAATTAAATTCCTTTTATACTTTTTTTTCCTCTTAAATTCGTTGATTTGTTAATATTCAAAATTTTGTTGCAAGACCCCTACGGCTCATATCAAAATGGTACTGAGTGATTTGAATTCCGCAATGTACCTATATCATTTACAATCTATACATGAGCCAATCTCTGAGATTCGTGTTATTTGATATAGTAGACCTAATTTAACTAAAATCTCAAATTTGTCCAAAAACATCACAATGTACCCTCGCATAAATTTGTGTTAAATATAAAGAGTCCAAATACTTTCGCACTTCCCATCAAACCCAACATCGACGATTTAGGATTTTCTGATTAATTTGCGCTTCGCCAATTCATGTCTCTTGAAAAATGCCTTAACAATAGGGCAAGTGTATTCGAACAATACAAAGAATTCATGTCGGAATACGTTTCGTTAGGTCACATGATCGCCACTTCAAACGTCTGCGACTCAAAAACGTATTATTTACCACATCATTATGTGCTAAAGGATACTAGTACGACCACCAAACTTCGAGTAGTCTTCAATGGATCAGCGAAAACTTCAACGCAAATATCGCTGAATGATTGTTTAATGGTCGGACCTACTATCCAACAAACTCTTTTTGCCATTACCCTGCGTTTTCGAAAACACATTTATGCCTTTTGTGGTGACATAGCTAAAATGTACCGACAAATTCGTGTTCATGATGACTACCAACATTTTCAAAGAATCTGGTGGCGTGATCATCAATCCAAGGCAATGCAATCGTTCAAACTGTGCACCGTCACTTATGGAATGGCTAGTGCGCCTTTTTTAGTAACCCGAACATTAAAACAATTATCTGCTGATGAATACGACAAATATCCTCTGGCGTCGAAAGTTTTAGCCAACGATTTCTATGTGGACGATGTCCTAACTGGTGCGTCAACTCTTAACGATGCATTACAACTCAAATCAGAATTGACGAAGCTGTTGACTACGGGAGGTTTTGAACTTCAGAAATTTCACTATAATAATGTAGCGTTATCTTCAGAAAGCAATCCAAAATCTGACATTTCATTAATACTAGGGCTGGTCTGGAACACGTCATCCGACCACTTCGAAATGTGCTTAGATAAATTGTCCGTATCAACGTTTTGCTCGAAAAGGAATATTCTGTCAGAAATATGTCAGCTTTTTGACCCATTAGGCTTTTGTGCCCCAATTATAGTCGTGGCAAAATTATTCATGCAGACTTTATGGGCTACCCCAAACATCGGTTGGGATGATCCTATTCCAAACAAGATTGCAAATGATTGGGTCCGCTTCAAGTCTGAATTGTTAGAACTGAAAAGAATTATAGTTCCGAGAAGTGTTTTAACTACAGACGTTCAAAGGATTGAGTTGCACGGTTCCGGAGATGCTTCCGAAAAGGCGTTCGGATATGTATTCTACATACGCGTTACTGATTCTTCAGATTGTCATCAGGTAAAACTTCTTTGTGCAAAATCGAGAGTTGCCCCCCTCAAAAGCAGAGCATACCTCGGCTTGAACTCTGTGCAGCATTGTTGTTAGCTGAAATTTCAAACAAGCTTCTGGAGATTCTCGAAATAGCATTCGATGAGGTCGTTTTGTGGTCAGATTCTGAAATTACTTTGTGTCTAGAGGTATAATGCCTTCAGAATTTTTAGCTGCCTCTTTGTGGTGGTCAGGTCCTGAATTTTTATACAAAAACAAGACAGAATGGCCAAAACCTACTAGTCATCAGCTTGATGCTGATCTTATGAATTTGGATATTCGGCAATACTCGACAGTAATGCTTTCTCAATCAAAAGAGTGTTCACAAGATATCATCAATCGGTTTAATTCGCTCCCCAAACTTTTTCGCGTGGTGTCCTATATGCTTCGATTTTATAATTGCCTAAGGACCAAGCACCATTCATACTCATCACGACACCTGGCTCCGTCAGAACTAAACACTTCATTAAAATTATTAATCAAACTAGCTCAACAAGATGAATTTGCAGAAGACATAAAATGTCTCAAATCCAACAAACCAAGTGGCATCAGAAACTCGTTGCGAGCGTTGACTCCATTTGTAAACCAAGACGGTATTCTACGTGTTGGTGGTCGACTTCGAAATGCGTCCATCTCGTACGACAACAAACATCAAATAATCCTCTCTAATGTTCATGTATTGACTAAATTGATTGTTTGTCACGAACATTGGAGATTATTGCATGCAGGTCCACACGCCCTGTTATATAGTCTGAGATTGACTTACTGGATCATTGGAGGCAGAAACCTGTGCAGAAGTACCGTACATCAGTGCATAAGATGCTTCCATGCACGTCCTCGCACTCAGTATCAAATCATGGGTGAATTCTCCTCGGACCGAGTCATCGCATCTCCCCGGCCGTTTGTCACGGTCGGTATAGATTTTTGTGGTCCCTTTGTTACCAAACCAACCATACGTTCAAAATTAATAATGTCACGTTACGTTTGTTTATTTGTATGTTTTACCACGAAAGCTGTGCATCTAGAGTTGGTTATGAAGGTTGTGAACTTGTCTAGTGAATCATTCATATCATGTCTTCAGCGATTTGTGGCACGTCGCGGAATGTGTTCAAAAATATTTTCAGATAATGCTACCAAGTTTATTGGAGCCCAATCTGAACTTCAAAATTTAAAGAAATTATTCATGTGTCAAGAATTTCACGAGAAAACAACTCATTATTGCACAGACCATAATATTGAGTGGTGCACTATTCCGCCTAGATCTCCTCATTTCGGAGGGTTATGGGAGTCGGCTGTTAAGAGCACCAAACATCACATGCGAAGAGTTATCGGAAAATCAGCATTCACCACAGAGGAATATTATACGTTGATAGCTCAGGTTGAAGCGTGTTTGAACTCTCGCCCATTGACAGCGATATCTAGTGACCCAAACGATTTACACGCTTTATCTCCAGGTCATTTTATTATTGGTTCGCCTTTGACTTCACTAACGGAACCGTCCATATTGGATCTTCGCACCAACCGACTTTCTCGTTTTCAGGCACTTCAACAAAAATTCCAAAATTTTTGGGCTCGATGGCAAACAGACTATTTATCAGAATTACAACACCGTCATAAGTGGCAACGAGGTCAACAACAGTTTCAAATCGGTTCGCTAGTTCTCATCCATGATAACAATACACCTCCAATGAATTGGAACCTCGGGCGCATAATGGAGACTCATCCCGGTAAGGTCGGTGTGATACGCGTGGTCACAATTAAAACTGCTCAGTCTATATTGAAAAGAGCTACAAATCGAATCAGCGTACTACCTATCGACGACAACTCAAAAATATAAAGGGCTGAAACCTCACGAGCTGATCAGAACTTCGGTCTTTCGTATCTTCAATGGAATAGCATTCACCGTTGTCATAAAGTTGGTGTGACAATTTTGACAGTATTGATTTCAAATTTAACCAACATATATTTACTTATACAACAACAGCCAAACAGCTCAAAAGCTTCAGTAACATGAGTACAGGAATCCAATTTAACACGAAAAATCGTATTCTAGAACTTTATACCGAAAGTAGTATACAAAAGTAATACTGATATTTCTAACCGTGTAACTAACCATATTCCAGAACTTCATCCAAAAATAATTTTAGAATCCCATTTCTAACTCAAATATCAAATTTCACCATAATCGGTTAAGAAATAGCCAAGTTCCATCCTACTTGGCCATATTCCAGAACTTCATCCAAAACTCATTTTAGAATCCCATTTCCATTACACATGTCAAATTTCAGCATAATCGATTGAGAAATAGGCAAGCTCCATCATACTTGGCCATATTGCAGAACTTCATCCAAAACCCATTTTAGAATCGCATTTCTAACACGCATGTCAAATTTCATAATAATCGGTTCAGAAAAAGCCAAATTCCGTCATACTTGGCCATATTCCAGAACTACATCCAGAAATCATTTTTGAATCCCAGAACTTCATCCAAAAAACATTTTAGAATCTTATTTCCAATACACATGTCGAATTTCATCATAATCGGTTGAGAAATGGGAAAGTTCCATCATACTTGGCCATATTGCAGAACTTCATCCAAAACAATTTTAGAATCCCATTTTCAACGCATATGTGATGAGAAATAATCATGTTCCATCATACTTGGCCATATTCCAGAACTTCATCCAAGACAATTTTAGAATCCCATTTTCGACGCACATGTGATGAGAAATAGTCAAGTTCCATCATACTTGGCCATATTCCAGAACTTTATCCAAAAATCATTTTAGATTCCTATTTCCAACACACATGTCAAATTTCATAATAATCGGTTGATAAATAGGCAAGCTCCATCCTGTGGTAAATATTTAAAAGGTGTTAACTCGAGTTATGCCCATTTACGCATTATTTCAATTTCGAAATCTGTATATTCGATTTCATATCATATCAATTTTTTGTAGTATTTCGACAACTATACACAACCGAAAACATTGTTTACAAAAATCAGAATTCTAAAAACTCGTACGATTTTGAGTAACTTGAAAAGTTTAAGAACGTTTTTCTAAAAATTGCGAATTTAGAGTTATTACCTTTTAAATCTTTACCACAGAACAATTTGTTATCTACTCACTACATCTAATGAAACCCCAACTCAACTCCAACTCAACTTCAACTCAACCCGCAAATTGACCCCTAACTTAACAATCAAATCAATTCCAAATTCAATGCCCAATTCAATAATCAAACCAGCATATATAAAAAAATCGTAAATATTTATAAAAGCAGGTATTTTGGGTCAATTCGTATGGCAAGTACCCCACCCCCTTGACGTACAGTCTCCCAAAGCTTTTCAAATCTCCGCCTTGACCATAGAAACAGATTGGCGAAAAAAAATCCAAATCGGACAAGCCGTTCTCGAGATACCATGGGTCCAGACATCCAGACATCCAGACATCCAGACATCCAGACATCCAGACATCCAGACATCCAGACATCCAGACGTCCAGACAGACGGACGGACATTTTTTTTTTTTTTTGCATTTTCAGACTCAGGGACTTTCAAAACGTCGAGAAAAGTGGTTTTGGACCAACCAAATTTTTCGTCATTTTTGACAGGATTTCAATACTTTGGGCTTTTTAGACCGAAGTAATAATATCAAGTGTCAAGCAATCAGACAGTCTAAACGGCCAACCAGTGAGAAATTATAAACTTAAAAAAATTAAGAATTTTAACGAATCCAATTTTTTTTAAGTTTTTGTGACATTTCAGCCATAGAGAAATTAAAAATTCTTTAAGTAAATGACAGCGATTTTTGTATTTATAATTTTTATTTTATGGTAATTAATATTTTTGTGGGTGTGTACTCCAAGAGAATTTCGTATAACTTTTAGAAAATAGTATGTTTATAGAAATAGCAATAGGATTAATTTGTGCTTCAATCATTTTTTTTAGATTCGGGTTCACAAATGTCTAAATATGAAATTTAAAAGATTAATTTGAAATTTCCACTTTTGCACAAGGGAAAATAATGTTTTTGACGTCTTGTTTTAATTTTTTTTAAGTTTGGATGGAAAAATTCGCATTCATAAGTTTTTTTAAGTGACAGATAAAATTTGACGAAGCTTCGTTGAAATTTTTAAGTTAATTTAAGTTTTCCATAGACGAATACACTTAAATGCCATTTACCGGATTCTTAATTTTTCTTAATTTAAGTTTATAAGTTTTTATAAGTTATCTATGGTTACCACTTAACTCATTTTTTAAGGTGAATTTTGGAAAATAAATAAACAATAAAAACTAAAATTAAGAACATTACAGATCAGAAAGTTATGTATTCATTAATCGTACTGCAGAAATTAGATTTAAATTAGTTATATTTGTACACTATTGTTTAAGTTAATCAAAAATTTAATAAGCAATCTGTTGAAAATGGTACATATTTCAAGGCCGCGGGTATGTTAACGCCAGAGTAATCATTCATTCCCGGGTGATTTAGCTAAAAGAAACCAAAACTTATTATATTAAATTTGAAACAATTTACATGTTATCTAAGTTTATCTGTAAAATAATTAATTCACCATAACATTGTTTAAACTCATTTCCATGAACATAGTGTTACACATTTTAGAAAATAAATTATATTTGTAGTGACATTTCGCTGTTAAGGAATGTCAACAATATGCCATATTTAATGATTGTGCTTTTTTCGAACGCGAAACTCGAATTCGAATTTGGGTGCGTTTAATAGTTAAAAAGTACAGTCTTTAGACGACAGGTGATGATTATGATTCATGTCAAATTGTTTGTAAAGTTTCTTGTTTGCGCTAAAAATTACTTTTCGGCACTTGTGTCGTGAAATTTGTAATAATAACACAAAACAAAAAGTAGCATTAATTTATGTTAAAATAAAAAGATAAAGTTATTAGTAAATGTTTCCTAAATATTGTTATATTATATAAAATAAAAAGAAACTCATTCAGCTGCTTGCAAATAAAACGAAAGGAAAAGTAAAGAATATATTTTTGTTTTGAGAAATAAATTCAGTACAACAATACTGACGCCATTGTCGCTGTTAGGTACTTATTACGAAAATTCTCATAACGTCGAGCTTCATTTATTTTCTGGCGCTAAATTTTATACATCAAGCGGCGCCAGATCACTTTGATTCAGATTCAGTGGTAGACAGTAATTCGGAGACTAAGACAGTAAGCAATATTTCACTCTTCCCAGATTATAGCGATGCAATTCAAAAAGTTAGATAAATTATAAAATGGTTTAGAAGATCGCCAATTAAGAACAATGTACTTCAGAAATACGTAGGTCACTCAATTTAGTTTTAGACTGCCCTACTAGGTTGAATATTACAGAAGCTATATTCAGAAATGTTTGAGAATTAAACCGAGAATTAAACTTTGAAAAGTTAAAGGATTTTGTGAATGGCCTTACCCCAATCAGAAAAGCAGTAGAAGCGCTGAGTAATCTTGGATTCAATCTTTTAACAAGTGGAGGCATTTAAAAGTTCCTTTTTCGAGTTTTAGAGGAAAATGGAACAAACTTGTGTAATAACTTATTAATTGCTGTTACATTATAAATTGCAAAGAGAAGAAACCAGAATTTGGTATTAACTGAGCGCCCGCGATCTTCGATTCAATACGTCTTTCAGAACTTCCAAAAAAAAACAAATCCGTAGAGATGGTTGCTGGGGGTGGTCGCAACCGAAAGCTGAACAAACGTCAATTACGTCTAATAGAGAGAGAAATAAAGCAGAATCGAAAGCTTAACACGAAAAAGTAGAGATAAAATCTCAGGCAATACGCAATATTTTGCATAAACAAGAGAATCGTGGATGTGCGGACCCAAGAAAAAAAAATTTAATTTTGAACTTGAGTAAAACATGGTGGCGGAAGAACAATGGTTTGTGGAGCTTTTAGCTAAAGGAGTTTAAGAAATTTGACCTTCAGTGAAACTATAATGAGTCGGTTTCATTATTTAGAAATTTTGAAGGATAATTTGTTAACCAGTGCTGAGAAAATGGAACACAGGGACGATTCTCGCTCCTTACATGATAATGACCCGAAGCATTCCTCAAAGCTGATCAAGGAACTTGTAACGGCGCGACCTTAACGATCACGCGTTAGCAGACATCCGGAAGTCACCATCTGCAGCATTTGTCTGGCTTTCACTCAGTCCGGGGTGTGGGGTTGTGGTGGTGCCCTTTCCGGATCAAGATAGCTGCGAAATAACGTTGTAATCTACGTTACCTTAACACACACACACACTCACTACGATGCTCATCTCCCGAATGTTTTTGGATTTACTCCGCCATATCAATAAATTTATAATTGTTACAATCATTACAATAGAATTATATTTTTATGTACTAGAAAATTGATTGTTTACAGTAGAAAAATAAAAAAAACCTGATGATTTTTCGATATTGAAACAACCCATAAACAAATTGAAAAAAATCTAGGTGTATATATGTATCTAGATGTACTGCTTCTGTCCACAATCAATTAGGCTAATATGCCCACCGTTACGTGATGAAGGTTACAGCTGTGCCCCCAGAGCTCTGTGTGACACCAACCTGTACTGCAAAAATATATAAAAAAAATTAAAGAAAACAGAAACCCTCGTCTGCCGACAGAAGGTAGTTAAGTTTTATATATACAAATATGTACATCTGTATCGAATCAATTCACCTATGCCGGTTTAAATCGAATCACAAAAAAAAATTACACAACAAGGGTGATTGCAACAAAGAAAAAAACGTATTTAGTTAGAAACAACAAAAAAAAATCGTATACCCAATGTGCCCGACCACACCTGCGTTACGGTTATCCAACTCCCGTTGCTCTTCTAATTCTGAATTGCGGTAATTTCCTTTTGCGGGCCCAAATTCACTAATTATTGATGCCGGGGACTCCTCTACGCTTGCTTCCCGCTCCACTCCAATTGGTGTTCTCTGACGAGATTTTCCTTTCGTTTTTTTTTTTGTTGTTTGGTGCTTTTTGCTTTTGGTCGAATAAAGTACCACAAGAGCCGAATAATAATGCTGCCAAATATGCTGAAACACTTGATGGTACAAGGTGTATCTCGCACTGGATTTATGTAAGTTGCCCGTTTGAGCCAACCCACATTCACGAACAAAATACGTACAATACAATATAAAATACGTTGTATTACTGTACAAAATACGTATCCGTTAACACAATTTGTGTGTTAATTTAGGATTTTTCGTAAATTTGTTTTTTTTTTTTTTTGTACTACAACTTTATTATTATTGTAAATTAATAAATTAATTATTATTATCGTTTTAAATTAATTAAATTTATTATTATTCTCGTTTTTTTTTTTTTATTTATTTTTGTTTTGTTCAACTTGACTCCTCCAATGAGAAATTTTGACTCCACGTTTTTTCTTTTTTTTTTTGTGTCAAGCAGGTGACCAACGCGCTTAATCGACAAAATGAGTCCAACACTCGTACTAATATAACCATAACCCTCGATTGAATACTCACTGCTACATGGGTAATTTAAATTATATCTCACTTCATGGTTATTATTTTTTTTTTCCTTTTAAAAATGACATATCGCGTAGATACACAACGGAAACAAAAAAACGAAAAATATACTGAATTATTTGTTTTAATAATATTTGTGTTGTGCAGAATATTTGTGTTCTTTAAAAAAATTTATGAGTGTTCTACGACCAGATCGTAACAAACTGTTATTATACAATGTAAAGTTAACATTTTCTTATCCAGCCACCCCCATTGATTAATTTATGGCATAATTTGTAGCGAAAGATCCGTCAACACAAAATTATCGGTAAGGAACAATTAAAACGGGTCACTATGGAGGAATGGGACAGGAATAGCCCCGAAATAATGAAAAGAAGGTTGCAAAGTGTTATTGCATGAATAGGTTACAACACCAAATATTAGACTTAATTTGTTTTACCAAATTCCCTCAATTTCTTTGTGTGTACGGACAATTATTTGTCATCGTTTTAGGATGTTTAAATAGTAAATCATATCAAACGTTAAATTAAACTAATTTATATCATGATTCTTATTATTTAATTTGAGTTTTAAAAAATTTAAAACCGAATTTTTTGTTTGATTTGTAATTGTTTTTTTTTATCAATATTTCTTTAACCGAGTGTTGTACCAACAATTTTTTGATAAAGAGTAGGGCTTTATACTATGGTTATACGTAAGAATTTTTCAAACCGTCTAATTTGGGGATTAAATTGGGCATTGAGTTTCTGGTTGAGTTTGAGATTAAATATAAGGTGGAGTTGTAGGTTGAGTAAGGGATTAAAGTTCAGGGATTGATTTGGATATTGAGTTTTAGATAAGATTGAATTGGCTTGAGTTATGTAAGCACGCAATTTCGTAGTAAAGTTTTTCAATTATAAACACGAAATGTAAATTCTAATCTAGTAAGCTACGTATCTCGGCAAATTGAAGTTTCACATTTTGAACATTTTTAAAGTCGTACGAATTTAGAAATTACTACAGCATCGAATATACTAACCGATCCATTCAGACATCCAGATATCTTATTCCTAAATTCATAAATTTAACTTGTTTATTCCTAAAAAAAAATATGTTAGTAGCTCTGTTCGGATCTTCTCCGAAACTAGATCAGCACTTGGTCAGGTATCGTTTAAAACATCCGAAATATGTCGAACACTGCGGTAAACATTTATTTTAACAAAGAATAAAATCAAAATTTTATTTTAAGGCAACTCGTTTATTTTTAAAACTTTATAATATTTTTAATATTTCAAAATAGTCAACATTATTATTATGGTATTCAGTTTGATTTAGTGCAAGCCGTTCCGTCTACTTTTCGTTTGAAAATTTGCATATTATGATCATCTGCATACCATGTACAAGCCAAAAATGTTGGAAGACGTACCGCTAACACCCAAAGGCTTCGATTCTGATCGATTTTCACATCGGACGGAAAAAATGATTTTTTACTCTTATACACAACTCTAAGATTGGTACTCGTGAAATTAGTTGCAGAATTCCAACAACGGATTTCTCCTCGTTGAAATTCGGTGTCAAACAAAACATTTGTTTGCTCGTCGAAAGACATCATGGCAATTTGACTTATGTTGCCACGATCTCCCAAATAATGCACATCATTGGAATAGTTATTTAGAGAGACGTACGCTTCATTTTGTAGCACAGAATTCGAAATGTAATAAGTTTTTGTCGATGCAAACGGTGTAATATAAACACGTCGCGAACTAAATATAAAATATCAGTTAATATCGCAATAGTATAAATAATTAATTTGTGTAACAACAACCCACCCATCAGCATTGTATTTACCAATCGCCAAACCGCATACGCCAAAATTAAAATGAAAGTTAATTTGTCCAAACCAGAAATTACCAGCTTGCCGATCCGAAGCAAAGAAATTGTGAGTCAAACGCCATAATCTATTTGTTTTGTAAGAATAAACCAAGAGAGATCTAAACGCATCGGTAATGTAGGCAAAAACTTCACCACAACTACTTCCACCACGATCAACAATCACATTAATAAAAAAACCATCTGAATTTATAAATTCAGCAGGTATCGTAAATCGTCGTAACACTAAATTTGTCTTTAAATCAATAATTACAATAGCAGGTGATGCAATAATGCGTCTAACTCCGAAATAGTTCGTATAACCATTGTCAACAAGCCACAATCGATCACATTGATCAATATGAATAAACGCCGCAGATATAATCGAGGAATCGCTCTTCAAACTAAGCGTTTGCTGAAGTGGATCCTCGTTCACATAGTTATCATCAAATGATGGGTATGGTATTAAAAGAGGAGATTTCGCCACGTTCATAGTGAAATAGTTCAGCGATGATAGAACTCCAATCTTAAATCTGAAAATAGTGTTTAAAATAAAGGAAATTTATAGGCTTGTGATTATTATATGTATGCAACATTTACCTGAATAAAGAGACAAATATTTTATTATTCCATATGGCAATTGACAATGCAGCATTATTAACCGGAATATAGCTCCCGGATGATAGTGCCTTTCCCCGTATACTGGCATTAGGAAATTTAAAATCAAGAATTCCCCAATGAAATTTTTCTTCAAATCCATATTTGTGTTTAGATGATTCTGAACTCGATTGGCATGTAATTGTTGATATCCATGGTATTATGGCCAGAAAAATTATTATTTTCATTTTATTTTATTACCACTTTGGCAAACACAAGCGTCGAGACTGTTAAGAACTTAATGCAAGCGTTACTAATATACCTAATACGCAACTTTTAAATGTTTAATTTACATTTTATTTTATTTATTGCATCTAATAAATTTTTTGAATTTGAATTTGTGAAAAAAAAAAATTCAAACGTGTTTAGTAATTAACATTTGGAAGATAAACTAACTCACTGACGCATGAAAACAGGTCAACTACATTAATTTAACTCGACTCGACACATAAACTCATAAACTTTAGAAATTCACTTAAAATCCGTGGTAGTTACATTTTAATAGTTTTTTCCATTGCTAGCGATAATGGGTCCGATTCTGACAGTTTGAAATTTTATGTTATATTTTTATGTTATAAATAAATTTTAAAATGTGAAATAAATATTTTTATTTTTTCGTATTCCGATTGCAACATTTTATAGCGTATTTTATAATAAAATGTTCTGGTACAATTTTTCGAATTTTTCGAATTTTCGAAACAAAAAAGTGTTTATGGGCATGTTTTTTTTTGATATCGAAGTAATCTGAGAAATAATTTAACTGTCAAAATACAGATACCCGTTTTTTTTAGTATCCGAGGAAAAATGTATTTCTCTGTGTCGTTTTTTTTTACGCTCGGATAATTTTAAAATTGAATCTTTTTTCTCTGGAAAAAAGTTCAGATTGTTGTTTTGCAGACATTTATTTTAAAAAAAAAGAACACGATAATATTTGTTTGGTAATCTTAAACTACCGTTTAATTTCTTCGACGCTAACAAAATTATCATTTATTTTTCTCGGATACATCAGAGAAAATATTTATCGGATTTATCCGATATATTATCTATCTGTTCTGTCTTATTTCTCCGACATTAAAAAAAACACGCCCCATATGATATAAGAAATCTATTAATTTTGTGGTTTGTACATTACAATTTGACAACCAAAACATTAGAAGATGGCTACAGCTGTGAAAAGTAGGTTTATATTACTTTACAACATTTTTTAATTGCATCATAACGTTTGATTATTATATTGTTTATATTACAGAAAAATCGTCACGCCAGACAAAAACAAGCAGGGAACAGTATGAAATATACATTACATTCTTAGAATGTAACAAGGAGATGGCCACAAAAAAGGATTGTGTTAATACAGTGCAAAAGTTGTGGCAGGAGCTAACGAATCTTTTGAACTCTGGTGCTGGTCCGAAGCGGACCACACAATGTTGGAAAAAGGTAATTACTAATTTTATAACTCATTGTGTCGACCACAAAATGTTTATGTGTTTTTTAATCTTAATTCACATATTTATGTTAATTTTTTAGATTTTTGAGAATTGGCGTAATGCCGTACGGCATAAAAGTAGGAAAGTAATCACCCATTTAAATGTAACTGGTGGGGGTCCGGAGTCTAAAGAGAAGTTGAAGGCATTAGAGGAACGAGCATTGAATGTTTGGGGGAAAATTGTTGTGACTGGGATAGGTAATGTGGAAGCAGGTTTTATGGATGTAGCTCCGGATACCCCACCAGTAAATATAACAACAAATTCTGGTGAAGCTGCTGAGTTAACACGAGATGTACCGCAGGTAGCCTCACGTAAACCTCTAAAGAGGAAATCCAACAACGGTAATTTTATTTTTTTAGGTTAAAGTTAATCGAAAGTTTATCATTTTTTATTTATTACTAGATGATGAATTGCTAAAACGGCTTGCTGAACTAGAGGCGAAGCAAGGGGAGGGGTACTCCGAAATAGCGGAGGGGCTACACAGCATTGCTGATGCAATTAATAATCTAGCAGAGGTTGTACACATGCTGAAGAAAAATTGAAAATTTAAAAAAAATATTTGTTTGTTATTATTGAATTTTATTGAACTATATTGAAACTAGGGGACCCCTGTGCAATTGCACAATTTTATTATTTATGTGAAACATTTTTGCCATAATAAATACAAACAACTTCTGCAAAAGGAATACTTCACTACAGGTTGCCCCGACGAAAAAAAGACTTCGAACTCTAAAATAATTACATTAAATTGAAAAAAAAAAAGACGAAGTTATCGGGAATCGAACTCGAGACCTTTAACTTCATAGCGCGTCGCTCTACCACATGAGCTATTGAGCTATGCTTTGCAATTGATACATGAAATGGAAATTTATAGCTTAAGAAAATATTGAACATTCTTGTATATCATACAGGGTGTTCGGCACATGGGCCGACACAATTTTTTGGGGAATTGGTTGGGTCATTAGCTAGTTTTCACCCATACAACCCTACGTCGTAAGTGACACGGTAACTGAGATATGAATTTTTTTCGTTTTTTATTTAAATTACCTGAAATTTCGCCTTTAAATCGTCATATTTTTTTTGTTTGTGATTGTAATAGCACGAAATAACTTTTATTGTATTCTGCAATGTAGTTTTAGTACTAAATAAATCACTATTTGGTACAAATGGCTTCAAGAAAATAAATTATATGAGCTTCGAAAGTCTTGAAAATGTGTAAATGTATGAAAAATTTCTACTTCTAAATTCAATATAAAAAAATAAAC
Organism: Tipula helvola; assembly: GCA_963556165.1. Classification (NCBI taxonomy): domain Eukaryota; kingdom Metazoa; phylum Arthropoda; class Insecta; order Diptera; family Tipulidae; genus Tipula; species Tipula helvola. Next base: position 357,467,214 of record OY744481.1, on the reverse strand, counting down.
ATTATTTTGAACATAGGTTTGTTTTAAAAAGTTGTCTAGTTTATACTCTTTCCAACGGTATGCTACATGTTGGAGAAATTATTTATAGTATGGTCAAAATAAGAGATAGAAGTTCTCAGGGTCAAGAAAATTCTTTTTATCTTTATTATGTTTTTATTAAATATGAGTTATAATATTTGTTCGAATTGTTCTCCTCTACTCCGTATGCATGCAAGACACCTTTTCCTTATTTCAAATGTTATTGTGCGAAGTCGCATTTCTCTTTTCATTATTTCAAATGCAGCTGTAATTCGCTCCATTAAAATTTCTCGTGAGGGCACCTCTGTTGCATAAACCATTTCCTTTGCACGTCCACAGACATAAAAATCGAGCGGTGTCAGGGACGTAGGGTCGTATGGGTGAAAACTAGCTAATGACCCAACCAATTCCCCAAAAAATTGTGTCGGTCCATGTGCCGAACACCCTGTATTATTGTATTACTGAAATTGTAACCAGATTGTATATAAGTATAAAGTTGGTAAATAAATAAATGAATCCTAATTCCCAGAAAATTCCCAGAAAATGCCCAAAAATTTCCAAAAATTCCCAGAAAATTCCAAAAATTCCCAAAAAATTCCAAAAATTCCCAAAAAATTCCCAAGAAATTCCAAAAAATCCAAAAATTCCCAAAAAATTCCCAAATATTCTCAAAAAATTCCCCAAAAATTCCAATAATTCCCAGAAAAAGCCAAAAACTCTCAAAAATTCCCAAGAAATTCCAAAAATTCCCAGAAAATGACCAAGAAATTCCAAAAATTCCCAGAAACTTCTGGGTAGTATTTTTTTGGTATTTTTTGGTTATTTTCTGGGAATTTTTGGAATTTCTTGGGAATTTTTGAGAGTTTTTGGCTTTTTCTGGGAATTATTGGAATTTTTGGGGAATTTTTTGAGAATATTTGGGAATTTTTTGGGAATTTTTGGATTTTTTGGAATTTCTTGGGAATTTTTTGGGAATTTTTGGAATTTTTTGGGAATTTTTGGAATTTTCTGGGAATTTTTGGAAATTTTTGGGCATTTTCTGGGAATTTTCTGGGAATTAGGATTCATTTATTTATTTACCAACTTTATACTTATATACAATCTGGTTACAATTTCAGTAATACAATAATACAGGGTGTTCGGCACATGGACCGACACAATTTTTTGGGGAATTGGTTGGGTCATTAGCTAGTTTTCACCCATACGACCCTACGTCCCTGACACCGCTCGATTTTTATGTCTGTGGACGTGCAAAGGAAATGGTTTATGCAACAGAGGTGCCCTCACGAGAAATTTTAATGGAGCGAATTACAGCTGCATTTGAAATAATGAAAAGAGAAATGCGACTTCGCACAATAACATTTGAAATAAGGAAAAGGTGTCTTGCATGCATACGGAGTAGAGGAGAACAATTCGAACAAATATTATAACTCATATTTAATAAAAACATAATAAAGATAAAAAGAATTTTCTTGACCCTCAGAACTTCTATCTCTTATTTTGACCATACTATAAATAATTTCTCCAACATGTAGCATACCGTTGGAAAGAGTATAAACTAGACAACTTTTTAAAACAAACCTATGTTCAAAATAATGTTTATTTTTTTATATTGAATTTAGAAGTAGAAATTTTTCATACATTTACACATTTTCAAGACTTTCGAAGCTCATATAATTTATTTTCTTGAAGCCATTTGTACCAAATAGTGATTTATTTAGACTAAAAATACATTGCAGAATACAATAAAAGTTATTTCGTGCTATTACAATCACAAACAAAAAAAATTACGATTTAAATCGAAATTTCAGGTAATTTAAATAAAAAACGAAAAAAATTCATATCTCAGTTACCGTGTCACTTAGGACGTAGGGTCGTATGGGTGAAAACTAGCTAATGACCCAACCAATTCCCCAAAAAATTGTGTCGGTCCATGTGCCGAACACCCTGTATAATATTTTTTATTGAATTATTAATTTATTTATTTATTTGTTTAAAAGAGTCAGAAATATTTATTAATATAGGAATTTCGTACTCTGACGCCTAATGTGTGCCCTGATTCATTTTCTGGCACTATGTTAGGCGATTCGTTTGTATCATCGGGTATCGGATTATTGACTCCATCTGCAAAGTTAGGTGAATTATTTGTTTCCTCATCGTTTTCGTCTGAGAATTCATCTTCACTGCCTTCTAAAGTATCTTCAACATCGTTATTTTTTGTAGCTATATGTTTATTGTTCAATGTATAAACAGCGTATATAATTTGTGACGCCATACGTGGATGGTAATGAAGGGTTCTGTGGTGTAGTAGACACCGAAAACGAGATTTTAAAACCCCAAAACATTTCTCGATAATGTTACGAGCCCGAATAAATTTTTCATTAAATGCAAATTCGGTGGTATCTCTTTGTGGGTTTGAAAAATTGGTTAAAAGCCACGGCTCGAGTGGAAAACCGGAATCGTCAATTAAAAAATTTGTTTGATGTTGTCTTGTATAGAACTAAATTTTTCTAAAACATGTGCTCGCAACTTTGACATCATCCAAATGGCGGAATCGTGCACGGAACCGGGGAACCGTGCATTTACATACAAAATGTTCATATTTGCATCTGAACATATTAAAGTATTAATACTGTGGTAACCCTTACGGTTACGAAACAAATTACCCCTATAAAATTCATCATGTTCGGGTGGTGCGTATCTATACGTGGCACCCGTCTATAGCCCCAATAATTTTGCTCATTTGAAATTTCTGGTTAAAACTTGATTTAATTTCAGCAAGTTCTAACATATTTTGGGGAAATTTAATGAAATCATTCATCAAATTTTCCACTATAAGTTTTGTCAATTCTCTAACTGCTGTTAAAATTCAAATCGGTTCGGAAAGATTTAAAGAAATTTAAAACCGGATTAACAGATTAATACAATTTTGTGCCTAATCTTGTTATTTAAATCTAATAATGTCTTTAATCGGTGGATTGGAATATTTCGATCAGATCAAATCTGATATCGAAACATATATAGAAAGATTTGAACAGTTAGTGTTGGTAAATGTTGTGGATAACGATAAAAAATTACCACTTTTTATTACACTCATCGGCGCGGAAACATATAATACGTTAAAAAATTTGTGTACGCCTGATTCACCTCTTAAAAAAACGTATGACCAAGTTATTGCATTATTAAAAAAATATTTTAATCCTGATAAAATATTAGTGTTTGAGAGATTTAGATTTCATGAAACACTGGCTGAGTATGCAATTGAACTTAAACGGTTAACGCGTACTTGTGTTTTTGGCGCTTTTCTCAATGACGCGCTACGTGACCGTTTTATATGTGGTATTAAAAGTGAAGCGATACAAAAAAAAATGTTATCGGAAAACGGTGAATTAACTTTTGAGGATGCATATTCTAAAGCCATAAGTATGGAGTTGGCATTCATCGAGTCGAAAGAAATATATATCGTGAACAAAGCATCAATGAAAAGGATAAAAAACCTGTAACCAGTTCACATTATAATTTAAACAAACATTGCAATAATTGCGGTAAACATCACGGGAAATTTTGTGCGGCGAAATATTGGACATGTTTTAACTGTGGAAAAAAAGGTCATGCGAAAACCATGTTTCCTACTAATAACAGAAAAATCAATTGTGTTGACGATGAGGATAGTGAATTGGAAGATGGTTTTGGGTTATTAAATTTTGTAAATGGTGTTTTCTTGAAACATTCGAACCCAGAATTGGTGACTCTTAAAATTAATAAGTTACCAATTACTATGGAAATAGATACTGGGGCAGCCGTAACGGTTATTAGCTCATTTGTGTTCAGTATATGTTTTCCAGAGATGGTGTTGAAAAAGATTTCCAAGCAGTGTAGAACAGTTACAGGAGAGATTTTGGATATAATTGGAAGTGTGTTTGTGGACGTGGAATTAAATTCAAGAACATTTAATTTAGAATTATTGGTATTTAGAGCCAAGCAACGGGTACCCTTACTAGGAAGGAATTGGTTGGATTGTATTATGCCAGCTTGGCGCAATAATTTTGTGCAAAACTCTGGTGCTGAGCATGGAAGTATTAAGGTGGTGGAAGCAGATGAAGATTCATTGGTTGTGAAGTTGAAGGAAGAATTTTCAACGGTGTTCTTGGACAAACAAACTTCAATGAACGGGTTTAAAGCAACGATTGTTTTGAAGGAAGGTGCAAAACAAGTATTTTGCAAACCATATTCGATGCCATACGCTTTAAAACCGAAGGTAGAAATCGAGTTGAATAACATGGTGAAGAATGGTATTTTAGTACCAGTTCAACATAGTGATTGGGCTAGTCCGATTGTCGTGGTACCTAAGAAAGATAAAAGCCTTAGAATATGTGTAGATTTCAAGAGTTCCGTAAATAAATGGGTGGATTTTCACCATTACCCTCTACCAAATATTGATCATATTTTCGCAGGTTTATCTGGCTGCAGCGTATTTACAGTTCTGGACTTAGCTGGTGCTTATCAACAAGTGGAAATTGCTAATGATTCGAAGGCGTTATTCACTATTAATACTCACTTGGGATTATTTCAGTATAAGAGACTTACATATGGGATTTCCAGTGCTCCAACAATCTTCCAAAGAATTATGGATGAAATTCTTAAAGGATTACAGAATACTATGTGCTATGTAGATGACATTCTGATAGCGGGAATAAATGTTGAAGATTGTTTTACCAACGTGAAAGCTGTTTTCCAACGTCCTGAAAGGTATAATGTTAATATAAATGAAAAAAAATGTTTATTTTTCAGACAGAAAGTAGAATACCTGGGTCACGTTGTTAGCGGAAGTGGAATTTTACCAAGCCCAAATAAGGTTGAAGCAATACGAAATGCACCAATTCCCGAAAACCTTACACAGCTGAAAGCTTTTCTAGGGTTGGTTAATTTTTATAGGAAATTTATGCCGATGATGGCTTCTGAACTGGCACCGCTTTACGAGCTAACTCAAAAGGATGTTGAGTTTATTTGGAATAAAAACTGCAACATTGCATTCAATAAATGTAAACAAGGCATGCCGAGCAATAATATTTTGTGTCACTACGACCCTTCAAAGGAGCTGTACTTGGCTTGTGATGCAAGTTCCTTTGGAGTTGGTGCAGTTTTAAGCCAGTAAGTTAATGGAGTAGAACGGCCATTGATGTTTGCATCAGCAAGTCTAACCGCAGCCGATAGAAATTATTCACAGTTGGACAAAGAGGCATTGGCTATGATTTTTGAGGTGAGGAAGTTTAATAAATTTCTTTTACCATCAACCGCTGGTCTCATTATTTGATAACAAAAAGGGCGTTCCAATTACTGCAGCACTTGTGAAAAGATGTGCTAAACAAACAACCTAAGTTTTGGATGATGAAGACATATGATGCTGGGCGTGCAATAACATGTATATAAGCAGCACCGGGCGGGAATAGGTACTAATGTAACGACATTAAAGTACAAAAGTGATCTGTGATAAATAAAAGTGTAAAATGTTCCATAAAATAAGCTATTCTTGTCATTCCGTACGTCAAAATCAGTAGTTTCCGTAGATATATATTTCTGTTTGCCGCGTTACTTCATGGTTGATACTAGGATACCGTTCTGGAGCACTATCTAGCTCGAAGCAGTTTTGATGACAAGAACCACCCCACTTCCTCACTGTAGTCATAGCGGGTAAATGTGCTGCGTCATCAAATTTCAGCTGCTAGAGATTCTGTTAACGGCCTTTTAATGGTGACTATCGCGTATTTTCATGGCGTAACCAAAACATTAAAAACGGAGAGACGTTACAGTCCTATTTTATTGCTTTACACTGGCATTTTATTATAGTAGATTTATTTATTGTTCTATAATCTCGGCTCGATTTGCCTATTAAAAGTAGAATTAAGATTTCATTCTCGCACTAATTTTCATATTTGATATTTTCATAGGATAGGTTAGGTATATGTGGCGGTCCATTAGAACCAGGTATAGACACAAAATGGTCCATAGGTCCTGTTAAGGTCCATCAGGTCATTTAAGAGGGGTGCTCCTAGAAACTTTAGTCTGCTCCGTGCCAGACGAGGGCAGGTGCAAAGAAGTTGAAGTACTTTCTCTTCCTCCTCTTTGTCCTCGCAACAACGATAGTATAGTCATGTGAGTAGAAATCAAGTCTACTCGCATGCCTGCCTATAAATCAGTGCCCCGTAATCACTCCAACAATGACACCACTGATCTGACTCCGCTGAAGTGAGATCAGCTGTTTGGATCTCGCCAAGTTCAACTTTGGCCAAACCTGCCGAGTTATTACGCATGAAGTGCTACTTGACTAGCTGTCATTCGTCAACTACTAGATTCTTCCTTTAGCAGCAGTTTGCCTACCGCAAGAAGCATTTCAATATCGGTTCTGTTTTTTAAATGTGTACGGCTTTCATCGGCTTTTATATTCCCTATACTAATAAAATGACCTGGCACCCATATAATCTAGACGTTGAACTGATCTGTCATCTCGTTAAGAGATGAGAGACATTTTTGGACTACTTTCGATGTGAGGAGGTGTGATTGTAGCGCTTTAATGGCTGCCTAACTGCCGTATATATGCGAATATCACAAGTCGTTATTACATTATACCTCAAATTATTTTAAAATGAATATTTATCATTGGCTAACTTAGAGAGTAGATTATCGACCGCCTGGGCTCCAAAATATGATTGCACATGATCCCATACAGCTCCCATCCCATAATGAAAGGTTTTGTAATAAAGCAAAATTTGCAGAACTAACTTTGGTCCGCAGAGACCAATATCCCTTCCGTTGGTCTAAAAGCGCTTCTGTTTGGATGTTAGGAGGATGGACCCACGGTATATCAAGAAAGGCTTGCTCAATTTGAAGTTTTTTCACCAATCTATTTCTATGGTTAATGCGGAAAATTAAATAGCTTTTGATGCATTTACGTCAAGATATCGGGCGTCTACCATATGAATTGATCCAGAATCACGTATTTATTAGCACGTGCGGTATTACAAACGTGGTTTTCGATCCACGTTGACCAATTACAAATGCTGTTTTGAGGATTGAGATGGGCGTTGAGATTAGGGTTAAGTTGAGGGAATAGTTGGGAGTCGATTTCCGAGTTGAGTTGGGGTTGAGTTAGAGATGAGTTGGGGTTGAGGTCAAAGGTTAACTTGATATGAGTTCATACACACATGTAGGTTTTTGGACCATGTTGATTTGGGAGTTAAGTTGGGCTTTGAGTTTGGGGTTGAGTTGAGGGCTGACATAGAGATCGAGTCGACGTGGTGGTTGAGTTGGAGTTGAGTTGAGGTTGAATTAGTGGTACAATCGGGAATTTACGTGGGATTGTGTTGAGGGCTGAGGTGAAGTAAGCTTAAGTTGTTCTGAGTTGAGTTCAAACATGTAAAGTTGTGTTAATTTGAGCACTGACTTTTGCGTCGGGTTTGGAGTTAAGTTGTGTGTCAAGTTGGGGGAATGTAGGGATTGAGTTGAGTGTTTATTTATAAAATTTGAGTTGAGGGTTGAGTTGAGTGTTGAGTTGAGAGTTAAGTTGAGAGTTGAGAGTTGAGTTGGGGTCGAGTTGGGAGTTGAGTGAGAGATTCAATTGGGGATTTATTTAAGATGAGTGCAGGGTTGAATTGAAAACGATTTGAATTTGTGTTGAATATGAGTTGAGTTGTAGTTGAGTTGGGGTAGAGTGAGGAACTCTATTTAGGATAAATTTGTAGGTTCTGTTGAGGGTTCAGTTAGAGGTTAAATTGAGTTGAGTTTATTTACGTTTAGCTTTGTTATGAGGGGTAAGACTTAGTTCGAGTTATGGTTTAATTAGTTATTTGGGGTTTCAGTTGGAGTTAAGGGTTTAGCTGGGGATTAAATTGGATTGACTTTAAGGGATTGAGTTGGGGGTGGAGTTGGAGGTTAGATTGAATTGACTTAAGCTACATAAGCAAGCAATTTGTTAGTGATGTTGTTCTATTATAACACGAAATGTAAATTCGTTGTTGTTAAAGAAAGCTATCTCGCCAAATTGAATAAGTTTCATATTTTGAACATTTTTAAAGTCGTTTGACTTACTTCAGGATTTCATAGGAAACAAAGTTAGAAATCACTACAGCTTCGAATATACTAACCATTCAGACATCCAGATATCTAATTCCTAAATTCACAAATATTACTTGTTTATTCCTAAAAAAAAAATATGTCAGTATAGGTCTGTTCGGAACTTTTAAGAAATTAGATCAGCATTTGGTCAAGCCTCGTTTAGATTTTCAATTTTAGGACATCCGAAATATGTCTAACACTAAGGCAAACATTTATTTTAACAAAGAATAAAATCAAAATTTAATGTTAAGTAAATTCGTTTATTTTTAAAACTCTATAATATTTTTAATATTTCAAAATAGCCAAAATTATTACTACAGTATTCGGTTTTATTTAGTGCAAGCCGTTCCGTCTACTTTTCGTTTGAAAATTTGCATATTATAGTCATCTGCATTCCATGTACATCTCAAAAGTGTTGGAAGACGTACCGCTAACACCCAAAGGTTTCGATTCTGATCGATTTTCACATCAATCGGAAAAAATGATTTTTTACTCTTATACACAACTCTAAGATTGGTAGGCGTGAAATTAGTTGCAGAATTCCAACAACGGATTTCTCCTCGTTGAAATTCGGTGTCAAACAAAACATTTGTTTGCTCGTCGAAAGACATCATGGCAATTTGACTTATGTTGCCACGGTCTCCCAAATAATGCACATCATTGGAATAGTTATTTAGAGAGACGTACGTTTCATTTTGTAGCACAGAATTCGAAATGTAATAAGTTTTTGTCGATGCAAATGATGAAATATAAACACGTCGCGAACTAAATATAAAATATCAGTTAACAACAAAATAGTATAAATAATTAATTTGTGTAACAACAACCCACCCATCAGCATTATATTCACCAATCGCCAAACCGAATATGCCAAAATTAAAATGAAAGTTCAATTGTCCAAACCAGAAATTACTAGCCTCCGGATCGAAATCAAAGAAATTGTGAGTCAAACGCCATAATTTATTTGTTTTGTAAGAATAAACCAAAAGAGATCTATACGCATCGGCAATGTAGGCAAAAACTTCACCACAACTACTTCCACCACGATCAACAATCACATTAGCAAATAAAATCTCTGAATTTATAAATTCAGCAGGTATCGTAAATCGTCGTAACACTAAATTTGTCTTTAAATCCATAATTACAATAGCCGGTGTTGCAATAAAGCGTCTAACTCCGAAATAGTCCGCATAACCATTGTCAACAAGCCACAATCGATCACATTGATCAATATGAATCCACCCCGCACATATAATCGAGGAATCGCTGTTCAAACTAATCGTTTGCTGAAGTGGATCCTCGTTCACATAGTTATCATCAAATGATGGGTATGGTATTAAAACAGGTGATTTCGCCACGTTCATAGTGAAATAGTTCAACGATGATAGAACTCCACTCTTAAATCTGAAAATAGTGTTTAAAATAAACGAAATTTATAGGCTTGTGATTATTAAATGTATGCAACACTTACCTGAATAAAGAGACAAATATTTTATTATTCCATATGGCAATTGACAATGCAGCATTATTAGCCGGAATATAACTCCCGGATGATAGTGCCTTTCCCCGTATACTGGCATTGGGAAATTTAAAATCAAGAAATCCCCAATGAAATTTTTCTTCAAATCCATATTTGTGTTTAGATGATTCTGAACTCGAGCGGCATGTAATTGTTGATATCCATGGTATTATGGCCAGAAAAATTATTATTTTCATTTTATTTTATTACCACTTTGGCAAACACAAGCGTCGAGACTGTTAAGAACTTAATGCGTGCGCTACTAATATAATGCGCGATTTTTAATTTTCAATTTACGCATTTTATTTTATTTATTGCATCTAATAAATTTTTTGAATTTGAATTTGTAAAAAAAAAAATTCAAACGAGTTTAGTAATTAACATTTGGAAGATAAACTAATGCGCTGGAGCATGAAAGCAGGTTAACTACATTAATTTAACTCGACACATAAACTCATAAATTTTAGAAATTCTCTTAAAATCCGTTGTAGTTATTTTTAATAGTTTTTTCCATTACTTGCGATAATATGACTTATCATTTTAATGCTCTGTGAAGTAGCCTTTTTCTAAACCTGTCATAAACATTCTTTAGTACTAATTTTTGACATTTATTTGAAAAATATTCCCCTACATTCACAATTTTTTATTATGCTGTCCGAATTGTGCCTCAAAGTTTTGCCAAATTTCCCCGCCTCATAGGCCTGTATTACATTACCTCTATTCTACGACGCAGAAATGGATCAATATACTTCTACGATAGTGTAATATGGATATGTTGCGACATTTCTGAGTTGTATTATTTTTACGATCGTAGTTAGCCCCATGAAGCTAACTATTGCAATATCTCTCTGACAATTTCATTATTGCGTTTTTTAAATATACAAAATCGGTATTATCTAAATTTCCTGTTATAGATTTAATTAATGTCCCTAGAGGGTAAAGATTCCTCGTTTGGGTCGTTCTAGAGTTATTGGTAAAATTGATTTTAAGTCTTTTTCAAGTTGTATGTATTTTTGTCTTGCTATATTTGTTATTGTTTTCGGAAAGTTGTTAGGGATTAATATAAGTTCTTCTAACCAATTTATTGAAATGTTAATATTTTCTAAATTTGATTTAAGATCTTGTAATTCTATTAGATGTATAAGTTTTGTATATGATGTTATTATTCTTGCCTCGGCTATCTCGAGTGTTATTAAACCTTTGTTGTTTATCATATCAAATATTTCAATTGATTGTGACAGGATACAGATTGGTAACCTGTAATGATAATTTTAATTTTTAATTTTACTTTTGTGTACCTTTCTTTTATTAGTGGTAACGGTTATTCCATTATCTTGGAGGACTTTATGTTTGATGTTTATTGGTTTTAATTTATTTCTTGTATTAATTTTTTCAAATATAGTTTGATCTTTTTCAAAGGTTTGGGGATCTATCCTATCCTTATTTATTCTATTTAATATTTTATTTTTATTCTTAAAATTAAATTCTCTAATAATATTTTTGATTGAGTTAGGTATATTTATCTTTGGTTTCTTTAAGATAATCTGAGGTTGGAATTATATTTATATCGGGTAAATTGTTGATTAACATATAACCTCGATGTATTTTGAATGGTTTAACACCTATTGATGAATGTATTGAATTATTATAAATTAAAAGAGACTTATTTAATAATGGTACAATTTCTATTGTCTTATTTTCATAAAATATTATACGACTAATTTCCGTGATTGTGGAATGGAAACGTTCAATTGGGCTATTTCCCGTTGAAGATTTTGCTGTTGTAACATGTGTTTCAATGTCAAATGCGGAAAAAAATTCTTTAATTTTGTTTGAGGTAAATTCTCCTGCGTTATCAAATACAATTTGTTTTGGTATTCCTTCCCGTGAAAATATCTGTTCAAGGGTTTGAATTACTGTTGAAGTTGTTCTGTCTTTCAGAAATTCCATCATTGCATATTTTGAGAATTTGTCAATGATAGTTAAGAAAATATGTCCTTTCATGGAAAATGTGTCCATATGCCATATTTCGAGGGGAGAATTTGGCGAAATTGTTTCTTGAAATTTGATATTATTAGTTTTTCTGTCGTATTTGTTTAAATTACATATTTCACATTGTGAGATATAATTTGTGATTGTTTCTCTCATTAGAGGAAAATAATATTTGCGAGAAATTTGCGCGAGATTTTCATTAATACCACGATGCCCATTATTATGTGTTTTAATTATTACTTCAACTTTCTTTATATCATCCGATAAATCTATTTTTAGTTTTTTAGAACGAATTATTTTTAAATTTGATTCTTTAAAATGTTGTTTAAAGATTTGATTAATTAAGATAAAATTTTCGTCATTACAATATAGCACTGTAACTTTTTTTGACCTTAAATATTTAGTAAATATGTTTATCATATCTTCCTTATGGAATATATTTTTCCTAACTTTAATTCTTTTATATGATTCATGTATAATTGTTAAAGTTTCTTTCACTACACTATGATTATCGTCGACTATAATCCATAATTGATTTGGGAAAGAGTTTATACATCTGTTCGTTTCTTGAATTGGCCTATATCTATGTTATTTAATTCATTAATTTTTTCTTTTATTTCATTATCATTCTCATTCGCATCTTCTTGTGTCGAAAGGGTATTTATTATTAATTCATTTTTATTTGTCTTACTAACTAGCTCAAATTCTTTGTTTCTATTCTTAAAATTATTTATATCATTAAATTCTATTCGTGAGAGGCAGTCAGCATTTGTATTTGCTGTTCCTTTTTTGTAAAATATTTCAAAGTTATAATTTTCTAATTCCATTTTCCATCTCATCATTTTTGATGTTGGATCCTTCAAGCCAAATAGATATGTTAGTGGTTTATGGTCAGTTATTATTTTAAATTTTTTACCGTACAGGTATTGTCTGAAATACTTAATTGCCCAGACTATAGCAAGACATTCTTTATCGATTGTGCTATAATGTACTTCAGCTTTATTTAGAGTTCGCGATGCATATGCAATAGGTAAATCTTTTCCTATTTCACCTTGTGAGAGAACCGCTCCTAATGCAAGATTTGATGCGTCGGTAGTCAGTATAAATTCTTTATCAAAATTTGGGTATTGGAGTATGGGATGAGATGTGAGAAGTGTTTTACATTTCTCAAAACAATTTATAAATTATATGTCATGGACAATTTTTGCGTCTTTCTTCAGACATTTAGTTAGGGGGGTTGTAACATCCGCCGTATGTCACTTACGTAAATGTAACATTCGCCGTATGTTACTTGTGTAAGAATACTTGTGATATTCACTGTACTTTCGGTGTGTAACTTAACGTTAAATCAAATAATTCAATTGTCTGTATGTTATAGCTTGCATTCCCCTCCTCGCTCATAAAATAATTTTTTTTGGATGGTATTTTTTTTTGGTGCCGTTGCAAACATTTGAGGTCATTAAAATTTTGATTTTGATTAAAGACGGTCGCTTCTAGAATTTAGACTGGAAGATAATACAATAATAAAATACAAATTAAACAGTGAAAACAAAGGCCCATATTTTGATATAGTGTGAATTGTTAAGATTAAATGTGAATTTGGCCGGAAGTATTTTTGAAAGCGGCCGAATACCAGTCAAATTACCCAAATTGCCAATCGTACAGTAGGAAAAAACACAAGCCAATATTTGTTTATGTGCTGTACTGATTAATCTATTTAAATTAAACAATGGAAAACGTCACGATTATGTGGATATAGTTAGAAATTATGAAAATTAGAAAAAACAAGTATACATTGGAAAACGATTATTTTGGAAGCGTCGATACATAAAAATAATAAACTACAAGGTGTATCTTGGAAAACACAACAATTATGCTGATACAGTGATATTAAGGAATTTAAAGTGGAAAACACAACGTTAATTTGGATACTAATTAATATCAAGGTCAAGAATAACTTGGTGGTCGCTGAAAATCAATCGCGTGACAAGTATTCCAGAGATTTCAAAGTCAACGGATTGGCAGGTGCCATGTTATGTGAAACGGAATTATAGGGTGTTATCAAAATCGAGTGATCAAGAAAAAGCGTATATTTTTATTTACTCTTTATTTATTAGTTATTATTATTTATTATATTTTTGTTTATATCATGTTCCTTTATGGTGGATTCAGCGAGAAAAATTTGCTAGCTCGTGATCACGAATTATTGAAATTTCGTCAACTTTTTTACCCCCTCCAATTTTTTGTTTAATTTTTCTTATGGTTGCTGTTTTAAAAAAGTAAACAAAAAATTGGAAGGGGTAAAAAGTTGAAGAAATTTCAATAATTCGTGATCACGAGCTAGCAAATTTTTTCTCGCTGAATCCACCATTAAGGTCTCTTTATTTAAGTATTTTATTCAAAAGTAAAATAATTTCTAATTGCATGTTACTCAAAGTAAAATCTGTTAAAGTTTAACACTTTTCTTTTGTTTTTTTTCATAGCGCATTTTTGTTTTAGGTGCAGCACGCGAATTACTTGTTCAGGTTGTTCCCTGAAAGCGCTTTCATCGATCGCCTCAACGAGTCCGCAGGTAATCAAATAATTAACTTTGTGGTTCGTTAAACTGCTATCACATAAAGAATCTGTGTTAATGCTTGCATATTTTTTTTTTATTAATTAAATTTTTTATTTTCGAATAAAGTAATGTCAATTCAAATTGTTAAAAATGTTAAATAGTGTATTTTATTCGCTAATTATGATTTGCTGAAGTGATAAATTTGATGTGGATTGTGAAGTGGATGGGTGTGTTGGCGATGTAAACCCATTATTTTTTTTTTGTGTCTCATCTTCATATTTAGTGGTCAAATACTTGCTTGCAATATGGACAGATACAACCCCACGACCAAATATACCTCTACCGCCTGAGCTCGGGATTAATATGGCCACGTATCTGTTTGGCAAGCTATGTAACTAAACAAAAGTTCAGTTTATGCTAACGGAAGGTCGTCTGCCACCTTTTGGCCTCCGTTACAGGGTCGTTATTTTGGCGAAATCTTTTATGAATCTTCTATAATATGACATTAACCCTAAGAAGGATTTAATTTGTGTGTAAGTTTTGGGTATTGGAAAATTTTGAATTACTTTCGTTTTTTCTGGATTAGGTTCCACGCCGTGTGGTGATACCATGTGTCCTAGATATTTGACTTTTTGTTGAAGAAATTGTGATTTTTCAATTTTTATTTTTAAATTAGATTCTTTTAATTTTTTCAAAATACTTTCTATGTGTTTCATGTGTTCTTCTATACTTGAACTATATATGAGAATATCGTCCATATAGACGATTGCACATTTACCTATTAAGTTGCCTAATATATTATTCATAACTCGTTGAAAGGTTGAGGGTGCATTTTTTAAACCGAAAGGCAAATGTCCTGTATCTGTTGAAAATGCTGTTTTATCGATGGAATTTGGTTCTATTGCTATTTGATGAAAACCTGCTTGTAAATCTATTACTGAAAAAAACAACGAGCGAGTTCACGCTCAACTCGCAAAAGATTTATGTGAAAACTTTTTTGTATAACTATTGAATCATTTCAAGCCATTTCGTTAAGGTTCAGGAACCCCTCCATAAAGACGAATGTTGTTCCCTCAGTATTTAAACGTAGTTACATTTTTGGTTCAAAAATTCAGTAAGTTATAATTCTATTTTGAATTTAGAGGACGAACCTTACTGACAATAATTAAGCATGAGCAAAGTAAAGTTCTGTTAAGTTAATCACCTAAACCTCCATAGTAGTAAATGGTCACGGCAAACTCGCTGAATAAAGCAAAATCAGGTTACACGTCTGTTAAATGATCGTTACAGTACCCATTCAAAATTCTCAAATAAACCTCGAACTCGTACTGTAACAACTCATTTACCGCCCTTGTGACGTAAATAACTATTACACTTCACAAGCATAATTTGTGGTCCTTTTACTCGTATGTAATTTTCATTTTCAAAAACACTTGCTGCTGCGGCCATATATAGCAGATATTTTCACAACAAAATAAATTAAAGTAGGCTGTTTTTTTTGGATTTTTTTTTGTATTCGGCTCACGATGTTTTTGAAATGCCGGATGATGTTGTATATTGCCTGAGTATGCGTAGATTTTAAAAAATCTACGCATACACATGCAATATACAACATCATCCGGCATTTCAAAAACATCGTGAGCCGAATACAAAAAAAAATTTAAAAAAAAACTGCCTACTTTAATTAATTTTGTTGTGAAAATATCTGCTATATACATATGCCCACAGCAGCAAGTGTTTTTGAAAATGGAAAGTACATATGACCACAGTACACCTACACATAATAAGGTAATATACTCCGATGTTTCATTTTCGTTCTTTCTTGCGCATCTATGTAAAAAAAAATGTAATATGGCGGACATAGTGACCAAACAAATCGTGTTTGCTAGTTTTGCGTAATAATTTTGAGTGTTGAGTGAATATAATTAAAATTTTGTGAAAAAATCTACTGACTTTAATTCAAAATAATTAACAATGTATCATTGTTTAAATATTTCATAAACTGTCAGTCACGATCTCCGCCATTGTTGCTGTTGTAATTTTTTGAAATCCTGCGCAATTACCTTATATATGTGTACTGTGACATACGACCACAAGGGCCACAAATTATGCTTAAAAAAATTAAATGGAAATAGGTAGCTGTGAAAATTGTACATAAGTATACCTACATTGATGCATAATAAAATAATAATTTTAAAATTATTTAATCGGTTCGGTATGCTTATTAGTATTGCTCATGCTGTTCGTGAGTTTGGTTATGGAGGTTTCGCGCTACTGTGTTTCCAATTGCAATGATTTTACGACCAACAGTAGTTTGTCGTGACCATTTATTACTGTGGAATCTTGAACAAGATTGCTGTGTATGAGTAATGGTATATTTTAAAGCGTACATGGCAGGTTTAGGTAATTAACTTAACCGAACTGTACTTTGCTCAAGCTCATTTAATGTTAGTAAGGTTCGTCCTCCAAATCCAAATAATAGAATAACTTGACTTTTTCAACCAATAATGTAACTTAATTTAAATACGGAGCGAACACATACGTCTTTATGGCGGGGTTTCAGAGCCTTATCGAAATGGTTAGAAATCATTTACATTTAATAGATATTTATACAAAAAAGTTTTCACATAAATATTTTGCGAGTTGAGGGTAAACTCGCTCGTTGTTTTTTTGTTCTTATCGATATTCACACATACCAGCAATATTTTTTGTTCGGCATTTTTGTTTCCGTAACCCGATTTATATACAATTTTTTACTTACTCCTGCCGCTAAAGATGTTTTCACATCAAAAATATTTGGCTTTCCCTAGTCTATCAAGTGTGTCATTTATGTTTGGTAAGGGATATTTATCTTCTATCGTCTTTTCGTTGAGTTTTCTAAAATCTATAACCATACGGAATTGTTTTGGTTCTCCGGGTTTAGTATGTTTAGGTACTAGAAATGCTGGTGATGACCACGGGGATATACTATTTTGTATTATTCCTTGATTAAATAAATCATTTATTTGTTTATTTAGTTCTTCCTTTTGCGTATGAGGACATTTGTATGCTCTCTGGAAACTGGGTTTATTATCTAAAACTTTAATTTCATGTTGAATTTGGTTACTACATGTTAGATTTTGTTCTTCATTGAAGAAAAGGTGTTGATATTTGTTTAATAAATTTGTTATAAGTTGTTTATCGTATTTATTACAATCTCCTATATTGTAATTATTATTAATATTATTAACTGGATTTTCAATCATTTCTATGTTATTTACTATGTCGTATTGTAATGGTTCGACATTTAATTGTTTCATTAAAAAAAATTCTTGTGGATTTTCTGAAATATTTGTGATTTCGACATATGCTTCGTAGTTTTTAGTAAAATATATACCTTCTTGGATATACAAATGATTTTTAATTTTTATTGGATTTAGGTAAAAATTTCCTTGTTGTAATGTAACTGGAATTTTAATGTAAGTTGTGAAATATGGTGAAACCATTTTAGGTGGTATACATGAAGTTATCATACTTTATCTAATAAGGGGAATTTAAAATTGTCACTGATTAATAATTTTTCAGTGTATATTATGTTAGCATTTAATTGTTGGATTCCATCGGATCCTAATAGTCCATCGTAATGGGCTTTTAAATCTAGAATGTAGAATTCTAGAGAGATTGGGAATTCAAGAAATTTAATATTTGTTTTTCCTTCTGTTTGGGAAAACCCATTAATGGATTTTATAATTTTTATTTTAGGAATGATGTTTTGTATTTCTACAAAATCGGAAGAAATTTATGGTAACAATTATAAATGGTAGATCTTTTAATTTTGATCTTGTTCCAAGGCTTGTATTTGAAAATTTTCCTCTGGAGGAAATGTAATTGTTTGAATATTTTGATCTAGATTATAATTTCTAGTTGTTGATTGAGAGTTATTTTGTGGACCATTTTGGGGTTCCTGTTTTATTTGAGGCAAATTACGATAATTGTTTTTTTGATAGTTATTATAAGGATTATAACGATAAAAATTTTGATTTTGCTGAAAATTGTTTTGATTAGGATAATTGTTCCTAAATGATGAATTTTGATAATTAAACCTTGGGGTTTGAAATTAAGTTTGATCATTGAATTGTAATTGTCTATAATTTTTTTGAAATTGAGGTCTTTGGAAACCTTGATGAAAATTTCTATGTTGAGGAATTTGATATTTTGGGTAATTAACCACTTTAAATCTTAATAAATTTTTAATATTTAACTGTTCATGAATTATATTGTTTGCGTCGAGTAATGATTTTGGAGCTCGTGCGCATAGTGCTGTTTTAAATGGTTCTTTGATACCATTTATTAAAATATTTAGACATTTGTCTCTATATGTTGAGAGAAATGCTTCTCTGACATCTTCGTCTTCATGTTGCATTGTTACTTGGTTAGCAATTAGAGCATTAATTGAGACAATTTTATTATATAAAACTAACGGCTCTAAGTTTTGTTGTATTAGGCTGAATAATTCTAGTTCTAGAGTTACAATATCTCTAGTATCGGAGTATTTGTTTATTAAATGATTTTTTATTTCTTGCCAATCTGTTGGCACATTATACGTTACTAAAGATTCATTTGCTTTTCCCTGAATTTTGTTCCTGATATTTTCTATAATAATTTCGTATGCTTGTGTATTTTTTATCATATAGCAATGATTTAGTACCTGTTCTACGGTTTGAATGAATGAGTAAACTTCGTTTCTGTTTCCATTGAAGTATTGAATTTCCCTAGTAATACTATTTACTTTAAATAAATTTACTACTTCTTCAACTTTATTAATCGGTGTTGTAATTTCACTATTTTTATTACTCTGATTAGCTACACTAGATAGTTCTTGATTTGAGGAGTTTTGATCAGATGCCATGGTTATTTCGTTTTTATTTCGATTTATTTGTTTATTAGTTTTGATTCCAAATTTTTCTTTTAACTGATTTATTATTTTTTCTGTCTTGGCAATTTTAGCAATGTCTTCTGAAGTCCGTTTTGCTAATGATTTTTTCTTTAAACTTTGTAGGTAATTTTTTAATATTTCTAATTAAATTTTTAGAGGATCAGACATTTATCTAATTAATAATTCAAAGAATTTGAGGTTTCCAATTTACTAAATTGGTAAATTTTAAGAGTTGTGGTAATTTTCTTACCGCTCTATAATAATAGGTTATTCTGTTTTTCACAGGCCTATTGAAATTTTGATTTTTATGCGCGTTAAAATTTCGAAACACTACACTGAGAAAAAATATAGGTAAAATTCCGTATTTTTTACGTATTTTCTAACTATCCTTATAGGCTGTTTTGGGACAACAAGAATTTCTCGTTGTGTGTTCTATACTTTAGCAAACAATCTAAAAGGCTGAACCTCTTTCTAAATAGTAAGTATTTCTGTTTCAATAAAGATAATAAAACATCTCACTTGGAATTTTAATTATATAGTATTGGTGATTTCGCTTTAGTTATTGGAGGAACAAACTAAATTTATAGGATTAAAATATTAGAAATTGAAATAAAATTCCATATTTTTGGAATTATCTCAATAATTTTAGGGTATACTACCTTATTTTTTTGTAAAAAAAAAATAATAATACCATTTATGTGTCAACAAACCTGTACTGTATGGAACAGACTACGGCAAAATTAGGAGTAGTTTCTATCGATTTGATGACCTAAAAATTAATTGGTAAAACTACCTGGTTTGTATATGGTATATCCCAATAAAGTTTAGGAGAAATTCCATATTATAGCTAAATGTCCGTTCTTTAAAGGAGCCCAGCGAATATATAAAGGGCAATGTTCAATAATTTTAGGAGATTTATAGGTAATAATCCAATATTTTTGGGAAACTGCCAGTAAATTGGAAAGGCCAAATTAGGAAATATACCTATAATTTAGTATAACTTACTCATATACCTGTGATATTACCTAAATTGTATTGGACATAATACAACAAAATTTGGGGCAATATACGATCAAATTGGAAGCGTATCAATTAGTTGGTTCAACTCACTCCTCTACATATAGTAAATCTCCATACCGTTTGGAAAAAAGCCATATATGAGGTAGATTCTTCCGTAATAAGTAGGTTGCCAACCATAATAAGGAGGCCACACTACTTTATTAATAGCACTAGCAGAGGTAATATTCCTAAATCACTTGCGATATCACTTATATTGTAATGACCCATCTACTATAATATTTGGGGCGAACCTATAGTTTATTAAACTTACCTATGAACCTGTAGTTGGGAACACTTATTAGTTTTATGAGAATAAAAACAAATAACTTAGAAATTTATATATACACATTTTTATTATTAACTATATATAAAGAATTTTTATAATAATACAAATAATTCAATTGGTTATTTTATGATTAAGTTATGTACAAACAGAAAATTAATCAGGTAAATATTTGAAAATGTCGAATTAATATCCGGTTACATAAAACGTAGATTTACATTTATTAATTGTGTGAAATGACAACATGCTTAAATTTAATTCGATTGACTTTTGAATGTTGGTTTTATCTACAGCAAAAGCATACAGGTGATTATCAAAAAAGATTGTCTTTAACAACTGACAAATACAAAAACAAATTTCGTTAGGAAGAACTGCAAAACTCTGGATCAAACCAAAACTTGGTAAATCATCTTCGTTGTCATAGGCGACAACCATTCCTGATTTGATTTTAAATTTTGAGACTTCAACCCAATTAACAAATTTAATATTATTACTTATACATTTTAGATTCTCTAATATAGCTACATCCAAATTTTCAGAATAACTTTTTATTTCTTTTCCCAAAAATAAGAATGGAACGAAATCATTATCACATTTACTTTTGAAAAATCCTAACTGAAGCCGTTCGGCAATTGTATGGCAAATATTTCTTCTTGATCTTGTAGAATTTGCTATTTCCTTTAGTTGCTTGTGTTTTGCCTCATGCCTCATTACCCAAAACTGCTTAATGGGGCCAAATTTTCTAATTAAAGAAGGGTAGTGCGTCAGGAAGTGATGTTTCGGTTTTAACGGAAGCTTGAGATGCTGAAGGTACAATGAATGATGCAAAATTATTAACATTTCTAATTGAGCAATATTACTTTCACAAATTTTCTCTAGAAATAAAAGGTCGATAATTTCTCGTAAAGTTAAAAATATTTTCCACATAACATCACATTCTGGGATTAAATCACCAATAATTAATCCTAAGTATTTTATAAACCACATCAACTCGGACGCGGAATACCTTAACTTGTGGTTTTTTAAATTTTCTATTGTAATTTCTTGAGGCCTATTCACATTTTCAAATTCTCCGTAGTAAAACCCGGTTATTCTATTATTCAATATTTTGATATCGAATGTTTTTTTTTGTATGAAATATAATAAAATGAAAGCAACTTCAAAGTTACAAAATCCTTCGTAAATATCATGAAGTAAGTCGACGCTGAAATTTTTGGATACATGAAAGTTTCGCAATTCATTAAAAATGCATCGTGAGATTATCCCAGTTCTTTTGGGGTCAGACATTTTCAAATCGTTCTCGTAGTTATAAGGGTTCCTTAATATTAAAACGTTTTCCTTAGTGGCTGTTTTAGTTTCATTTTTATGCATTCTGCATATCCTGCAAAAATAATTGGCTGAGAAACTTTCCGTAAATCCAAGCATAGAATTAAGTCCTAAATTATCGCCAATGCAAGAAACAAGAACGAAAACGACTTGTTTTCCCAATATATTGACGGGATTAGCTTCTAAGTCCTTTAAATCATCAATTAGTAAACTGAAAATTGAATTGCCATATTTTTTTTTGTCGAGCGAATTGAACAAAAGTGTTACAAAGATATTATCAAGTCTTGAACGATATTCTTCAGAAATAAAAGAAAAGGACACGTACACAGCACCAAGTTTCTGATAGCCTGTCCTTGAACCTAATGGGTTGTTAACCTCAAAATCATCGTAATATACTAGCAAAGGCAAAACAACACTATCAGATTTATAGTTTGAACAGATATTTTTCCAAAATGAGGTCTGAATTACATTACATATGGTATCTTTTTCTCTATCTAAAATATTTAGATAATCCATAACATGAGCAAAGACACTCTCATTTTCAAGAAAGGATAGTACACTTTTCTTCAAAGATATGAATTTATATTTTACAGAAATATTTTGCATTGTCATAGCTCCATTGTGACGCAAATAATCGAGTCTACTACCAATTGTATGAGATGTAGTAGGAGTATATAAAGAGTTTCGCTGTAACATTTGAAATCTTTTGTGTTCTGTGGAAATATCATGAAAAGGATTTTCGAAAATATCTTGAATTGCTAACACCGAATTATCGTCTGTCGCGCCGTTAGATTTCACTGTATCTTCAACAATTTTTTTAAATAAGCCACTTTTAAAATATTCAGAAAAGGTATTTATTATATATTGTATATCTTTTCTACAAAAAGAATGTTTTTTATATAAACGATTGATTAAATCTAAATTAGCTTCATTTTTTAGAACTTCATAATCCAATTGTTTTAAGTCATCACATTTGAAAGGTGCACAAGTGTCTTTTTCGGGTTTATTGTAGGAACATTCATGTAAATCTAAATAATTTGAATTCGCGGTGGGTGCTGTATGATTAAAATGTTTCTTAATAATTTCATTTTGAAAGTGCTTATCAATATGTTTCTTAAAACTATTTATAAAAGTAAAGGTTCGTTCAACTGTACATACTTGACATTTATACGTTTTGATAAATTTATGGATATTTTTTAAATGGTGAATGTAAACTTTGCCATTAGGCATAAGTTTGTTACATGAAAAACATTTCATTTTAAATCTAATAATAACGAGCTTACTGTAATAAAATTCTTATCCCACGGGGTTGATATTTCGTATACTAGCTTCTGAATTAGGAGCCAAATGTGCTCTGACGCTTCAGGAAATTTAGCGTTTAACGCCGTGAAACTTTTAAAGCAGCTGTCAATAGCATCGAGTGATCCCTTGCATCTAAATAGAGTATCATCGATTGCCAGGTACGTCTCACTTATACTTGAGTAGTTTTCCCCCACAAAAATTAAAGTTGGCTGTAAAGTTTTTTTTTCTTTAAGCAGTTGACTTCTAATTTTTCCAAGTTGCTCATGAACCAAAACAGTTTCCTAAAAATATTTAGAAATTAAAATTCGCACTTCATTCTACACAGTTAATGAAATACTTACAGAAACTAGAGTTATAAAAGCATGAGCACTTTCTTGATTCGAATAACGTCCAATGCCACTTGATTTCCTTTTGCGAACTGTTGTAGCAAGTAGATGAGGTAATATGAAAAAACCAACATGTCCACTTCGGTTTAACAATATATCGTTAAGCTGTTTTTTATTTTTTTTAACCGCAAGTGTGATTAATTTCTCGTTCAATTCTGGCCATTTCTTAAACAGGTTATCTGAAGAGTCGTTGTACAAAGATTTAAAATCAATATTTAAATATTCGTAACCATCTGCTGATCGCAAGATTGGGAAGCGGTCCATATAGTTTGTAATGGTAAAATTAATATTGTCTTTAAAAAGTTGAGCTCGAGCTTCGACAGTATCAATCCAATATTCTTTTATTTTTGGTAGTGGTTCTAAATACTTCTCCAAAAATTTCAGCTTTGTAAGTATTTCTTCTGATTGGGACCGTTCTTCATTTGAATCTGTACATACAGACTTATTAATATCCAAATTCTTCCCACGTCGTAAATTCTTCTTGAAAGTTTGCAGTTTCTCCCAAAGCTTACCAGAAGCCTTTTTTTTTGTTTTTTTTGAGTAAGGGATGTAATATAATTCACTAGATTCTTTAGGAAATAGGGCGACTATGTCCGATGTAAGTTCTTGGAATCGCTCAGTAGTTACTTTAAAATCAGTTTCATCGTGATATTTGCCAACTTCAAACTCCTTTACAATAATTACGTTCACTAATTTATTCCGATGATACTCATCTAGGCCATTATTTTGCGTATAAAATTTTAAAATCGATTTTCCTTCTCCCGCTGATAAATAATCCTTTACTGTTCCTTTCTGTCTTCGAATTGTGAAAATGTTGTCTAGCTGCAAATAAGTTGAACCGGATGTTGAGGATGGGCTGAATAACGCACAGGCTGTTGATGATGGTCCGGCTTCAATCGCACTAATAGAATTTATTGGATTATTACCTGCAACCTATTTAAAAGTAAAGTAGGTAATTTCGAATAGGACTGAATTTAAAAGATGTTAATAACCTCTATATAACACGAGTCAGAGTTTGTTAGCTCAATCCCAAGTAAAGTGTTATCGTTGTCGGATGCTGAGTTGTATATGTTTTCAGTTGATGATGATCTGAGATCCCTGGAATCGAGCGCTTCAGGATTAATATGTTCCGAATGTGTTATGTTGCACGTATGTGATAGAGTACTATTAGATCTCGTTGAGTGATTATCATCAATCTAAAATCATAAGTTAAACAATTAAAATACTACAGTGCTACAAAAATTATCAAATTATACATTTAAGCAGATGTGTCACAAACATAATATATTTAAGCAAATTAAAATAAAGCTTTACAATACTAAGCCAATTACAAAATAATATTACTATAAGCAAATAGTCCTTACCAATAACACGTTGCTCCTAAATTCGGCTGAAAAAAAATTCCAAAATTTCATTCTGGGACCAGCTTTTTTGACAATTCTACAAACATTGTCATAATCTATTAATCTAAATGAGTCATCATCAATTTCTTCATATACGTTTAAAAAAAGCCAAACAAACAAAAAGAAATAAGATGAAGAACTATGCTATACATAGGTATATGAACGTGCGTTAATTATGTTTTTCATCTAAGAACCATGACATACAGCGGTTTTCGTCGGCTCGGCAGCCAAGTTTTTATTGCTTTTGCAGTTTTACTTTTTTTTCTTAATTAAATATGTGTCTTTTCATTTGTTCCGGTACCGAAAACCCTGTGTGTCCTGATTCTAGGACAACACCAAACTTCAAATCTTAACTTCTATGATTATACCGATTACAATATATATTACTAAAACAAGCCACTATAATAAACTATTATCATTAGAAAGATCAGCTTGGTTCATCATTACGCCCCGCTAATCTTAAAGGTAATTTTTCGTTTTATATATGCAATCTTTTGTATAAAACTGATGAATATATTAAAAAATCAAAACCAATACAAATGTCTCTGAAAGTCGCTCTGATCGCACGTATAGCTACACCAACAAAAAAAAAATTGTACACTGACTGGGTTTATTTATGAATACGCGTATTATATAATATTTAAATATGAAATACGAATATTTATGTTAGTCACGTGATGAATGTATAGTTTACGGCGGTATATCACTAATACTAATACACCAGAGCACTGTTCTTATATTGTTATACATTAATTTGTATTGGTTTTGGCCAAATATTCATTTAAAATTCACTAAAAAAATAAAACCTATATTCTATGCACCTTTGTGAAAATAATATTTGTTTAACTAAATACAAATTTACCTTCAAAAACAGCAATCAAATCAGTGAGATTCCACGCGGTTAATCGATTTTTCCACAAGCTCATTTTTAATAAGTTTATTTTAAGGATCTGCACAAATCAAAATCACTATTTAACTTAACAACGTATTATTCACTATAAAATTCACTATTTAAATTTTCACTTCTGTTAATAATTTGTTTAAAAAAATAAAACACTTTTAAAATTTTACCAGCTGTGATAAAGATTGCATCCGATCAATCTAATTCGTAAAGTGAACTGCATCAAATAAAATATTCTATAACGGGATGAATAGACAACTGGTCATTTAGCTAAATATATAGGAATAATACCAATACACATTGATGCGCCTTCTCTAAAAAAGAATGAATATCCAATACGTGTTGTTGATGTTGCCATAAAGTATAAAGAAAGGATTTCCTTTGTATCGAAATTGAGGTCTTATCGTGAAATCCGACCAGGAAAATTGTTGTAGTTTATATGTGAATAATTACATGACAGTTTGTATCGCATAATATAATTAATTTAATAAACATAACATACAGTGACGCTTGTTACTAAACTAACACTATAGTAATAACTTCAATAGATATTGACGTATGTGCTTTAATAAAGGCGGCAGGCCCATATGTATCGGTGGTATTTCCTACTTAAAGGATTTAAGGCAATATTTAGAAAATATGGCACCATGAACCTTTTTTTTCAGAAACACGCAAAATTTTTAGTTACTTTTTATGAAATTTACTTTTCATATTATTTTAGTATGTATTACCAGTACTTTATAAAAGTACCTACCCATATTTCCTTTAAGTTTCAATGGATCTTGTACATTTAAGTTCATTGTACAAATTATTTATAATTTCAAAGACTTATTTTCTGTAAGAAAAATAGACTTAAAACTTGGCTTTTGCATTTTATAGGTAGCCATTTTATGAGAAAAAATAGCGTCAATTCAATGTTAAGCATCTTTTTGAATTTTATCAAACCTGTAGCGAGCTCTAATTGGCTTGCCTAACTCGCTACTTGAAAACTCGATGTGTTTTAATTAGCAAATATTATACAAATTTTTTGAATTTAAAAATGGTTTCGAGTTTTCTTAAAATAATTGCATAATAGAAGATAAGAAATTATTAGGTTTACATTGCATCGGATTCAATATCAACTAAAAATTACCTTTTCTATTTTTGTTATTCGTAACTATGTAGTTAGGAAATGAAGAATATTTCACAATTAAAAAAAAATTTATATAATTTGAAATTTTACAATTCATTGACTTTTTTTTATCAAAATTCAACATGTACTAGTTTTTAACAAAATTAGAAAAATCTTGCATACAACACGTTAGGAAATGTCATTTTGTGTAACTTGTGTGAACTCGGCTTCGCTCGTTTCGCAAATATCCTACTCTTTACACAAAATTATGCATTTCCTAACTGGTTGCAAATAGTTATTTTTATGCCTGAAATTATACATAAATCCCAAATAAAATATCATTGCCGTGGGTGGGTTGCCTGGTTGGCCATTGAATTTAATTATTACTGTATTGTACTGTACTGTACCTAATTTTTTCACCCATTTACTATGTAGAAAATTGACATACCAATAAAAGTTGGTATAATTTCTATTCCATTAGTTCAGTTTTAGTACAGAAGTAAAGTTGATGTGCAACTACTATATACATTGTAGACCAACCAATATCAATAGGGGGATTCTTCAAAATATTATAGAATCGAAAAATTTTGGTTATTAAAACTGTTTACCTAACTTTTAAGGAAGCTTATCCCATGTCTTATAGGATTGTCACAAATACATGTTGTTTGAATTTCTCGTTGCATGGGAAATGTTTCCAGAATTCAGTTTCCTATACATTTTCTGTGTAAGACCAATGTACTTTTTTCTCAGTGTACGACGACATTAATTCTAATTGTCGGGTTACCCTTTTTTATACAGAATTTTAC
The DNA here is from genome assembly GCA_963556165.1 of Tipula helvola. Taxonomy (NCBI): domain Eukaryota; kingdom Metazoa; phylum Arthropoda; class Insecta; order Diptera; family Tipulidae; genus Tipula; species Tipula helvola. The sequence goes on along the minus strand of OY744481.1, from coordinate 357,439,524 downwards.
ACAGAATATTAACACTTTTCACTCTTTAGTAATAAGTAAATGGAAATGGAAATTACTTACATGAATATTATAATGAACTTTATATTTTCGTGGTGATCAGTCACAGGATACGTTGTCCAAATTTTGTGTTGTTGTTTTTTATTATTTAAACTTTTGTATTATAATCGTTGTGCTTGCCACTGGTGGGGCTGTGTCCAACGATTTATTTTACTTATTTACACTGATTTTAACACTTTTCCGAAACTGCGCCAATTATATCGTGGTTTGTGGCCGATATAATAAATTTATTTTTTTAGGAAGCGACCAATGTTATTTTTTCAGCGTAATATTATTTAAATAAAAAAAATAATATAATATTCGTTTTTTGTTTGTACTTTATTTCACTTAAACTGTATAAAGTTAGAAAAAGGAATGAACATAATAATTATATTATAAGAGAGTATTTATATGAGATTATACAATGAAAAGATTGTGTTTATGTAATACAATGGTATGATTGATCACAAAAAGGGTTTTATTGTTTTTATATTTTTAATTTTATGGTTTGATAAAATATTGCTTTAATCTTATTCTTAAAAATTATACTTATGTATGAATACAATATATACTATATAATACAATACATGCTATTGATAACATTGATTATATTATTGATTTGTATTAGGGTTAACACGTGTTGTTGGATGATGCGGATGTAACTATCGAACCAGCATGTCGCTTTGCTTATATCACAAAAACCTGAAGTTAAATATTACTTTTGCACAAGTTATATTCAATGTATTTTTAAATTGTGTAATTTATATAATCCACAAGCAAGTTTAACTTAACCAGGTGGCAAAAATAGCACTGCTATTAGTAGCAAATTTTAATAAACGTAATGTAAAATTAATAAATTAGTATAGGCTTTTCAACTAAGCTGCCTACCAATAAATTACTTATGCATTATCAGCCCAATTGTAGAAAATAATAAAAGTGGAATGCAGTTTTTACTTTAAGTTGTTACTTAAATTAACTAAAGTTGAATGGAATTATAGCTTACAAGAAAGTAAAAATAACACAGTTTAAGTTTTAGCATTAGTTTATTTGGCAACGCTTTATCAGTTACATTAACTATGGTTTGTATGTTACATTTTCAGATTTCAAATAGCAAAAATAGCCACCACAAAGTTTAAGCAATAGTAAATTTATCTAATATATTACTAACAAATTTACAGGGTTGGCCAAAAGTCGCAAAATGGTTACAATACTTATTAAATTAAAAAAATATATACATACATATAATTTTATTTTGCAGATTTTATAAAGAAAACTACGGCAATTAACCATTCAAATGATTATGAAATTACACTTTCAAAACAAAGGATCAATAATTCTAACTCAATGATCACCCTTACGGCGAAAGTGATTTTCCATGCGGATCAATGATTAGACATTTGCTGGAGGGTTGTTTACTGAATTATATTCCTCAAAACAATCAATCAAACGTCTTTAGAAAATTCCTACGCTGTATTGGCGGCGATGTGCTCGTTCAGTTAGATTTATTGATGCTTGATACATTTCACAATTTGTTTCCGCTATTCGGCCGTGAACTTACCATGGTTAATTTCCAAGGTCTTATTTATAAAATCTAAAGAATATTTTTGTTTATGTTGTTAAATATTGCAATCCCTTCGTAACATTTGACGTTTTTATAAGAAGCTTTTCAATGTAAATAATTTATCACTAAACTTAAAAAGTATACAAAAATTATTTTGCTAAAATTTATAAAATATAAGAGTACGTATAGTATATTGATACAATTGATACAATTATACAAAAATATGTTATTGTGTGATGTATTAACCATTTCATTATTCTCATTACAATATACCTACTATTAATCTAATTTAAAAAATAGACAAATAATAAGTGATTTCATACATATTTAAAAATTCTAAATGAAATAGAAAATTAATTAGTAATTGCAATAAAAAAAATTTAACTTATGGCTTATTTAAAAATAAAACATTTTGTGTTTAAACTTTCAGGTTAAACATAAAATAAAATCACTGTAGATGTTTGTGATCATCAATTATTGTAACCTAGAAAGAAACCAAAATTAAGAAATTCATAATCAATATTTAAAATATTCTTACCAGTTGCATTGTATAACGTTTACCACCTAATTACCTGAAATTTTAATAAGTTTAATTAATATTTTCTGTTTGCAATTAATAATAATTTTAATACTCATCTTTTTATGTTCTTGTTGCACACAGTCCAAATTATAAACAAATTTGTCAAATGTCATAATCTGTACTTTATCACAATCAAAACAACGTAATAGATTTGTGTTTTTTGCGTGCGGTTACATGCAACAACTTTTAGTACAGCGTAAAATTGCTTATTATTTAGATTAAAAACTAGTTTTATGCGGCAATACAGGCTATGACAATTTTTATAAAACATTACAAAGAAAACTTAATTTTCAATTACTTTTACTGAAGCCATCAAAGAAACAAGTGATTAAAATAAAAACAGTGTGTTAAAAAAATAGTAAAATAAAGCGTTCATTATTTTTAAATCTGATGTTGCAATTTCTGCATTTTTATTTAATTCATCTGATTCATCTGGAGTTCAACAAACAATAGAATATTTTGGCCGTGTATCATCATCCATTTTCATCATTTCGTTGCCGCAAAACATTCCACCATTTTCTCGTCCAGTCCACATACATTTTTTGGTGCCGAAACCCGGGATACATCTATATACAGTATTCAATCAGATAAGTAGCTAGCCTTTAATTTTATTTATTCTGCTTTTACTAAAATTTACGAGCATATAAAATATATCCAACGTGCTCTTTCGAATTTACTGTGCGAGATAAAACCGCGTGGAATCTTAACAAATTTTAATTACCGGAATCGAAATAACGAGTATCGAGTGTGATCGTGAAATAATTTAATTTAAAATGGGTGACAGATTAGAACGTCTGCGTGATCGAGCACATGCTCAAATGGTGCAAATTCTACAATTTGGAGAAAATATCACGGTAGATACCACTATCGAGGCTATAAACACCCGTTTAGAGACATTAGAAGCCAGATATCAAACTTTCAACGAGCTGGAACTCCAACTATTCGAGAACCCAACGTATAAAGCGATCACTAAGGAAGTTGACGAAACGTACTATAAAGCACGAGAGCTTTTAGAACAAGCTTGTGGCCGTCGTGGGCGAGGTGGTGTTAATCCCAATCGCGATTTAAATACTACGCTTGAGCAATTCTTCGAACAGCAAAAGACATTTTACGAAGGTGTGAATACGTCACAGAAAGTGCGGTTACCGAAAATTAACATTGAACCGTTTTCGGGTGATTATAAACATTGGGCGTCTTTCCACGATCTCTTTAAAACGACAGTGCACGATAATCACAGTATTAATGATGTTCATAAACTACAAATGCTCAAAGTCTTACTTAAGGACGAAGCTGCTGCGCTAATTCGTCATACTCCTATTATCGAATCCAATTATGCAGAAGCTTGGGAAAAATTATGCAAGCGGTATAATAAAATGACTCCCATAGTAGCAACACTAGTGCAATCTTTTATGGAGCAGAAACCATGTATACAAGGCAACGGAAAGGAACTGAGGCGAATTGCTGAAACATCCGATGAAATTATTCGTGGATTGCGGGTATTGGGGCCGAACGCTGAAACGCGTGATCCATTCCTCATACATATTTTGTTAGGAAAGATTGATGACGAGACAAAACAACTGTGGGCAAATGAGTCTGTTGACAAAGATTTCCCGACGTTCGAGAATCTGCTGTCATTTCTGAATAAGCGTTGTGATGCCCTAGAGATTTGCGGATCAACCAACAAAAAAATGACAACCAGACTAAGTGCAAAATCATTTGTATCAACTCAGCCAAATCCAACATTTTACTGTATCGTATGCAAGCAGCAGCACCCTACATTCAAATGTCCTGAATTCAAAAATATGAATGTAGAGACAAGATCAAAATTTGTTTCGGAAAACAATTTATGCGGCAATTGTCTGAAGAAAGGACACACTGGTACCAAGTGTTTTTCTAGGGCATCCTGCATCATTTGTAAAAATAGACATCACACATTGCTGCATCAAAGGCAAAAGGAAATACACGGCTCCAACCAAGTGTCAACCAACCATCATATTACAGTGGATCAATCACCAGAAGACCGACTATCACAATCAAGCTACATAAGGCCGTCACGATCATATCCAAGTTCCAAAACTGAAGAACCGTAAATGTCCAACAACCAGATTAACGCAGTACTACACACACACTACTCATCTATAACCACGTTAATACCGACAGCAGTTATTAACATTCAATCACGTAACGGCGACCTCCAGCCATATCGAGCATTACTAGATTCGGGTTCACAAACTTCTTTCGTAACCGAATCTTGCGCTCAAAGCCTAGGCCTAAAGCGAAGCCAATCTTCCGTATCCATTTACGGCCTAGCATCAACACCGGCTGGAAAGACAAGAGAACAAATCGATATGACCATATATTCGCGAACAGATACAACTTATCAAGTAACAGTCACGGCTCATATCATCAACAACATCAAACTTTGTTACCAACCAAGCCAGTAAATGTCAAAAATACAACTATACAATTGTAGTTAGCCGATTCCCAGTTTTACATACCAAATAAAATAGATGTTCTTCTTGGAGCCGATGTATTTTTCGCAATACTCAATCCAGAAAGGCGTGAAATTGACGGATTACCAACCTTACAATCGTCCAAACTAGGCTGGTTAGTAGCCGGAGCATGGCATAATTCAATGGCAAACCTAACTAACCTGCATATCACTACTGATCCAGTTCTTGAAATTACAAACGAAGGCCTACATCGGGAAGAAGAAAAAATATCTGAAGTGGAACAAATTCCGTCTCATATCAATCCAGTTACTAATACATATGAATGTGATTTAACCATAGCACGACGAGAAAATCCTCAAGAAATTTGGTGTGACAACGGATCAACATTTATTAGAGCTCGCCGAGAATTACAACAAATAATGCAGCAGCTAACCACTAAAATAAACAATGTACTAATTTCTGATTTTCTATTGCAGAAAGGCATTAATTTCCAATTTAATCCACCACACGCTCCTCGTTTTGGCGGTGTGTGGGAATCCATAGTTAAGTCATTAAAATACCATATGAAGCGGGTCACAAATATTTATCCTATGTTCAAGAAGATGACAACACTTATAATCCAAATTGTGTCACTCCTGAATTCAATGTTATGCTGCAGACTAAATGATGATCGAGCCAATTTACAAGTTTTAACGCCTGCTCATATCCAGCATCGTTCTCAAGGGCTTTGGAAGCGATGGTATCGAGACTATCTCACGTCATTGCAACGTGCCAAATGGAAATACAAAACTGAGCAGTTTAAAGCCAATGACGTCGTCCATATAAGAGAGGATAATTTATTTCCAAGTCAATGGGTATTTGTCAGAGGAACAGCGATTCATCCTGAGTGGCAGCATCACACGAGTAATAACATTAAAAACAATCAATAAGTAATTTATCTTAAGTAATACAATTCCTTAAGGCGTGGGAGTATGTTTGTGATCATCAATTATTGTAACCTAGAAAGAAACCAAAATTAAGAAATTCATAATCAATATTTAAAATATTCTTACCAGTTGCATTGTATAACGTTTACCACCTAATGTTTGCAATTAATAATAATTTTAATAGTAATCTTTTTTTTTTTTTTTTTTTTTTATGGTTTAATTTATTTGTTTGGTTCGAACATTACTGTTTATAACACCAAAATTTACAGATACTTTATTTTTATTTTTCTTTATTATTAATTTCTTTTTATTTTATATATTATTTCAAGTTTAATTTTGAGTCGCAATTTGTGACCCGTTTTATTTTTTCACTTTTATTTTTTGTGATACCACCGACTAGCACGGATATATGGGCCTTGTACATTAAAAATGCAGTACCCAGTACCACTATCTATTTTATCAAGCTGTTATTTGTGATACCCTCGCTATTGTACACGATATAACGGGCCTTTCACGATATTGCGCAGTACCCGGGACCACCAGCTTGATAAAGATGTTCACACGATAAGATCTATATTGCGACTAATATACTCATCTTTTAATGTTCTTGTTGCACACACTCCAAATTATAAACAAATTTGTCAAATGTCATAATCTGTACTTTATCACAATCAAAACAACGTAATAGATTTGTGTTTTTTGCGTGCGGTTACATCCTAAGTATTTTTATATCCGACAATTTTTGGATTTTTCTGACACTTTGCTGATTTCATCACCGATTTTTTTCCGAAATAATGTCCGACTTATTCTAAGATTTACTATGAAAGTTGGCCACAAAAATCGGAAAATGATGACAAAAAAAGTGAGGTTATGTCGCACAAAAATGGGCGGGGCTTACAATATAAAATTTGGCGGGGAAATTTCGCTTTTACATACATACATACAAACAATCAAACATGGCTACTTAAATAAAAACAATTTTTTTTTTTTATTTTAAAATTTTATTAACACAATATTTTTTTTTTTTTTATTTACACAATATTTTTATTTTTTTTATTTTTTTAAATAATCCAATTCGCGTTCATCTATAAATAAAAATCGATTTTATTATTATTATTAATTCGTACACACAAAAATAAAAATTCTACAAACCCAAAAATAATCGCACAACACAAAAAATAAAATTTAAGTTAAAGTAAAAACAAAACACAACCACTCATAATGGCGTCTCACACAAAACTAAAGTTGTAAAATTTGTAAACACAAAATAAAAAAGTACACACCAACACCAGCATCTTTGCTGTGTCAAAATCAAAAGTTGGAATTTGGAAACCCAACCCAATTTCATCATTTTCCGATTTTTTGTACCAATATGCTGAAAAAAAATTCATATTTTCAGCTTTGTTATACTTGCGATGCAACAACTTTTAGTACAGCGTAAAATTGCTTATTATTTAGCTTAAAAACTAGTTTTATGCGGCAATACAGGCTATGACAATTTTTATAAAACATTACAAAGAAAACTTAATTTTCAATTACTTTTACTGAAGCCATCAAAGAAACAAGTGATTAAAATAAAAACAGTGTGTTAAAAAATAGTAAAATAAAGCGTTCATTATTTTTAAATCTGATATTGCAATTTCTGCATTTTTATTTAATTCATCTGATTCATCTGGAGTTCAACAAACAATAGAATATTTTGGCCGTGTATCATCATCCATTTTCATCATTTCGTTGCCGCAAAACATTCCACCATTTTCTCGTCCAGTCCACATACAGTAGATACATTTGTTACTAATTCAATATTTATGATCTGCTAAACATTTTCTAAAATAAATTATTAAATAAATTTAAAAAATAATTATCAAAATTAAATTCTGAATTAATTGGTAATTATGGCCTATTTTTTAAATCTGAGATAAGTGTGATTACACAAGGAATTTTTTCGTCGTATTTCGTATATATTTCATAAAAATACTGTTGTACAAATAACCATAAATTATAGCATGGTTTAGGATACTCAAGATAAAAAACTTGGAACAATTTAAATGTTGTATCGAGTGCCTCTAGAAAGCTTGCAAAGATATATTTGTATCCGTCGAATATTGTAACAAATTGCGGCCTCTCGGAATCCATTCCAACAGCAGTTAGGATTGGTTGAAACTTCTTTTTTTCCTCAAGACATAATTTTTGTTGTTCATCAATGGTTTTATGCATCTCCATTAAATTGCCAGGAGTTATTATAAACGAATTTTGACTATCTCTAATGGTAAATCTGGTGAACGTGTGTTTTTTTTTTTCTTACAACTTAAAAATGGTGGCACGAGAGCAATTAAAATCTTCAGTAGGCTAATGTTGTAGGTGTCTGGGAAAAAGTTAAGATAAAATAAAAATGTATATATTAGATATTAAGTTAATTTTTAAATAAATGTAAGATCTATCAAAATCATTATTAATTAAGTAAGCGAGAAGAAATGTGAAACATTTTTTCAATCTCTTTTAATCATTTTGAAGTTGTCAGTATCAATGCTTAAAGAGCTTTGTTTCGCCATCGTATCCATAAACTTAATTCTATCTTCTGCATGTTTAATGTTGGTTTTTATAATATCTGGAATTTTTTTTACAAAAACATCCCACTTTGCATAAATGTTTAATTTTCCCGGATAGATTGTTTGAAAATCAATATTTAGCTATAAAATTAAAAATATAATTTATGTAGTAAGTAAATTAATAAATACAATATTTTTAGAAATTCTTACCAAATCAGGACCAAATGCATGTTTAAAAAGCGGCCAATCTTGAAAAATGTAGGATTTCTGACATTCTCTGGTTTGAGGTTAGCTGTCATTTATCTAGCAAAATCTCCCGAGGACTTGTCATAGTCGATATTGATATTTAGATTATTTAAGTATTATCACTTCATCATGATTTAATCAAGAATTTAAAAAAAACATTAAATTGGAGAGTAAACGTAAAAGTTAATCGAAAATTTCCAAAATAACTGATCGCCCGCGATCTTCGATTCAATACGTCTTTCAGAACTTCCAAAAAAAACAAATCCGTAAAGATGGTTGCTGGGAGTGGTCGCAACCGAAAGCGGAACGAACGTCAAATACGTATAATAGAGGGGGACATAAAGCAGAATCGAAAGCTTAGTACTTCAACGATAGCTGAGAAAGTTTATCAACACGAAAAACTAGAGATAAACCACAGACAATACGCAATATTTTGCATAAACAAGAGAATCGTGGATGTGCGGAACCCAAGAAATGTATTTGTCGAACAAAAAAAAAAAATTTAAATGAGCTTGGAATATGCATTGGAATATGTGACTGAGCCCTAAAAGTTCTAAGAAAATGTTATTTCCTCGGACGAAAGTAAATTATCGTTTTTGGTTAATATATGGTCGAGTTATGGTGTGGGGGAAACCCAATACTGAACTTGAGTAAAACATGGTGGCGGAAGAATAAGCTAAAGGAGTGGAAGAAATTTGACCTTCAGTGAAACCATAATGAGTCGGTTTCATTATTTAGATGTTTTGAAGGATAATTTGGTAACGAGTGTTGAGAAAATGGGACAAAGGGACGATTCTCGCTCCGTGCATGACAATGACCAGAAGCATTCCTCAAAGCTGATCAAGGAACTAATATTATACAATGTAAAGTCAACACTCCCTTATACAGCCACCAGATCTCAACCCCATTGATTAATTTATGGCATTATTTGGAGCGAAAGATCCGTCAACACCAAATTATCGGTAAGGAACAATTAGAACGGGTCATTATGGAGGAATGGGCCAAAAATACCCCCGAAATAATTCAGAAGTTGGCTTTCTCAATGGAAAGAAGATTGCAAAGTATCATTGCATGAATAGGTTACAACACCAAATATAAGACTTACTTTGTTTTAACAAATTCCCTCTACTTCCTTGTGTGTACGGACAATTATTTGTCATCGTTTTAGGATGTTTAAATAGTAAATCATATCAAACGTAAGAGTAAACTAATTTATATAATATTATTTTCATGTTCTTAAATGTAACTTGAGTTTTAAAAAATTTAAAACTGAATTTTTTGTTTGATTTGTAATTATTTTTTTATCAATATTTCTTTAACCAAGTGGTGTACCGAATTTGTTGATACAGAGTAAGTCTTTATACTATGGTTATACGTAAGAATTTTTCGGACCGTCTAATTTGGGGATTAAATTGGGCATTGAGTTTCTGGTTGAGTTTGAGATTAAATATAAGGTGGAGTTGTAGGTTGAGTTGGGGCTGAGTAAGGGATTAAAGTTCAGTAGGTCTGTTCAGATCTTTTCCGAAACTAGATCAGATACTTAGTCAGGTATCGTTTAGAATATCCGAAATATGTCTAACACTGCGGCAAACATTTATTTTAACAAAGAATAAACTCGTTTATTTTTAAAACTTTATAAAGTTTTTAATATTTCAAAATAGTCCACATTATTATTAAAGTATTCAATTTTATTTAGTGCAAGCCGTTCCGTCTACTTTTCGGTGTAAAATTTGTATATTATGGGCATCTGCATTCCATTTACAAGCCAAAAATGTTGGATAACGTACCGCTAACACCCAAAGGTTTCGATTCTGATCGATTCTCAAATCGATCGGAAAACATGCTTTTTTACTCTTATACACAACTCCAAGATTGGTATGCGTGAAATTAGTTGCAGAATCCCAACAATACATATCTCCTGTTTGAAATTGGGTGTCAAACAAAACATTTGTTTGCTCGTCGAAAGTCATCATGGCAATTTGGCTTTTCTTGCCACGCTTTCCCAAATAATGCACATCATTGTAATAGTTATTTAGAGAGACGTACGTTTCATTTTGTAGCACAGAATTCGAAATGTAATAAGTTTTTGTCGATGAAAGCGGTGTAATATAGACACGTCGCGAACTAAATATAAAATATCAGTTAATATCGCAATAGTATAAATAAATTATTTGTGTTACAACAACCCACCCATCAGCACTATATTCACCAATCGCCAAGCCGAATATGCCAAAATTCCACTGAAAGTTCATTTTTCCAAACCAGAAATTACCAGCTTCCGGATCCGAACCAAAGAAATTATGAGTCAAACGCCATAATTTATTTGTTTTGTAAGAATAAACCAAGAGAGATCTAAACGCATCGGTAATGTAGGCAAAAGCTTTACCACATCTACTTCCACCACAATCAACAATCACATTTATAAATATAGTATTTGAATTTATAAATTCAGCGGGTATCGTAAATCGTCGTAACACTAAATTTGTCTTTAAATCAATAATTACAATAGCCGGTGATGCAATAATGCGTCTAACTCCGTAATAGTTCGTATAACCATTGTCAACAAGCCACAATCGCTCACATTGATCAATATGAATATACCCCGCAGATATAATCGAGGAATCGCTGTTCAAACTAAGCGTTTGCTGAAGTCGATCTTCGTTCACATAGTTGTCATCAAATGATGGATATGGTATTAAAACAGGTGATTTCGCCACGTTCATAGTGAAATAGTTCAGCGATGATAAAACTCCAATCTTAAATCTGAAAATAGTGTTTAAAATAAAAGAAATTTATATATGTACTTGTAATTATGTAACATTTACCTGAATAAAGAGATAAATATTTTTTTCTTCCATATGGCAAACGACAGAGGAGCATTATTAGCCGGAATATAGCTCCCGGATGATAATGCCTTTCCCCGTATACTGGCATTGGGAAATTTAAAATCAAGAATTCCCCAATAAAATTTTTCTTCAAATCCATATTTGTGTTCAGGTGATTCTGAACTCGAGTGGCATGTAATTGTTGATATCCATGGTATTATGGCCAGAAAAATTATTATTTTCATTTTATTTTATTATCACTTTGGCAAACACAAACGTCAAGACTGTTAAGAACTTAATGCAAGCGTTACTAATATAATACGCGACTTTTAAATGTTTAATTTACATTTTATTTTATTTAAAATTCAAACATGTTTAGTAATAAACATTTGGAAGATAAACTAATGCACTGGAGCATGAAAAAAGGTCAACGACATTAATTTAACTCGACACATGATAATATGACTTATCATTTCAATGCTATGCGATGTAGCATTTTGCAAACCTGTGATAAATATTCTTTAAAGAAAGGGATCTTAAAAGAATAGGAAGGAAAGGCAGAATCATGTCATCAAATTACAGCAGGTCTCATCTTCATATTTCCATCCAAAATTACATCCAAAATTCAACTAACTTACAACCTAAAAAGAATACAATAGTTTACAAAATGAATACAGATCAAGAGTGAAGAATACAATGCGCGTATAACAATGCTAGTAAAATTGCGTTTTGCTATAATTTTCTTTACTCTTGGTATCTGTCACAACTTAAACAACATTTATGCCTTAATTTCTAATTTACAAATAAGTGATGAATAATTCGTTCAAAATTTGATGATATTGTGTTTTATTTACAAGCTAAGTATACTGAATTGAAAACATGTCGCAGAATAACAATTTTAATTTAATTTTCTTTTTAGGTTGTAAGTTAGTTGAATTTTGGATGTAATTTTGGATGGAAATATGAAGATGAGACCTGCTGTAATTTGATGACATGATTCTGCCTTTCCTTCCTATTCTTTTAAGAATACTGAGTTGATAATCTGGATTTGACAAGAACCTTTATCTGGTGAAGTAGTATTCTTTGTTTTGTTTAGGTTTCTGAATACATTTTTGAATATTAAAAATGAACGACGGAATATTTCTTTTATTTTAGGATATAATTAACGTAAGTATAAAATATAACAATAAGGGCAGATCAATTGTCTCAATCTTGGTTTTGGTTTTCATTATGACACCCTGACGACACCGAACATACTCCCCTCCAAAAACCATTTAATTGTTTTTTTTTTTTTTAATCTAATCGTTAAGCGGCAACCGGTACAATTTTGTGATTGGACGTTTAAACATTGATGATTTAGTTTTAACGGTTGCGACCCTGATTAATCCATCATTCCCTTTATGAACGTCGATGATCCGACCCAACGGCCAAACGCAAGGGGGTGAATTGTTGTCATGAAGCAAAACAATATCGTTAATTTCAAAATTACGCTCTTTACCTTGCCATTTAGTTCTTTGCTGCAAAGTATTTAAGTAACTAATGTGGTACTGACGCCAAAACGTTTACACCAATTTTTGGATCCGCTCCCATCGAGTCAGGCGATCCATATTTATTTCTTCGTAATTCGGGCAGGGTAATGCAGTGACTGGTCCTAGTGACAGAAAGTGGGCTGGTGTCAACGCATCAATGTTGCAGGTATCCTCATTTGTAATGGCGCATAACGGCCTAGAATTTAAAATTCCTTCGATTTTAGTTGTAACAGTGGTCATTTCTTCGAATGTAAGATGAGCAGTTCCGATGACCTTAATTAGATGTGACTTGACGGATCGCACTGCTCGCTCCCATAAACCACCAAAATAAGGTGCGATAGGTGGAATAAAATGCCATTTGATGTTCTGCGACGGTGCGTATTCGTGTATTTTTACGTTGAATTCTGTGGATGCGATTAACTTATAGTGTTCGAATAACTTCCGCTTTGCTCCTAGAAAATTAGATCCGTTATCGGAATACATATCCGAAGGAACTCCCCTCCGTGCCACAAATCGGTCTAATGCTGCCAGAAACGCGTCTGTTGTTAAATCTGAGGCGACTTCAATATGTATAGCCTTCGTAGCAAAGCAAACAAAAATGACGAGGAAACCTTTGATAAACTTCGCCCCTCTTCCTTTCTTAGATGATAATGTTAGTGGGCCTGCATAGTCAACTCCAACGATAGAAAATGGGCGACTTGGTATTACTCTAGATCCAGGCAGGTTCCCCATTTGTTGTGTCGATCGTAATGTCGAGTGACGATAGCAGACTACGCATTTTTTACATAAACTACGACTTGCCGTTCTTACTCCTATTATCCAATACTTTTGGCGAGACAGTGCCGTTAACAGTGATGGGCCTGGATGCAGGTACTTCTTATGTAACGAATTCAGAATTAGGCGTCCGATAACGTGTCCACTAGGCAATATAATAGGATGTTTGACACTGTATGAACATGTTGAATTTACCAAACGACCACCGACGCGAAGTGTACCACTTGAATCGATAAATGGCGCTAGTGAAACTAATTTAGAATTGGATTGCACTCGGTTGCCTGTGAGAAGTGATTTAATATCCACGGCAAATTCACTTGCTTGCACAAACTGAATTACCTTGATTTCGGCACGTTCCAATTCTTCCGTCGAGATATATCCCACTGGTTTGTCGATGTTCTTCGCCATGTTGACTACCCTCAAAACATAAGCCATTATCCGTATCAAATGTGTCCAGCTGGATATAGCGTCGAATAACTTTCTTATTGGATGATCGTCCGATGATGCAATCATTATGTGTAATAGGTTTGTTTTGTTTCCCATATGACGTTCTTGAATTGTGTCTGCGACTGTTGGAATATGCGGCCATTCATTTGTTGGTTTTGATAACCACTCTGGACCTTTCCACCACAGATCGTTAGAAACCAGTTTATCCACTCTAATTCCGCGAGTCGCTAAGTCAGCCAGATTTTCTGTGCCCTTGATGTATCTCCAAGTGGAGTCTGGCAGTAGTTGATGAATCGATGAAACGCGATTGGCTACATATGTCTTCCATTTACGTGGGTGATTGGATAACCATGATAGTACTACCATTGAGTCGGTCCATAAATAAATTTGGCTGTTTGGTAACTTGAATGATTTTAATACATGGCTTATTAACTTGGCTAACAGATGTGCTCCGCATAGTTCCAACCGGGGCAAACTCACTTGTTGGATCGGAGCAACCTTGCTTTTTGACGTTAACAATGTTGTCGTAATGACGTCGTTCAACTCCATGCGTATGTATATAACCGCAGAGTAAGCTAGTTCACTCGCATCACTAAATCCATGAATCTGATAGTTAGTCGTTAAATTAGAAACATATCTGGGAATTCGTATAAGTTTTATAGAGTGAAATTGGTTTTGAATATTATTCCATGTGTTTTGCAGTTCTGGTGAAAGTTGGTCATCCCATGACAACCTTTTGAGCCATAAGCCCTGCATGAAAATTTTGACTGAAACGGTAAATGAAGATAACCACCCCAAAGGATCAAAAATTCTTGATGCAACTGATAAAACACTTCTCTTAGTGTATATATTGTTTGTTATGTCTATGCTTTTAAAGGAAAAAACATCGTTTACTGGATCCCAATACAGTCCTAGGACCTGCTCTGCTCGACATTCTTCTGTGATTTGTGTTAGCTCATTGCTGTCACTTAGCTTGGAGCTATTAGATCGCCATTTTCGAAGTATGCATCCGTGATCCTTTAATATTTCCATTAGGTTTTTCTTTAACTGAACTGCTTTCTCTTCACTATCTGCTCCAGTTAATACGTCGTCCACATAGAAGTTTTCCTTGATTACTCTAGCCACGTCGGGATGAGATTCTACACAGTCGTCAGCTATTTGGATTAAAGCTCTAATTGCGAGAAATGGGGCTGACGATGTCCCATACGTTACGGTTAACAACTCAAACTGACTTATAGGCTCTGACGGTGAATTACGCCAAAGAATACGCTGAAATGATGTCTGTGTCGGGTGAATTAATATTTGGCGATACATCTTTTCAATATCAGCACACATTGCTACCTTAAACGTTCGGAATCTTAGCAATATGGTCCATAATGTATCTTGCAATCTTGAGCCAATCAATAAATTGTCGTTTAAACTGACCCCGTTTGACGATGCAGATGATCCGTCAAAAACGACTCGCAATTTTGTTGATGAATTATTGTGTCTTAAGACGCCATGATGAGGTAAATAAAACACTTCTCTTTCTTTCACTTGAATTTCGTTCCTCTGTAATCGTTTCATGTGCCCCAAATTTTCATATTCAGTCATGAAATCTACATACATTTGTTTAAACTCGGAATTTCGGCACATTTTCCTTTCCATCGAGAATAGGCGTTGTAGAGCTAGCTGGTACGAGTCACCTAGAGGAAGTCTTTCCGCTTTGAACGGCAATTGAACTATAAATCTCCCTTCGTTATTTTTTATCGTTGTGGCTTGAAACTGTTTTTCACATAAGTCATCCCCTGGTGGTTTTGGTGAGTCGTCTAAGATCCCCTCTTGTTCCCAAAACTTACGAAGCAATTTTTCTAAGTTCCATTCTTCTGTCACCACAACAGTGAAATTCTTCAACTGTGTCCACTTCATTTCGATATTTGATTCGTATTCTGGTTTTCCTGCAATCACGTAACCGAATATGGTGTCTTGTGCTACGACCTGAGAAGTTAACTGAATTTGCTCCGGTGCTAATACGTAGAAGAAATAATCGGCTCCCAACAAGATGTCAATTTCTTGATTTTCGCTAAATTTTGGATCTGCTAAGGTTAACTTCTTAAGCTTTTCCTCGTGTGATCTTTGAAACGTATCATTTCCAGTTAATTTGGTTATTGTTGGCAATATATATGCCTTGATAGTAATGTGCTTTGAATAGTCAAATCTGGAGTGAATGGCAACCGTTGTTCGTCCATTGGTTGAGACTGTCGATGTAGCGATTCCCTCTACGTGAATTCTTCCTTGTTGTCTTGGTACACCAAGTCTTCGGAAACATTTCTCGGAGATAAACGACGTTTGAGAACCCGAATCCATTAATAATTTACAAATTGCGAGTTGTCCATGTTGATTTTTTAGTTGCACTACCGCGGTTGGTAAGAAAGTGCTTCCATCACCTGATAGATGTAATGCTGTTGCGTGAATCGTTGTTGGTTCGTCTGAAATCGGCTCACTTTCTGCTAATTCAACTATTGTAGTTGTCACATTGGACGACGTATTTGCTCGCGGTCCGTAGCTTTCGTGTAGTAAGGTATGGTGTTTTCGTCCACACTTTAAGCAACTTGATTGACTTGGACAGTCCTTGGCTCGATGAGATGATGATAAACAATTGAAACACATATACAATTTGGTTGCCTGTTCGCGTCTTTGCGTTATGTCCAATTTCTTAAATTTATCACATCCATATATTCGATGTAAATCCCCACAAAACGTACACTTGGGCGACATAACTGGCTCGTCCGATTCTACGCTTGATGTCAATTGATGAACCTTGGTTGAATTTGATCTTGTTAGAGTTCCGATTGATGGTTCGCACGCTTCCAGTGCATCGGCCCGTTCGCTAATGAATTTGAGAAGCTCTTCAAATGACGAGAAATCCGTTGATACAGTGCGATGTGCCCAAGCTTGTTGAGTCTCCGCGTCCATTTTCCGTAATAATATGTAATTTAACCATACATCTGCTTGACTGGCTTCCTTTCCCAACACCGATATTCCTTTCATTACCTCATCCGATACATTATATAAACGTCGTAATCCTTTTGCGGAACCCTGTGTATTGTTCGGCTGCTCAATAAATAATTTTATTAAATTGTTTAGCACATACTTTTTTTTATCGTACCGATTGCACAACTTCGCCCATGCTTGAGTATAATTTGCGTCTGATACTGTAATGTGTTTTATAAGATCTGCAGGTTCACCGCGTACATAGCCTTTCAAATATTGAAATTTCTCGACATCGCTAAGACCTAACTTACTATGGACAGATGCAGTAAATAAGTCTTTAAAACAGGGAAAATCCGTGTACTTTCCGTCGAACGTGGGAATGTTTAGACGTGGAAGTCTTGCAGAACAATGTGGCTCGTCTAATGACTGACTCACCGTTTGATTTAATTGACTCGTGAACGTACCCGATATTGTGGTTAAGAACTCGTTTTGCTCGCGTAACAGACGAGACATCATTTTTTCGACTTGAGTGCTCTCTTGTTGCGCTTGTGGTACTTCAATTAATTCGATGAATTTTGACTTGATGTTAAGATATTTGGTTTCGTACTCCGCCATTTCAGAGGGAACATCAAGTTTTGCTAGCTGCATTTCACATTCTGTAAATTCAGTGAATGACCGCTCCAACAGTTCCAATCTTGTTTTAATCTCCGTTAGTGGAGTTCGTTCCGTAATGCTGTCTGCGAATTTCACCAGCCGGGTAATACTCCCCTTCGCTACCCCTCGCCGTCCTGTATATTCTCTAGCTGGGTCTGTCATGATGTGCTATCCTTCTATATTTACTAAATTAAATATCTGCTCCTTCGAACTTAGATTATGTATTATGCAGCTAGGTGATGTTGCGTTATGACAAGAAACACAATCACTTTCTTAATTCCCGACACGTACAACACGCTTTGAATAATGCGAATATGCTTTTGCATGTGCTGACGACTACGTAGTCTACTATCGACTAACTCACGAATCACTGACCAATCTCTAAATAAATCACGAATTGAATTTAAACTGTAGCTGCATTAACGGTACTCTTAACGTGCTGATGAATATCTCCACTAAATCACAAATCACCGCTCGACCCACGACGAACCATGAATTGACTTAATCTACGCAAATCTGCCCTTATTATAGCTATAATTTTACACCTACTTACCCAAGAAGATCAGAAAGATTCGAATACCGCCTTCACAATGTCACTCCCTCGGTGTAACCAATCACTGAAGTCACCCTCAGTAATTGCGTTGATGTTCAGCAATGATGTATAAATACTGTGTCAACCCTTAAATCCACAATGTCACTCCCTCGATGCAACCAATTACTGAAGTCACCCTCAGTAACTGCGTTGATGCTTCGCAATGGATGACAAAATATTGCTCCGACCTTTGACTTCCCAATGACACTCCCTCGATGCAACCAATTACTGAAGTCGCCCTCAGTAATTACGTTGATGCTTCACAATGGTATTAAACCGAGTTGCTTCTTTGACCGTTACTGTATTGACTGGATGCACTGGCTGATACCACCACGTGATTACCGAAATAATAGATTTTATTTATAATCCTGGCGAATCGACTAGATCAATAAGCTGATTAAATGGCGATACCACGTTATTGCTTATTTATTTATGCAACTGACGATACACCGTGTTTGGTGTTATTCACTTGAGAAAACTCCGTTATGTTGCGACGCGACCCGATTGACTGACCCGGATTAGTAGTCGATTATACCACGATCGTTACTG
This sequence comes from Tipula helvola, assembly GCA_963556165.1. NCBI lineage: Eukaryota > Metazoa > Arthropoda > Insecta > Diptera > Tipulidae > Tipula > Tipula helvola. The sequence goes on along the minus strand of OY744481.1, from coordinate 357,420,830 downwards.
AAATATTTCTTGAATCAAAATGGCGATGCAACCACGTTAATTATTCACACGTTGTAACACAAGTATTACGCTACGATTAAGTTGATTCACACAGCGTATTTGCGCAAAATCAACCGAAAGTCACTCGATAATGGCGATGTTATTGCGTTACTTGTACACAAACTGTTTTCTTTGAGCTAAATTTTCTCGTCTATGTATTCAAGCTCCACTACGATAATTTCCGAATATAATGTTAAAGTTGACTTGTTACTGAAGATCCGGCTCGAAAGACCATAAATAGTACGCAGTTATTCTTCACCTTTAATTTTACACGTTATACACTATTAAAACGCACACACACCGTATGTAATTATGATTTATTTTATTTTAGGATATAATTAACGTAAGTATAAAATATAACAATAAGGGCAGATCAATTGTCTCAATCTTGGTTTTGGTTTTCATTATGACACCCTGACGACACCGAACAGTACTAATTGTTGACATTTATTTAAAAAATATTCCCAATTCACAATATTTTATTATATGCTCTCCGAATTATATATTTGTTGTTTCACTTTAAATTTAATTAATTTCGGAGATATACGGAGATTATTTATCCGCTGAAATAGGAAATTGGCCTAAACTATTTCACGACTAATACATACACCACAAATCGAACTATTCACATCGACGAACAATTTTCGATTTCTGGATATTTATCGAATGTTTACGACACGCAAAATAACACTCATTAACATATAAATACGCAATTAAATTCGACAATAAAAATTATGACCAGAGAATTAAAATCACGGTACCAGTTGCAAAATCCATCTCCATAACAGCGAATGAGGAAAATCAATTTATTTGAAATAAAACGCTAAGGCGACTACATCAATCACCCAATGAATTTATTTTGTATTTAACAAAAATGAACGTTGGAATTGACGGTGATAATTTGGCTGTGTGCGGCTTTTTGAAAGAAATAGCAAAAATTAGTACTAGAAAATATTTATCATAGGTTTCGGACACCTAGTCATAAGCCTTGTCTTGACGATAAAATTAATAATAGTTCTAAAAATTAATTTTATGATCATAATTTGGAGTTATCGTCTTGACGGTAAAACTAAACTACCCTCCCTCCTTTCGTCAAATGCGCAAACTAGTTATTTTGTTATTATTATTAGACGTCGAATTTTGAAATAGGCGTCAATGAGTGTTATTTACTTTTAGCACTCAAGCGAATTTGTAAAGTATTTTAACTTGTATTTAAAAAAAAAATTAACAATTCAAAAAATCAAGAAAAGAAAAACCAACGAAGAATTTTATTTATTTCTAATCAGTGAATGTTTGAGCTTGCAAAATAAAATAAACGGGCACATACGCAATAGAAAACAGAAAACTTTCATTTTTTTAATTTTTTGACAAATTGATCGAAGCGATCCACCCGTATTTTCCGAGAAGTAAAAGTATGTTCCAATTAATTATGGGTATTTAGGATAATTAATTATAGTACTAAAATGTACTAAAAATGGTTAAATTATGTTCGTATTTTACATTAGCTGTGTAATATTACACTGCTAAATCAAATTATGCTCTAATTAATTATTCCGTCAAGACAAGGCTATAGAAATGGCGTTACAACATTTGAAGACAGCTAATAAAAAAAAATGCCAGCAGATATAATTTGAGAGCCAAACCTCGAATATTTCAACCCGGACAAAAAGTGTTTGTACGTAATTTTACGTTAAGCGATGCAATTAAAATGCATGCCGCTAAATTAGCACCAAAATTTATTAAGGCAGTAGTTACAAGACAAATTGGTAATGTTGCATATGAAGTCGCTTTAGAAAATGGCAAAATATTAGGTACCTACATATCATGCCAAAGATATTCGCTGACAGGGTTTTCATCATATCATAAAAGTGGGCTACATTAGTGCATGTGGGTGTTTGATAATTTCATTTTTAGTAATTGCTATTGCAATAATTAATATTTAGTTATACTTTTTTTCCTATTATCTTTACTTTTAAGATAATTATTTGTTTTCCAATTTATTCTAACTTATTCTTGTTCTTGTAATAAGCCCGGCTAATGAGACTTTCTCAAGGTGTCGGCCTGCTCCACGATTTGTAACATCTGCATTGTTACAAGGCAAATTTTTCTAATTAGGTGATTGTTTTGCATAGGTATTGTGTATGTTATAGGCTTCGGATGGTATTTTTTTTTACTTTTTTACTTTTTTACTCTGGTTATTTTTTTTTGTTTTGCAATTTTACTGTTGCGAATATGGACCATCGGACGATAAGCATTATTCAATTTCATCTATTGTCATTCTAATTTATGCATCGATCAAATCAAACGTTCCAAGCAAGTGAAATAAAAATTCAGCAGGAAAAGGTAAACTATAACCTAACTAATAACTTTATACTTTTTTTTCTCAAAGCTTTTACGGTTCTTAAATTTACAAAGTCTCATTTTTTTGTTTTTATTTAAAGTCGTGGTAAAGTTCTGCATACCCACCGGTAAGCAGTATAACGTTGTATTTGGAGAAAAATACAAAAAAAAAATACGTAGCGGATATTTCGTGCGGAAGTCGTGCTTTCCGCCATTTTTTATATAAAAGGAAGAAAAATTTAATTTAATTAAATTAAATTATAATTGGCATTACCAAATATTTGGGACCATGGTATCAAACAAACGGTTAATTCGCGGAACAGCGTTGAGAGGGAAGAAAAAAATAAAATCATCCGATCTACAGCGCGCGGGTAAATCTAAAATGCGCACTAACTAGTTTTATTACTAACAGTGAATTCAGTGAAAAATAATATTAAAAATCAAAAATTAAATTATAGAAAAAAACAAAAAAGTTTAATCATAATAAATAATTAATAATTATAATTGGTTGATGGATCCCTTCTGGATCTAGTTCTATTAGGTTTAAGATAATTTTTTTTGGGTACAATATTTACGTACAATTAATTATAAACGGTATTAATCTGCGTCGGACAAAGCCATGGTTTTGGATTCAGAGCAGCTGACTGTAAGTGTTTAAACATGATACCGTTTTCTTTTTAATTAAATTATTAATTATATTTGTACGGCTTCATATTCAACAAACATCAATGCTCAAAATAATATTAATAATTAACTGTATGTAAGTGTTCACCATAGATTATATTTAATATTCTTACCTTTTTATTCCAATCAATTTGATGTTATTTCTAAAACAAAACCTAAAAATCATTTAAGAAAAACAAACAATATTGACATTTCATTTGGAAACGTCAAATAATGATGAATTTTAGTATTCCTTTTTTTATATATAATCAATGGTACCAGATGTACATTTAAAAATTGTTGATCGACGCGCGACCTATTATAAATTTACAACACTAATATTTTAGTACCTATTGGTAGAGTGAGATAAAAATATGTAACACACAAATTTGACATGTCAGCGTGAGAACCCAAAGAAAAATATCTGAGCATTAAAAAATTAAATAAAAAAATAAAAAGTAAAGTGAAGTGGTTTTATTTCTAATTAAATCCAACAATATTTATATTTAAATAATTATAACATTTCTTTTCCCTAAATTTGATTGGTTAATTAATATTTCATATTTATACGTTCCTACATAATTACCAGATTTCAGTGGTTATATAATTTACAGTATGACTTAGTGTCACACACGCTTATATGTCTCAAATTGCATGATGAGTTTAATAAATTATATTCAGTGACTAGCATAAATCTGCATACTTTTTTATTTTTTTTATAAGGAATTGTGCAAAACAACCTAAGTTTTGGATGATAAAGACATATGATGCTGGGCGTGCAATAACATGTATATACGCAGCACCGGGCGGGAATAGGTACTAATGTAACGACATTAAAGTACAAAAGTGATCTGTGATAAATATAAGTGTAAAATGTTCCATAAAATAAGCTATTATTTTCATTCCGTAGTCAAAATCAGTAGTTTCCGTAGATATATATTCCTGTTTGCCACGTTACTTCATGGTTGATACTAGGATACCGTTCTGCAGCACTATCTAGCTCGAAGCAGCTTTGATGACAAGAACCATCCCACTTCCTCACTGTAGTCATAGCGGGCAAGTCTGCTGCGTCGTCAAATTTCAGCTGCTAGAGATTCTGTTAACGGCTTTTTAATGATAACTATCGCGTATTTTCATGGCGTAACCAAAACATTAAAAACGGAGAGACGTTACAGTCCTATTTTATTGCTTCACACTGGCATTTTATTATATGTAGTAGATTTATTTATTGTTCTATAACCCAAGTGTATTATTCGACTCGCCTTCTCAGCTCGATTTGTCGATTAAAAGTAGAATTAAAATTTGATTCTCACTAATTTTCATATTTGATATTTTCATAGGATAGGTTAGGTATAAGTGGCGGTCCATTAGAACCAGGTATAGACACAAACCGGTCCATAGGTCCTGTTGAGGTCCATCAGGTCATTTAAGAAGAGTGCTCCTAGAAACTTTAGTCTGCTCCGTGCCAGACGAGGGCAGGTGCAAAGAAGTTGAAGTACTATCTCTTCCTCCTCTTTGTCCTCGCAACAACGACAGTATAGCCATGTGAGTAGAAACCAATTACATGCCTGCCTATAAAACAGTGCCCCGTAATCACTCCAACAACGACACCATTGATCTGACTCCGCTGAAGTGAGATCAGCTGTTTGGATCTCGCCAAGTTCAACTTTGGCCAAACCTGCCGAGTTATTACGCATGAAGTGCTACTTGACTAGCTGTCATTCGTCAACTTACTAGATTCTCCCTGTAGCAGCAGTTTGCTTACCGCAAGAAACATTTCAATATCCTTTCTGTTTTTTTAAATGTGATCCATTGTACCACGTCGAGCCAGTTCATCGGCTTTTATATTCCCTATACTAATAAAATGTCCTGGCACCCATATAATCTGGAAGCTGAACTGATCTGTCATCTCGTTAAGAGATGAGAGACAGTTCTGGACTACTTTCGACGTGAGGAGGTGTAATTGTAGCGCTTTAATGGCAGCCTGACTGTCCGTATATATGCGGATATCACAAGTCATTATTACATTATTCCTCAAATTATTTTAAAATGAATATTTATCATTGGCTAACTTAGAGAGTAGATTATCGACCGCCTGGGCCCCTAAATATGCTTGCACATGATCCCATACAGCTCCCATCCCATAATGAAAGGTTTTGTAATAAAGCAAAATTTGCAGAACTAACTTTGGTCCGCAGAGACCAATATCCCTTCCGTTGGTCTAAAAGCGCTTCTGTTTGGATGTTAGGAGGATGGACCCACGGTATATCAAGAAAGGCTTGCCCAATTTGATTTTTTTTTCGCCAATCTATTTCAATGGTTAATGCGGAAAATTAAATAGCTTTTGGTGCATTTACGTCAAGAGATCGGGCGTCTACCATATGAATTGATCCAGAATCACGTATTTATTAGCACGTGCGGTATTACAACGTGGTTTTCGATCCACGTTGACCAATTACAAATGCTGTTTTGAGGATTGAAATTAGGATTAAGTTGAGGGTTAAGTTGGGAGTCGATTTGCGAGTTGAGTTGGGGTTGAGTTGGAGATGAGTTGAGGTTGAGTTGAGTTGAGATCGAGTCGATATGGTAGTTGAGTTGGAGTTGAGTTGAGTTGAGATTGAATTAGTGGTTCAATCGGGAATTTAATTGGGATTGTGTTGAGGGCTGAGGTGAAGTAAGTTTAAGTTGTTCTGAGTTGAGTTCAATCCTGTTAAGTTGTGTTAATTTGAGCACTGAATTTTGCGTCGGGTTTGGAGTTAAGTTGTGGGTTAAGTTGGGGGGAATGTAGAGATTGAGTAGTTGAGTATTTATTTATGAAATTAAGTTGTGAAAGTTGAGTTGAGTTGAAAGTTGAGTTGGGGTCGAGTTGGGAATTGAGTGAGAGATTTAATTGGGGATTTATTTAATATGAGTGCAGGCTTTAATTGAAAATGAATTGAATTTGTGTTGAATAGGAGTTGAGTTGCAGTTGCGTTGGGGTAGAGTAAGGAACTCTATTTAAGATTAATTTGCAGGTTCTGTTGAGGGTTCAGTTGGAGGTTAAATTGAGTTGATTTGAGTTGAGTTTATTTACGTTTAGCTTTGTTATGAGGGGTAAGACTTGGTCGTGTTACGGTTTAATTAGCTATTTGGAGTATCATTTGGAGTTAAGGGTTTAGCTTGTTATGAGCTGTGGTTTGAGTTTAAGTTATACGTAAAAAAATTTCGGACCATCTGATTTGGGGATTAAATTGGGAGTTGAGTTTCTGGTTGAGCTGGATTGAGGGAGTAATTATGTTATGAATTTATTTGGGTTGGAGGTTAAATTGGATTGACTTTTAGGGATTGAGATGGGCGTTGAGTTGGAGATACACGCAATTTGGTAGTGAGGTTTTTCTATTATAACACGAAATGTGAATTCGTGTTGTTATAGTAAGCTACCTCGCCAAATTGAATAAGTTTCATATTTTGAACATTTTTAAAGTCGTTTGACTTACTTCAGGATTTCATGGAAAACAAATTTAGAAATTAATGCAGTTTCGAATATACTAACCATTCAGGCATCGAGATATTTAATTCTTAAATTCACAAATATTACTTGTTTATTCCTAAAAAAAATATGTTAGTAGGTCTGTTGGGATCTTTTCCGAAACTAGATCAGCATTTAGTCAAATATCGTTTAGGTTATAAACTTTATGGAATACAAAATATTACGAACACTACGGCAAACATTTATTTTAACAAAGAATAAAATCAAAATTTTATTTTAAGTAAACTCGTTTATTTTTAAAACTCTATAATATTTTTAATATTTCAAAATAGTCAACATTATTATAACAGTATTCAGTTTTATTTAGTGCAAGCCGTTCCGTCTACTTTTCGTTTGAAAATTTGTATATTATGGTCATCTGCATTCCATGTACAAGCCAAAAATGTTGGGATACGTACCGCTAACACCCAAAGGTTTCGATTCTGATCGATTTTCACATCGGACGGAAAAAATGATTTTTTACTCTTATACACAACTCTAAGATTGGTAGGCGTGAAATTAGTTGCAGAATTCCAACAACGGATTTCTCCTCTTTGAAATTCGGTGTCAAACAAAACATTTGTTTGCTCGTCGAAAGACATCATGGCAATTTGGCTTATGTTGCCACGATATCCCAAATAATGCACATCATTGGAATAGTTATTTAGAGAGATGTACGTTTCATTTTGTAGCACAGAATTCGAAATGTAATAAGTTTTTGTCGCTGCAAACGATGTAATATAAACACGTCGCGAACTAAATATAAAATATCAGTTAACAACAAAATAGTATAAATAATTAATTTGTGTTATAACAACCCACCCATCAGCACTATATTCACCAATCGCGAAACCGCATATGCCAAAATTAAGCTTTAAGTTCAATTTTCCAAACCACAAACTATGAGCTTCCGGTTCCGAGCCAAAGAAATTGTGAGTCAAACGCCATAATTTATTTGTTTTGTAAGAATAAACCAAGAGAGATGTAAGCGCATCGGCAATGTAGGCAAAAACTTCACCACAACTACTTCCACCACGATCAACAATCACATTAACAAATAAATTATGTGAATTTATAAATTCAGCAGGTATCGTAAATCGTCGTAACACTAAATTTGTCTTTAAATCAATAATTACAATAGCCGGTGATGCAATACTGCGTCTAACTCCGTAATAGTCCGTATAACCATTGTCAACAAGCCACAATCGATCACATTGATCAATATGAATCCATACCGCACATATAATCGAGGAATCGCTTTTCAAACTAAGCGTTTGCTGAAGTGGATCCTCGTTCACATAGTTATCATCAAATGATGGGTATGGTATTAAAACAGGAGATTTCGCCACGTTCATAGTGAAATAGTTCAACGATGATAAAACTCCAATCTTAAATCTGAAAATAGTGTTTAAAATAAATGAAATTTATATACTTGTAATTATGCAACATTTACCTGAATAAAGAGACAAATATTTTTTTATTCCATATGGCAAACGACAGAGGAGCATTATTAGCCGGAATATAGCTCCCGGATGATAGTGCCTTTCCCCGTATACTGGCATTGGGAAATTTAAAATCAAGAATTCCCCAATGAAATTTTTCTTCAAATCCATATTTGTGTTTAGATGATTCTGAACTCGAGCGGCATGTAATTGTTGATATCCATGGTATTATGGCCAGAAAAATTATTATTTTCATTTTATTTTATTACTACTTTGGCAAACACAAACGTCGAGACTGTTAAGAACTTAATGCAAGCGTTACTAATATACCTAATACGCAACTTTTAAATGTTTAATTTACATTTTATTTTATTTATTGCATCTAATAAATTTTTTGAATTTGAATTTGTAAAAAAAAAAAAATACAAACGTGTTTAGTACTAAACATTTGGAAGATAAACTAATGCACTGGAGCATGAAAACAGGTCAACTACATTAATTTAACTCGACACATAAACTCATAAACTTTAGAAATTCATTTAAAATCCGTGGTAGTTATTTTTTAATAGTTTATTACTAGCGATAATATGACTTATCATTTTAATGCTCTGCGAAGTAGCATTTTGCAAACCTGTGATAAATATTCTTTAGTACTAATTGTTGACATTTATTTGAAAAATATTCCTACATATGTACATCACAAATCGAACTATTCACATCGAAGAACAATTTCAAATTTTTGGATATTTATCGGATGTTCACGACACGCACAATAACACTTATTAACACATAAATACGCAATTAAATTCGACAATAAAAATTATGGCCGGAGAATTAAAATCGCGGTACCAAATGAATTTATTTTGTATTTATGAAAAATTAACGTTGGATTTGACCACGATAAACAAAACTATAGGTATGATTGACAGCTGTTTCAAATTCGTCCTGTTCTGCGCATGCCGTCATTCAGTTCTAAAAAAATCGCTTGGCCATGTTGTTTTTAAATGTGTGAAAAAATTCATTGAAAATTTTTATTTTTTTTTATTTCACAGCACACTTTGATTTGATTGTTTACAAAAGGATTAAGTTTATTTTTCTCGGGTTAATTAAAAGCGACGGATGCCAAAGCATTCACAGTATTGTTTTTGCCTTGCGTTTCGGTGTTGGTTTCAGATGTTAGGCTTTGTTGTTTATCTTCATGATATTAGCAAAGAAATGCTAAATTACTATAGAAAAAACGTATCGTTTGCATGGAAAAAATACAAATTTTCTAACATTATTTAGTGGCACTAACAAAATATAGTGGCTATAGCAATGAAAACAACATCGAATCCAACCAAAATATGTCAACCGTAGGGATTTGTGGTTGTTTTCGTAATATAAAAATATAAAGGGCTGAAACCTCATTAGGTGATCAGAACTTCGGTCTTCAAAATTAAGTCTACTCCCAAATTAATTCCAAATTGAATCTTTAAGGTCTGTCTTCAGCTCAACCTCCAAGAACAATATTTGTGTAAAGTTTGGTTCAAATTGGTCAAAACGTGTGGATTTGTTTAAATATGTTTAAAGCGAAGGATGTCATTTCATAATAATCGGTTGAGAAATCGGCAGATATTCCAGAACTTTATCCAAAAACCATGTTAGATTCCTATTTCCAATGCACATGTCGAATTTCATCATAACGCTTGAGAAATGGGCAAGTTCCATCATACTTGGCCATATTCCAGAACTTCGTCGAAAAAATATGTTAAAATCCCATTTTCAACACACGTGTCAAATTTCAAAATAATCGGTTGAGTAATAGGCAAAAAAAACTCAACAAAAAAGCAATTTCTATACTATACAGCTGACTTTGGATCACTTCCACAGCTTCCTACAATCCATTGAGAATCGAAGTTTGATTACTATATGTAGATGGATTCAGATTATAATAAATAAAATATAAAATAAATTCATAGCTTAAAATACTTCGTGTCAATGGATTATGTCCCGGGCAAACTATAAAAAACCAATGTAACCACAAAGAAAAATTTTGTGGAACAAAATAGTCGAGCAATTTGACAAGAAAAAACCAACTGTCACCAAATACACTCAAATGTTTATAGACATTTCTCCAATTACAAGGTCAAATCATTAAAGACTACACAATACATCAGATGAAGTTATCCGAGGTATGCAAGCGTTGGGTGCCAAGGCAGAAGGAAAAGTCTCATGGCTCGTTAATATCTTGCTAAGTAAATTAGACATATAGACGCACAAAAAACTCAGCTCACTTTGCTGTGGTCTCAAAAAATATTACAAGCATCATTTTAAAAATTTATTGGCGAACATTGTAATACCATCGAAAATAGTGAATTAACATGCAGTGTTACGCGTTCTATCCAATAAAAAGGATTGGAGTTCATCATACAACTATAAGGTTCAATGGACTTCTGTTACGATGATAATGGTTACGGTCGCCTTTTTACAAGATAATATTAGTGTATTTGAAAAATGTCGCCTTATCTACAAGTACAATTTATTGCCTTTTTTAACAATGATAGAGAAATCAAAATATTTATGCAAATTAAATGATAATAACCTTTTCGTTGAACAACATAACACAGCAAAACGCGTTATATGTATATAGGTACTTGGTCAAAAGTAGCAACATATATGTATTAATCAATTGAAAGATTGAATTCTGGTTCTTCCAAAATTAAAACAGTAAAAGTGAGTTGACAACGTTAATTTTATTAAATTTACACTTCTGCAGTATTCTCTATGTAAGCACCCTTCAACGCTTATTCTTCGAAAATAATTTTCCTTCATTTAATGAAATTAAATTTATTCTCCCAACGGAAATAAAAATATTGCTAATAAAGATATAATCGGGAAGTGCTTATTAATATCTATAATTTTTCATTTTTATTTAAATCTAATTTTAAAAGTAAAGATATGTTGTTGCTATGGAGGTTGATAATCCTCGTGAATCCGGGATGATGCTGCTTGATAATCCGCTAAGATTATCACACTCCAATTTTAATGTAAATTTGTTTCAATTTAGTATGGATTTAATATTTATTAAAATAAATTGTAAACCGTTTGAACAAATCTTTATTTAATTTTAAATGCACTTGATATTTTATTTTCGCTTGTTGTTAGCTTGATGAAAACTCGCTTCGAATAGAATGAATTTTCTTATTTTATTTTTCAGCTTAATTAAAACCGCCAAAAAATTTGATGGTTTTTACATATTGACATTTTGGTTTAAACATGTTAACTAATTACATTATTTCTTTAAATTTAATCAAATAAAAGTGACATCTCTTATTGTCTAGCTAAACTAAGTTTGTCGTGAGCTTTGATGGGTGAACAAGATAATTTTATAAATTGAGCAAACTGCTATTCGCTTTTTAACGCAAAGTAGCTGACATCTGGTGGACGATATTGGAACTAGAGTTAAAGGTGAAAAGCAATCAAAAAAATATATATTTGAACAATTTTGTTGTTGATTTCGGTTCAAAACAATCTTTTATTGCACATGAAAGATATATTTCTTTATTCAGCGGCAAAATAATTCAAAAATAACACACTCAAAAATAAACGCCGAATTGCTGTTCACCTTTAACTAGTGGCGATCGTGGCACCTCTTGCATTCTTCTGTCAAATAAAAAATGTAAATAATAAACAGTGGTGTTGTGTTGTGATTAGAAAGTCGTGTTCCAGTCGACCACTCACAAGTACTTATGAGTAGTTAGGTTTGTATCTTTGCTTAAATTTAACTACTCGTAACTGCTCTTGCCAGAATTCAAGAGCAGTTACGAGTAGTTAAATTTAAGCAAAGACACAAACCTAACTACTCATAAGTACTTGAAGTGGTCGACTGGAACACGACAATTCAAAAAAATAAGCTAAGTTTCTCAAATTAAATTTAAAATATTAAATATGTACTTCTAATGTTGTGTTTACTTTTAGGTGAAGATTGCGATGTATTCTGCTTCAACATATGTATATTGGCTCTTCCGGTCTATTCTTTTGAACTAATTTTATTACCATCAAAATTTAGCAACGTAATTGGATAATACCGCATTTATTCAAGGAGTTTTTATTATTTTAGTAATGGCTTTTTTCGAATCACTAGTATGAACTCATTTATAGGACGAAAATAGGCTTCTAAAATAGTTTTTAGATAAAACCACAGCGAATTTTCTTCTTAATTCTCTGCGATAAAACTCTAGAATGTTGTCAATTAGGATGAAACTTAGCTATTTTTAACCGATTATTATGAAATTCGACAAATGCGATGGAAATGGGATCTTAAAAAATAATTTGTAGTTGAAGTTCTGGACTAAGATAAATTAACCTGGAACTTGGCGATTTTTTAACCGATTATGCTGAAATCCATTCTCTTAATAGAATTTTCCTTTACTTAACGGATTTTCCTTTAAACCTTTACCTAACAGAATTATCCTTCAATTATGTTGTAGAATTACCCTTTATTTACTTAAATTTTCCTTCACCTTTGCGATTATTATGAAATTCGACAAGTGCGATGGAAATGGGATTATACAAAATGTTGCAATTCCAAAATGTTGCAACTACAAAATCTTGCAATTACAAAATCTTGCATAACAAAATAGTGCAATTATTTTGCTGTTTAGTAGGTATCATTAATAAACTCTACATAATCCGCTCCTACGTGCGCCACGCAGTGCGACATGTTTGCTGATGGTCAATGCCCCCGAAGGCCAAATCTAAAGCCCCTCGTGAGAGTTACCGTAGCCGTTAGCCTCTACAATTCTAAGTTAAGTTAGTCGATGTCATTTTTCTTCAATTTATTTTGCTCAGAATAGAGAAAAAAAATGTACGGGAAACTGCTATGCAAGATTTTGTATTGCAATATTTTATAATTGCAACATTTTGTAATTGCAATAGTAATGCAAAATTTTGTATGCGAAAATTTGTAATGCAATATTTTGTAATGCAAGATTACATACCCAACCCAGTTTTTCTATCTCCCTTATTTTAAGTTAATTTTATGTACATTAAGATGGATCAGATTCAATTAATAAAAAATAAATTTTAATAATTAATTTGCATACACACATTTTATTTAAAATTATAATTTCACAAGTTAGTTTCTCTTCTTGAGATGTGTTTGAAAAAATATAATAAGAATTAAACTAAATTTATTGGATTAATCCTACAAATCAATAAAAAGCTATATTATTTGTGCGATGCCTTTATAGGAAGACGTTTCCTCTTTAGGCCGTCGATTTATCATGATATATTTCAGTTTTTTTTCTTTTTCTAGATATTTTATTTGGAAATAATTGTTCACCAGATCTCATTTAGTCGATTCGGTTTTTAATAAATATTTGTTCTATACCTAATTCATCTATGAGACTATGAATTAGGCAAAGAACAAATTGTTCTTCTAAATTGTTTTGAGTTCGTGGAAAATTATTCTCAAGAGAGTCAGTAATAGACCAAAAATTGAGACTATCGTGGCGGTTTATTGTTTTTACCAGCACAACCCGAAATATAATTTGTATTTATCCATGATGCAATAATTTTTCCATCTTCATCCAAAACATCCCCTAATTTATATATAAAAGTAAACGTAAAAGTAAACAAATTTTTGTAAAACAAGATTTTGGAGAAAAGATTTTAGAAACAGTCTTTTGTAAACAGTCTTTTGAAAAACAGTAATACGTGGCCAACCCTATGCCGTTACGTACCATATGTCGTTTTAAAATATGCCATTTTGAAATATGCCATTGTGTACCATATGCCGTAGTGTACCATATGCCGTAGTGTACCTTATGCCGTAGTGTACCATATGTCGTTTTGAAATATGCCATAGTGTATCACATGCCGTAGTGTACCATATGCCGTTTTGAAATATGCCGTTTTGAAATATGTCGTTTTTTCATATTCCGTAATGAAATATGCCGTATCGACCGGGACCAACGTCAGGGTGTTTAATTTGCATCCTGAAATCACCGACAAAACATTGAGCGAAGCAATGCACCAGCTAGTATAAAATCCTGGTATAAAATAGCTGGTATAAAATCCGTTAAACGTAGAAATTAAAACGAAAACATGTTTTTATATGCAGGAAGGGAATAAAAATGCAAAATTCGCCTAAAACAACCGCTCAGTATATTTCAAAACCAAGTAAATACTTTTTTATGAACTTATTGAATTAAATGACACAACTTTGGTTGATGTGAAATCATTAAAACGTTGAAGTTTGGACTAAAACATGTTTTTACATGCAGGAAGAGAATACAAAAATGAAATTTACCTAAGACAACCGTATATAATAGTTATAATATATTAAATCCAATGACGCTCACATAGCTGGTATAAAATCCGTTAAACGTAGAAATTAAAACGAAAACATGTTTTTATATGCAGGAAGGGAATACAAATACGAAATTCTCCTAAAACAACCTCTTAATATTTTCCAAAATTAATTTAAGACTTTTTATTAACTATTGAATTAAATGACGCTACTTTGGTTGATGTGAAATCCTTGAAACGTTGAAATTTGGACTAAAACAAGTTTTTACATGCAGGAAGAGAATACAAAAACGAAATTAACCTCTAACAACCGCATATAATCGTTAGATATAATCCAGAATAAAATAAAGGCAGTTTTATTCATATATTAAATCAAATGATACTCACATAGCTGGCACTGCCATTGTGATACAAAACGGTATCCCTCATTTTCGAGCCCAAACATTCATCTCAAATGCCATTGAGGCAACTCTACTAAACGTAGGACTCCGAATCGATATATCACGTTTCGTTCGACCTACGTCAGGAAGGTCAATAAACCAAATATCGTACATCTCCTAAACACTGGCAACCAAACCATACTGGCTGGAGGCTTCAACTCCCGACACGAAGGCTGGAACTTTCCAAACAGCAACCAGAATGGTCGATCAAAATTCAATACTCGACTTGATATTATCCACGAATATCACTCTGCCAAGCAATCTCCAAACTTTACATGAGTTTTGTTCCGACCACTTTCCGGTGTTTTTTAAAATCCCGTTCAAAACCCAAGTACAACTCAAAATAAACTACCGGAACTTCGTCCAAGCTGATTGGGCAAAATTAAAAGTCTATATCCATTGTAGCCTCCCATATGAGCACTCTGTCCCCGTCACCATTACTGAAATTGAGCAAAGGGCTTCCACTCTTACCAAAACAATTCAGCTGGCCATTGAGAAAACTATCCCACTTATCCTGAGTAAGGATAACGCTAAACTACCACACCAACTCCAATCCCTTATATATGTACCAAAAATAAAATTTTGTGCAGCCTGTTTAAGTTATGGACACTTAAAAAAATTCTGTCGGTTTATAATCGTATAAGGACACGAACACTTAAAATCCGAAAATGAAACCATGTTAGACGCATCATCACAGGACCACCTTAACTCTGTATGTGCTGTGCAAACTGATTCAAACCATCGAATCCCGATTAATTCATCTAAAAATAGGATTTCCACAAACAATGCATCAGCCAACCGACAACCTTATTGTTATGGATGCGGGACAGCAAAAATGTTGAAGCCTAATTACCCAAAATGCAACAGTAAAGATTCGGGAAACTCCCGCATGGAAGCCAGCACGTCTGGGGGTCTGAGCTTTAAACAACGATTAATGGAATCCCCCAAAGTATCATCGACAACTGTGGCAACGAATACGGATCCAGAGTTGTATATTCGTCAAAAGCCTTAAATATAAATTCATATAATTTACCAGTAAAATGTCCAGAAAAGTTATCAAAGGCTACACAAACTAATAAACCTCGTTTAAAAAGGACATTTAAGTATTTTATGTATCGAAACAAACTCAAGAAAATGGTCGCGGAAAGTGTTATTTCTTCCTCAACAGATAATCGCCATTATGCTAATATATTAATCATGATATTCATTATTTTGAACTTTTGGATAGCGGTGAGCCGGTGAGAACATAAGTGTGTTGGGAGCTGGATCGGAGGAATTTTTGGAACAAAACAAAGTGAAATTTGTTCATCTTCCATCCGCACTGCATCTACTGCGAGCAGTGACAAGCAGCGCATTCTAGGTCATATTTCAGTTAATGTTTCATATAAAGGTAAAGTGAAGAAAATGACAATTGATGTCGCTCCATCACTAACCCAAAAACTGTATTTAGGAATAGATTATTGGAATATATTTGGATTAGCCCCAAAAATCGTAAATTCTATAGATATTGAAACGGTCAGCCCTTTATCAAACAACCAACATCAGCTTTCAGTGGAACAACAAGCTCAACTTAATGATCTATTGCCCCATCTCATCGGCGAGGCAGCAACTTTTATATACAGAACTAGATAGAATGATATCACTGGGAGTCGTCGAGAAAAACGAGAGCGCCTGGTCTTCTCCAGTAACTATCGTTATGAAGCCGGGAAAAATTCGGCTGTGTCTCGATGCTCGGAAGGTGAACTCGGTCACTGTGAAGGACACTTATCCTTTGCCGTTTATAGATGATCTTTTAAGTCGATTGGATAAAACACGATATATAAGCATTGGCAGATCCCATTGGATTCGGCTTCGAGGGATAAGACGGATTTCACAGTGCCGGAACGACCTTTATACCACTTCACCGTGATGCCATTCGGGTTGCGCAGTGCACTCTAAACGTTATGTAAGCTGATACATAAGGTCATCCCTCATCACTTACACGACCGAGTTTTTATTTACGTCGATAACTTGCTGGTAGTTTCGGCTACGCTGAGGAGCATTTATCATTATTATCTGAGGTAGCTAGATTGCTCAATAGAGCTAATCTGACTATTATTGTGAAGAAAAGTAAATTTGTACTACTTGAAACAAAATACTTGGGCTATGTGATTGGAGAGGGATGCCTTAAGGTGGATTCCGAAAAAGTACGAGCCATAGCCGAATACCCACCCTCGAGGACCGCGAAACAAATTCCTGGCTTTTTGGGGATGGCAAGCTGGTTTCGTCGCTTCATTTCTAATTTTTCCGGTCTGACTGCACAGATCTTCTTAAGAAAGGCACTAAACAAGCATGGAATGACAAGGCACAGCAAGCATTCGAGCAACTTAAATATGCTCTTACGACAGCGCCAGTGTTAGCAAATCCGGACTTTACAAAAAGGTTCTTCATCCAATGCGACGCGAGTTCTACAGGCGTAGGTAGTGTTTTATTTCAGAATTCCCAAGATGATCAGGAACACCCTATAGCATTTATATCGCAAAAGCTCAATAAGGCCCAGAGAAATTATAGTGTCACTGAGTTGGAGTGTCTGCGGCTGTCATGAGTGTCAATAAATTCCGTCCATACATTGAGGGGTATTATACATTCCAGTCTTCAATGGCTTATAAGCCAAAGGGATCTTACCGGAAGTCTTACACAAATGGGAATGTTAGTAAAAGCTTACTAGATATAATTTATTTTTAAATATTGACGATTCAAATGACGTATTAAATCAAATTAGTTTCCGGCCACTTGGAAACTTTGAAGTCCCATAACTCACAAACCTAAACATTTTTTGGCCTGATCTTTGCTCTATACATTTATCTAGGATTGCATAGGTTATGCAGCATATAAATTCAAAAAATGTATGCAATATTTTACATAATGAAAATAAAAATGTTTTGAACTTTTTTATTTTTATTTTATAGCTTTAAATCAATATGGCGTGCGGCATGTTTGATCAAGTTCATCACTATTTAATTAAAATTGAAATTTACTTTTCTTTTTCTTTTACTTTTTTTCAATACACAAATTTTTATTTAGCTTGATTTGATTTTTACAGTTTTTAAAACATTACATTTATATTTATCAAGAGACATTGCTTTAATCAAATAAATTTTGTAAATACGTCAATTCCGTGATGCGCGTCATCACATTGAAATATTGGTTTACTCCCCATATATAATGATAACAAAGACGTAGTTCTACGTCAAAAATATGTAGCGGATATTTCGTGCGGCCGTCGTGCTTTTCCGCCATTTTTTATATAAAACAAAGAAAAATTTCATTTAATTAAATTAAATTATAATTGGCATTACCAAATATTTGGGACCATGGTATCAAACAAACGGTTAATTCGCGGAACAGCGTTGAGAGGGAAGAAAAAAATAAAATCATCCGATCTACATCGCGCGGGTAAATCTAAAATGTGCACTAACTAGTTTTATTACTAACAGTGAATTCAGTGAAAAATAATATTAAAAATTGAAAATCAAATTATAAAAAAAAACAAAAAAGTTTAATCATTATAAGAAATAATTTGTTGTATATAGGAGTAATTAAATAATAATTATAATTGAGTGATGGATCCCTTCTGGATCTAGTTCTATTAGGTTTAAGATAATTTTTTTTGGGTACAATATTTACGTACAATTAATTATAAACGGTATTAATCTGCGTCGGACAAAACCATGGTTTTGGATTCAGAGCAGCTGATTGTAAGTGTTTAAACATGATACCGTTTTCTTTTTAATTAAATTATTAATTATATTTATATTTAAATAATTATAACATTTCTTTTCCCTAAATTTGATTGGTTAATTAATATTTCATATTTATACGTTCCTACATAATTACCAGACTTCATTGATTATTATAATTTACAGTATGACTTAGTGTCATACAAGCTTATATGTCTCAAATTGTATGATGCGTTTAATAAATTATATTGCAGCACGAGTTATTACGCATGAAGTGCTACTTGACTAGCTGTCATTCGTCAACTTACTAGATTCTTCTTGTAGCAGCAGTTTGCTTACCGCAAGAAGCATTTCAATATTCTTTCTGTTTTTTTAAATGTGATCCATTGTACCACGTCGAGCCAGTTCATCAGCTTTTATATTCCCTATACTAATAAAATGTCCTGGCACCCATATAATCTGGACGTTGAACTGATCTGTCATCTCGTTCAGGGGCCCCTAAATATGCTTGCACATGATCCCATACAGCTCCCATCCCATAATGAAAGGTTTTGTAATAAAGCAAAATTTGCAGAACTAACTTTGGTCCGCAGGGACCAATATCCCTTCCGTTGGTCTAAAAGCGCTTCTGTTTGGATATTAGGAGGATGGACCCACGGTATATCAAGAAAGGCTTGCCCAATTAGATTTTTTTTCGCCAATCTATTTCAATGGTTAATGCGGAAAATTAAATAGCTTTTGGTGCATTTACGTCAAGAGATCGGGCGTCTACCATATGAATTGATGGAGAATCACGTATTTATTAGCACGTGCGGTATTACAACGTGGTTTTCGATTCACGTTGACCAATTACAAATGCTGTTTTGAGGATTGAGATTAGGATTAAGTTGAGGGTTAAGTTGAGAGTCGATTTCCGAGTTGAGTTGGGGTTGAGTTGAGTTGAGATCGAGTCGATATGATAGTTGAGTTGGAGTTGAGTTGAGTTGAGATTGAATTAGTGGTTCAATCGGGAATTTAATTAGGATTGTGTTGAGGGCTGAGGTGAAGTAAGTTTAAGTTGTTCTGAGTTGAGTTAAATCCTGTTAAGTTGTGTTAATTTGAGCACTGAATTTTGCGTCGGGTTTGGAGTTAAGTTGTGGGTTAAGTTGGGGGAATGTAGGGATTGAGTAGTTGAGTATTTATTTATGAAATTAAGTTGTGAAAGTTGAGTTGAGTTGAAAGTTGAGTTGGGGTCGAGTTGGGAGTTGAGTGAGAGATTCAATTGGGGATTTATTTAATATGAGTGCAGGGTTTAATTGAAAACGAAGTGAATTTGTGTTGAATAGGAGTTGAGTTGCAGTTGCGTTGGGCTAGAGTAAGGAACTCTATTTAAGATTAATTTTCAGGTTCTGTTGAGGGTTCAGTTGGAGGTTAAATTGAGTTGATTTGAGTTGAGTTTATTTACGTTTAGCTTTGTTATGAGGGGTAAGACTTGGTCGTGTTACGGTTTCAGTTGGAGTTAAGGGTTTAGCTTGTTATGAGCTGTGGTTTGAGTTTAAGTTATACATAAGAGTTTTTCGGACCATCTGATTTGGGGATTAAATTGGGAGTTGAGTTTCTGGTTGAGCTGAATTGAGGGAGTAATTATGTTATGAATTTATTTGGGTTGGAGGTTAAATTGGACTAACTTTTAGGGATTGAGATGGGCGTTGAGTTGGAGGTACACGCAGTTTGGTAGTGAGGTTTTTCTATTATAACACGAAATGTGAATTCGTGTTGTTATAGTAAGCTACCTCGCCAAATTGAATAAGTTTCATATTTTGAACATATTAAAGTCGTTTGACTTACTTCAGGATTTCATGGGAAACAAATTTAGAAATTAATACAGTTTCGAATATACTAACCGATCCATTCAAACATCCAGATATTTAATTCTTAAATTCACAAATTTTACTTGTTTATTCCTAAAAAAAATATGCTAGTAGGTCTGTTCGGATCTTTTCCGAAACTAGATCAGCATTTGGTCAAATATCGTTTAGGTTATAAACTTTATGGCATACAAAATATGTCGAACACTGTGGCAAACATTTATTTTAACAAAGAATAACATCAAAATTTTATTTTAAGTAAACTCGCTTATTTTTAAAACTTTATAATATTTTCAATATTTCAAAATAGTCAACATTATTACTATGGTATTCAGTTTTATTAAGTGCAAGCCGTTCCGTCTACTTTTCGTTTGAAAATTTGTATATTATGGTCATCTGCATTCCATGTACATCTCAAAAGTGTTGGAATACGTACCGCTAACACCCAAAGGTTTCGATTCTGATCGATTTTCACATCGGTCGGAAAAAATGATTTTTGACTCTTATACACAACTCTAAGATTGGTAGGCGTGAAATTAGTTGCAGAATTCCAACAACGGATTTCTCCTCGTTGAAATTCGGTGTCAAACAAAACATTTGTTTGCTCGTCGAAAGACATCATGGCAATTTGACTTATGTTGCCACGATCTCCCAAATAATGCACATCATTGGAATATTTATTTAGAGAGACGTACGTTTCATTTTGTAGCACAGAATTCGAAATGTAATAAGTTTTTGTCGCTGAAAACGATGAAATATAAATACGTCGCGAACTAAATATAAAATATCAGTTAACAACAAAATAGTATAAATAATTAATTTGTGTTACAACAACCCACCCATCAGCACTATATTCACCAATCGCCAAACCGCATATGCCAAAATCAAGCTGTAAGTGAATTTTTCCAAACCACAAATTAGTAGCCTCCGGCTCATAACCAAAGAAATTGTGAGTCAAACGCCATAATCTATTTGTTTTGTAAGAATAAACCAAGAGAGATCTAAACGCATCGGCAATGTAGGCAAAAGCTTCACCACAACTTCTTCCACCACGATCAACAATCACATTAACAAATAAAGTATCTGAATTTATAAATTCAGCAGGTATCGTAAATCGTCGTAACACTAAATTTGTCTTTAAATCAATAATTACAATAGCCGGTGATGCAATAAAGCGTCTAACTCCAAAATAGTCTGTATAACCATTGTCAACAAGCCACAATCGATCACATTGATCAATATGAATCCACGCCGCACATATAATCGAGGAATCGCTGTTCAAACTAATCGTTTGCTGAAGTGGATCCTCGTTCACATAGTTATCATCAAATGATGGGTATGGTATTAAAACAGGAGATTTCGCCACGTTCATAGTGAAATAGTTCAACGATGATAGAACTCCACTCTTAAATCTGAAAATAGTGTTTAAAATAAAGGATATTTATAAACTTGTGATTATTATATGTATGCAACATTTACCTGAATAAAGAGACAAACATTTTGTTATTCCATATGGCAAACGACATTGCAGCATTATTAGCCGGAATATAGCTCCCGGATGATAGTGCCTTTTCCCGTATACTGGCATTGGGAAATTTAAAATCAAGAAAACCCCAATGAAATTTTTCTTCAAATCCATATTTGTGTTTAGATGATTCTGAACTCGAGTGGCATGTAATTGTTGATATCCATGGTATTATGGCCAGAAAAATTATTATTTTCATTTTATTTTATTACCACTTTGGCAAACACAAACGTCAAGACTGTTAAAAACTTAATGCAAGCGTTACTAATATACCTAATACTCAACTTTTAAATGTTTAATTTACGCATTTTAGTTTATTTATTGCATCTAATAAATTTTTTGAATTTGGATTTGTAAAAAAAAAAATTCAAACATGTTTCGTAATAAACATTTGGAAGATAAACTAATGCACTGGAGCATGAAAACAGGTCAACTACATTAATTTAACTCGACACATAAACTCATAAACTTTAGAAATTCACTTAAAATCCGTGGTAGTTATTTTTAAAAAGTTTTTTCCATTACTAGCGACAATATGACTTATTATTTCAATGCTCTGCGAAGTAGCATTTTGCAAACCTGTGATAAATATTCTTAAGTACTAATTGTTGACATTTATTTGAAAAATATTCCTACAAACATCACAAATTGAACTATTCACATCGACGAACAATTTCCGATTTCTGGATATTTATCGGATATTCACGACACGCACAATAACACTTATTAACACATAAATACGCAATTAAATTCGATAATAAAAATTATGACCAGGGGCCCTATTCTTGAAATTCACCCGAAAAAAGTCGCCGACGAATATCTGTCAAATTACATCATTTCAGTCGAAAATGTTAATTACCGCATTCTTGAAATTCGTCGTCGAAAAATTTCGATCAAAAAGTGAACGAATTTGTCTCGCCTAGTAAAAAGTAGACGAATTTCATTTTCGTTAACGTTTAATTGTCAAATTCAAATAAATAAAATATTTTGTGAATATGTATTTATTTTGAAAATAAAGAAGTATTGTGGATTAAAAATGCAGAAACAAATTGCAAGATATTTCGAAAAACCAAAAGGAATCTTTTTACAAAAAACGAACTTTATATATACCATATGTACATTATGTACATAACTACATATATTAAATATTATGTATAAGAAAATCTATTTTTTTCTGTAATCTAGAATGTAAACATATAATGTAGCATAAGAACCTAGATTAATTGCTATTCAATACTGCAAATGTGTATTCTATAATATCAAAAATAAAAGACATACATATTTATATTTTTTAAAGCATGTTAAATATTTTTTATTTTTCTTAAATTCGATGAAATATTAAGCAATAAAACAATGGTGTTGTGGTGTCTCACAATGGTTTGTTGTATCCTCCTGCATTCAAAATCCATTCACGCCATGAGTAAAAACTATTGACTAAGTCATCGTAATTTACTTGTATGCAGTTCAAATAGTTTAACGAACTTTTGTCTGACAGTTCAAATAGATTTTGCTGATGTCTTTCAATACGGCTTGTTTACGGCTTATTTTGTTTGTTCGATGGTAAAATGGGATATAATTATCTCTATCTCACATAATCAGGTCAATTTAAAAGAATGTGATTCAAATTAATAAACTTATTTTCTTGTAAGTAATTTGCAAGAAAATAAGCTTATTAATATATTTTTTGTCACAAACACAAAACAAACAGTCCAAATTAAACAAATATTTTTGATAATATTTTTATATTTTGACATAAATTTATACAGCACAACGTGAAGTGGGTCAAAATTCAAGTGCTGAATATAAAATCCGATTAATTTCAAGAATACGGAAAAATCGTGTAGGTGAATTTATCGGTGATTTTTTGAGGAATTTTTATGATCGAAAGAAATCGTCGACGACTTTTCCGGTGAATTTCAAGAATAGGGCCCCAGAGAATTAAAATCACGATACCAGTTGAAAAATGCATCTTCATAACAGCGAATGAGGAAAATCAATTTATTTGAAATAAAACGCTAAGGCGACTACATCAATCATCCAATGAATTTATTTTGTATTTATGAACAATGAACGTTGGATTTGACCACGATAAACAAAACTATAGGTATATGATTGACAGCTGTTTCAAATTCGTCCTCTTCTGCGCATGCCGTCATTCGGTTCTAAAAAAATCGCTTGGTCATGTTGTTTTTAAATGTGTGAAAAAATTCATTGAACATTTTTATTTTTTTTTATTTCACAGCACACTTTGATTAGATTGTTTACGAAAGGATTAAGTTTATTTTCTCGGGTTAAATAAAAGCGACGGATACCAACGCATTCACAGTATTGTTTTTGCCTTGCGTCTCGGTGTTGGTTTCAGATGTTAGGCTTTGTTGTTGTTTTTCTTCATGATATTAGGAGCAAAGAAATGCTAAATTACTATAGAAAAAACGTATCGTTCGCATGGAAAAAATACAAATTTTCTAACATTATTTAGTGGCACTAACAAAATATAGTGGCTATAGCAATGAAAACAACATCGAATCCAACCAAAATATGTCAACCTTAGGGATTTGTGGTTGTTTTCGGGCTGAAACCTCATTAGGTGATCAAAACTTCGGTCTTCAAAATTAAGTCTACTCCCAAATCAATTCCAAACTGAATCTTTAAGGTCTGTCTTCAGCTCAACCTCCAAGAACAATATTTGTGTAAAGTTTGGTTCAAATTGGTCAAGGCGTGTGGATTTGTTTCAATATGTTTAAAGCGAAGGATGTCATTTCATAATATGTAATCGGTTGAGAAATCGGCAAGTCCGATCATAATTGACCATATTCCAGAACTTTATCCAAAAATCATTTTAGATTCCTATTTCCAATGCACATGTCGAATTTCATCATAACGCTTGAGAAATGGGCAAGTCCCATCATACTTGGCCATATTCCAGAACTTCGTCCAAAAAATATGTTAAAATCCCATTTTCAACACACGTGTCAAATTTCAAAATAATCGAACTTTGGATCACTTCCACAGCTTCCTACAATTCATTGAGAATTGAAGTTTGATTACTATATGATTGTAGATGGATTCAGGTTATAATAAATAAAATAAATTCATAGCTTAAAATACTTCGTGTCAATGGATTATGTCCCGGGTAAACTATAAAAACCCAATGTAACGACAAAGAAAAATTTTGTGGAACAAAATAGTCGAGCAATTTGACAAGAAAAAACCAACTGTCACCAAATACATTCAAATGTTTCTAGACATTTCTCCAATTACAAGGTCAAATCAATTACAGTTAGAGACTACACAATACATCAGATGAAGTCATCCGAGGTATGCAAGCGTTGGGTGCTAAGACAGAAGGAAAAGACCCATGGATCGTTAACATCATGCTAAGTAAATTAGACACACAAAAAACTCAGCTCAATTTGCTGTGGTCTCAAAAAACATTACAAGCATCATTTTAAAAATTTATTGGCGAACATTGTAATACCATCGAAAATAGTGAATTAACATGCAGTGTTACGCGTTCTATCCAATAAAAAGGATTGGAGTTCATCATACAACTATAAGGTTCAATTGACTTCTGTTACGATGATAATGGTTACGGTCGCTTTTTTACCAGATAATATTAATGTATTTGAAAAATGTCGCCTTATCTACAAGTACAATTTATTGCCTTTTTTAACAATGATAGAGAAATCAAAATATTTATGCAAATTAAATGATAATAACCTCTTCGTTGAACAACATAACACAGCAAAACGCATTATATATGAGCCGTTTATTTTGAAAGTGGAATAAGTCATGTTTTCTTAATATTGAGATAATTAAACATTTGTGTTTTCATGTTATGAAAAAAATCAATACAACTTTTGTTTAAAGTGTTTGCATTTATGATATTACTATACTTATTACTTTTAGCTAAAGTGATGAATTTCATAATAAGGCTTGGTAAAATACGAGTTTTTTGTACTAGAAGTGACTTATTCCACTTTCAAAATAAATGTTTTTTAATAAAAATGACTTATATCATCATTCCATATTGATTTAATTCATTAAAGAGAGTTTTACATTATAAATGACATCCAGTTATTACAAAGAGAAAGTTATAATGAACTTGATAGGTTTGATAGGTTTGGATTTCATTTTGCTCCTCAACAAGTTGATCCGAAGTTTTCTAAGTTTTGAAAATATTCATGATGAACAGGTGGAATATATGGGAGCAAATCCGTCATGTCTTTATATTTCGCGATTGTGACCGGTCGCCAAGGCTGGAGCAAACTCAGTAAATAAAATACAAATTATAATTACTTTACGTTTGTAAATTGAAAAATTTGATTTGACGAAATTCGTTTAATGAAAAAACATATCATTAAAATAACGATCATTAACATAAGGTTTTATACTGATGGCTCTAGAACCAAATCTTAATGAACCTTGCATAAGTGTAAACAATAAATTACAAAAACTGATGTAGTTAAAATACAAATTACAATTACTTAGAATTTAAGTAATTAAAATACAAGATACTGTTACTTGGAAAACGAGTAATTAAAATACAAATTATAATTTGTGTTTTCATTACCAATAAATGTAATTCGTTACTGCTTTGCCTTGCCGGTCGCCCACTTGAGTATATAACGGCAGTAACTCTATAGAACCAAAAATTTTTGGTCATCCCTATTTAGCGCTAAGTTAAAATTAAAAACTCTGCATCACTAGTCAAGGTTGTTTTGTAGTACATTTAATAAGGAGAATCTCTTATACTACTGTGTGCAAAAAGTAAAGCCAGTTTTTAATTATTTCAAAAAATATTTATTTATTCTTCCAAATTTATTTCGTCGCCTACAAAATAATCCCCTCCCGACACAATACACTTATGCCAACGTATTTTCGAATTTTCGAAGCAAGAATTAAAGTCGCCTTCCGGGATAGCCGTCAGGGCGTGTAGCGATTCACATTTTATTTCTTCTATCATCCTAAAATGATTTCCCCGCAGTGGTCTTTTGAGTTTCAGGAATAGCCAAAAGTCACACGGTGCTAAATCAGATGAATACGGTGGTTGTGGAACGATGTGGATCGAATTTTTGGCGAAAAAGTCACAAGAACGAGAGCAGTATGAGAAGGTGCATTATCGTGGTGCAAATACCAAGAATTGTCTGCCCACAATTCTGGCCTCTTCTTGCGAACAGCTTAACGCAAACAACGCATAACACTCAAATAATACTACTTGTTAACGGTTTGGCCGGGTGGAAGGAATTCTGAATGGACAACACCACGATAATCGATGAAAACTGTCAACATGACCTTCAATACTTTCACGACATACATTGAACTGTTTATACCACTTGTAAACATTCCTTTCCGACAAAGCATGGTCTCCGATGGCTTTCTGCAATATCCTTAACGTTTCTGCACCCGAAATTTCATTCCGCAAACAAAATTTAATGCAACTTTTCTTTGCTCAATATAATTAGAAATTGTAAAAATCACCGAATGCACTTTTAGCATCGTACAAAACCAAGCGTAAAGCAAAAACTGATCAATGTTTTGAAATAAAATTTGTCACAGATGTATATCACAATGCTGCCAACTTAGAAAAAAAATATTTATGATGTGCCGTTTACCCGCGCGATTTAAATTGAAAACTGGCTTTACTTTTTGGACACAGAAGTAAATCTAAAATCTTAAATGTAAATTGTTGTTGTTGTTATATTTTTTGTTTTCAATGCCTTCTAGATTTATAATATACTCATCATACTGTTAGTTGTTATGACATTAAACGAATGAATAAGCATGTAATGTGACTTATTCCACTTTCATAATAAACAAAATATTGATAGTGTTTAGTATTCATTCTTTAACCACTATTTCTAGAAATTATTTTACAATTAAGCGCAAGAATGTAACAAAATATGAAAGTTCACTATACTTTAACATGTTATATAACGTTAACTCAATTTTTTAAAAATTTGACTTATTCCACTTTCAAAATAAATGGCTCATATAGGTACTTGGTCAAAAGTAGCAACATATATGTATTAATCAATTGAGAGATTGAATTCTGATTCTTCCAAAATTAAAACAGTAAAAGTGAGTTTACAACGTTAATTTTATTAAATTTACTCTTCTGCAGTATCCTCTATGTATTCACCATTCAACGCTTATTCTTCGAATATAATTTTTTGCACATACAAAGTACAAAAAATGATTGACAAAGAAAAATCGAAAACAGACGATTGAAATTTTAGAAACGAAGGAATGTTATATAAAGGCATGATTCAATAAAAACCCAGGTTAGCTCGAAATATGTAAAGAAATTGCCACCTTTTTTTGTTTGACGTCACCCAATTCTTTTACGTATAAATTTCAATAACAAATAAAAAAACGAAAAGTAAAAAAAGAATAACTTACATATTTATTGGGATTGCATGACGTCACGAACACGTGGTTTGACAAATCGAGCTAATCTGGGATTTATTGAATCATGATAAAGGTAAGTATATAAGAGTACAGGTTAATGAGCATTAACAAATGACGACAAAGGAGATCATAGAACTGCTTTATATATGGAATTACATTACGTAACAAACGTAACAACTTAACAATATGTATGAGTGATGAATGTATGATATATCCATCCATCATATTATTAAAATCTGGAACTTTAAGAAACTATTTTGCCCAAATATCCAAGCAGGTTTGTTTGAAATCATAATATGCTTTATACTGCACCGTTACGTGTTGGTTTGTTACTAAAAATGTTTTAGACCAGTTTTATGTGTTTTTAGATGCAGATAGTTTAGCTTAATTTAGGAAACGTTTCAAGAAAATCGTATTGCTGCAAGTGTCCGAAATACAACCATGGGCCGAGAAGTTTCATTAATTATCTTATTTCAATTAAACTTTTCGGCTATATTCAGTTGAGATTTAAACAGCTTCATTAAGAGCTTAAACACATTTTAAGATGTGTGCATTATAGCAATTCCGTCCATAGGCATTTTCCTATCTTAATTTTGCCTTAATTGCCATCTTAAGCAATTCCACCTTCAAGTGGAGCGCTTATTCGAGTGTGACTGACATGTTAAGGAAGGCCCTTATATCCTCCAAAATTGGATATGGTATTAGTGTGTATGGGAATGGTTCAAAAGGGGATTTTAGCCAATTAATGAAAGTAGAGAATGCATGCGCCAGAGTGGTATTGGGATCAATTAATTCAACCCCAGTACACACTCTGTGGTCTGAAATGAGTGATTCACCTCTCGATTACAAGAGGGAGTGGATCACAGTGAGAGAGTCAGTGAGAATGATAACTAATGATAACTAGGAAAAATGAGTTTTGGAATGAAATGGTTGTAAGATTACAAAGTAGGGCGGTATTCAAATCAACATAGAACTAGCATTGCACTTGAAAATATGAACATGTTTCTGAGTATAGGTAATGCGATAATTTAATCCCAGTTAAAATAATTTAATCCAAATTTATACAATTCCTATTTACATATTTTTAATTCATAATTAAATTTTAATAATAAAATGTTTAACCTTTAAAATAAATCCGGATTACTTACTCCCTACACATATTCTGTCGGCTATTACTTATTTTGTATCAAACTAAACCATAAATACGTTTAACTTTAGACAAAAATCAAACCCAACCTTGAATAACGCAAGTACATATGCATTTGAATTTTTAAAAGGTTAAACAACAACAGCTTTTGACTTGGTCATCATGGTGATTTATTTGAAATTGGAGGATATTTTACAAATTAACGTTGAACTACTTGGCGCTATTTATACGATAATAATTTAACCCCAGCAACTTTTTAGTATTTTCTGAACTTAAAAGCACTTCCAAAGCTCTAAATTTTATTGATAACATAAATACCTTTGTGGTGTATTATAGAACAATTCTGTGCAGTGATAAAATTGAATACCTGTTTAAGAACAAGGTTGTGGATGACAATGGAAAGCTTAAGACAAAACACCGTAAAAGTACTTTTCCAGAAGACAAATGCTAAGCCGTCTGATCAAGAAATATGCAATATGTTTTGAATAATTGGCTAAAGGCGAAAGGCATATTATACGCTGTAACAGGATTTGTACGAGTTGTATCTGTGTTCTTAAGTGAGGCAAATGTTTTATCGTTCAATTATAATGGGACAACAACGGAGGTAAAAGGAGCAAGTGGGATAATGCGGTACGTAAGGGTGTTCATTTTGCCACCGGAAATTACACTGAGTATTGAGACTCAATTGAGAGTGAGACTCATTGACTGTATGATAATGTAATGAGTGAGGCAATGCACCGTTTGGGTAATATTTATATTTTACCGCAATTTACAAAATAATAAAAATTTAAATTTTATTTTTAATTTAAATTTAAATTTAATTTTAATTAAAATTTAAATTTAAATACATATATATTTAAATTTAAATGTTAATTAAAATTAAAATTAAATTTAAAATTAAAATTAAAAATAAAATTTAAATTTAAATTTAAATTAAATTTTAATTTTAATTAAAAATAAAATTTAAATTTAAATTTAAAAATTAAAACTAAAACTATAATTAAAATAAAAATTTAAATTTAATTTTAATATAAATTTAAATTTAAATTTAAATTTTAAATTTAATTTTAATTTAATTTTAAATTTAAATTTAAACTTTACCTTAAATTAAAATTTAAATTTAAAATTTAATTAAAATTAAAACTATATTTAAATTTAAAATTTAAATAAAAATTTAAATTTAAATTAAAATTAAATTTTAATTTTAATTAAAAATAAAATTTAAATTTAAATTTAAAAATTAAAACTAAAACTATAATTAAAATAAAAATTTAAATTTAAAATTAAATTTGATTTTTAATTTTAATTTTAAATTAAATTTAAATTTTATTTTTAATTTAAATTTAATTTTAATTTTAATTAAATTTAAATTTAAATTAAAAATAAATTTAAATTTAAATTTTAATTTTAATTATAATAATAAATTTAAATTTTATTTATTTGTAATTTTAGTTTTAATTTTTAAATTTAAATTTTATTTTTAATTAAAATTTAATGTTAATGTTAATTTTAATATAAATTTTAATTTTAATTTTAAATTTATTTTAATTTAATTTAAAATTTAAATTTAAACTTAAACATAAATTAAAATTAAATTTTAAAATTAAAACTAAATTTAAATTTAAGATTTAAAAAAAAATTTAAATTTAAATTAAAATTAAATTTAAATTTTAATTAAAAATAAAATTTAAATTTAAATTTAAAAATTAAAACTAAAACTATAATTAAAATAAAAATTTAAATTTAAAATTAAATTTGATTTTCATATTTAATTTTAAATTAAATTTAAATTTAATTATTAATTTAAATTTAAATTTAATTTTAATTTTAATTTTAATTTAAATTAAAATTAAAATTTAAATTAAGATTTAAATTTAAATTTAAATTTAAATTTAAATTTAAATTAAAATTAAAATTTAAATTTAAATTTAAATTTAAATTTAAATTTAAATTAAAATTAAAATTTAAATTAAAATTAAAATTAAAATTAAATTTAAATTTAATTTAAAATTGAATATGCAATTTCGAAAAGGGCACATGTCTGAAAAATTAAATTTTTCAGGAATTGAAGAAAACTAATTATTTTCTAAAGTAGTA
Organism: Tipula helvola; assembly: GCA_963556165.1. Classification (NCBI taxonomy): domain Eukaryota; kingdom Metazoa; phylum Arthropoda; class Insecta; order Diptera; family Tipulidae; genus Tipula; species Tipula helvola. Next base: position 357,389,361 of record OY744481.1, on the reverse strand, counting down.
AATAAATTTATACAATTTATTTTAAGGTTACATGTAGGGTCAAAAAGTAATCGAAAATTATATAAATATTTAATGTTAATCTTTATTCTATATATTTTTTTATATATTTTATACATAAGAGATGTGCCCTTTTCGAAATTCCTGAAACATAAACGTACAGTGACTTTCAAAATAATACCACAGTTAATTTAAAAATTCATTTCTACTCTTATTTGTGCATGATTAGATCTAATAAGCGTTTTTATTGAATAACATTGGTCGTGTGCTCCTGGCATTTGTGAACGGTCATTTATTCCAAATTCGACAAATTTCAATTCCAAAATTTCTGTTTATTGTTATGTTCCTCATTGTTAATAGACATTTACTCGATTCTAAAAATGTTCGATCGGATTCAGATCAGGTGACTGACTTGGCTATTGCACGACCCCATTTCATAATCGTTAAACTGATATTTTGCTACCTCGAGGTATTCTTTAGGTCGCTATATTGCTGAAAACACAAGCGTGGTGGTTTATCTTCTTCAGTATAACCAAGAATTAGATGAGTTAATAATATGAATGTAAACAACCGCAATCATTCCATTTTCCGGATAATAAATTGTCATGTTCCATGCCAGAAAAAGACCACTACCACGTATATTAGGGCGAAAGTTTGTATTGGGCTGAGATCATTTATAATGTCGACCTGCAGAACCAAACAGATTAGCTTTTATTTTGTCAATTCATAGTAATTTTCCTCCTTTTCGGCATCAAAACTATGTTTGGATAAACAAGGAACGGCTCGGGTCTTTCAAACTATTTCGAGCAACTGCCTTCTAAATAATTAAGATTTATAAACCTTCATTCGTTAGAGGTGATAGAAGAATGTTTCATTGCAGTTCGAATAATTAAAGTTCCCAGTAGGCTTGTATTTTCAGCAAAACAACGACCAACCATATACCTCAATCAGAGCAAACGACAGAATTAATTAAGCAAATTACAACGACGTGATCACTCACCTGATCTGAATTCGATCGAACATTTTTGGAATCGAGTAATAGTCTATTAACAATGAGAAACACAAAAAGAAAAAGAAATTTTTGATTTAAATTTGTCGAATTTGGAATAAATCACCGTTCACAAATGCCAAGAGCTGGTGAAGTGATTCGGAAAGAAGATCACACGACCAATACTATTCAATAAAAATGCATATTAGGTTTAATCATATACAAATAAGAATAGAAATGAATTTTGAAATTAACTGTGATTAAATATGAATTTTTATATTTAATTGTAAGTAAAAAAAAAATTGAAAATTGATAAGCAGTTTTTTAGTTAATTAAGAATTTGCAATAATATTATACCTAGTGCGCTGTATAAACTTTACGAAACTTTTATGTATCAAAATCACGTCAGCAAGAGACGGAGATATATCGCCTTCGTCGATTAGTAAAATGCATTAAATTCGAAAAGGGCACATCTCCAAGAGTTGTGACCTTTTCGAAATTATTGTCATACACATCAACACTGGTAACAGTATTAATACAAGAGATGTGCCTATTTCAAACAAAATAGGTGCGGGGATATATTTCCATCACATTAACGTGAAAAAACGGTTTTGTCAAAATTTTCGAGATGTGCCCTTTTCGAAATTGCATATTCAATTAAATATGAAAATCAAATTTAATTTTAAATTTAAATTTTTATTTTAATTATAGTTTTAGTTTTAATTTTTAAATTTAAATTTAAATTTTATTTTTAATTAAAATTTAAATTTAATTTTAATTTTAATTTTAATTTTGATTTAAATTTAAATTTAAATTTAAATTTTAATTTCAATTAAAGTTAATATTAAATTTAAATTTAAATTAAAAATAAAATTTAAATTTAAATTTAAATTTGTATTAAAACGCTCATGAAGTTTATCCTAAGTTAGAACTAAACCAACAAAAACAATAGAATATGTATATGTATTTGTAAACAAAAAACCTGATGACATTTAGGCGAATATTTATCAATAAATAGTTTAACAACATTGAATTATTGTTTGATTTAATTATGTTTTATTATATTTAACTCAAAATGCCGTAATTAACTAAATAATAGCAATAAGCTAGAATAGGAACCCATATAAAAATACATATTTGGAAAATAAATTATTTAGAAAAGTGTATAGGTATTTGTTGAACCATTTCAAAATCTAATGCATTTCATATGATAAAATTGTTCAATTTCTAAACATACAGTTTAGGATTTTATTAAGAACGTCAATACTTTAAGATTTTCGACAGATAGCAAGAACCCCACTATGGTTTTTTGATAGGCCTATAAAAGGACTACTAAACTTTCAAACCATTTAAAAAGCTAATGGCTTACACATATTTAAAATTACAAATATCTGTATAGACATATTAGAATTTTCTTAAGAAAGTCAATATCTTAAGATTTTCGACAGATAGCAAGAACCCCACTATGGTTTTTTGATAGGCCTATAATAGGACTACTAAACTGCCAAACCATTTGAAAAGCTAATGGCTTACACATATTTAAAATTACAAATATCTGTATAGACATATTAGAATTTTCTTAAGAAAGTCAATATCTTAAGATTTCCGACAGATAGCAAGAACCCCACTGTGGTTTTTTGATAGGCCTATAATAGGACTACTAAACTGCCAAACCATTTAAAAAGCTAATGGCTTACACATATTTAAAATTACAAATATCTGTATAGACATATTAGAATTTTCTTAAGAAAGTCAATATCTTAAGATTTTCGACAGATAGCAAGAACCCCACTATGGTTTTTTGATAGGCCTATAATAGGACTACTAAACTGCCAAACCATTTAAAAAGCTAATGGCTTACACATATTTAAAATTACAAATATCTGTATAGACATATTAGAATTTTCTTAAGAAAGTCAATATCTTAAGATTTTCGACAGATAGCAAGAACCCCACTATGGTTTTTTGATAGGCCTATAAAAGGACTACTAAACTTTCAAACCATTTAAAAAGCTAATGGCTTACACATATTTAAAATTACAAATATCTGTATAGACATATTAGAATTTTCTTAAGAAAGTCAATATCTTAAGATTTTCGACAGATAGCAAGAACCCCACTATGGTTTTTTGATAGGCCTATAAAAGGACTACTAAACTGCCAAACCATTTGAAAAGCTAATGGCTTACACATATTTAAAATTACAAATATCTGTATAGACATATTAGAATTTTCTTAAGAAAGTCAATATCTTAAGATTTCCGACAGATAGCAAGAACCCCACTGTGGTTTTTTGATAGGCCTATAATAGGACTACTAAACTGCCAAACCATTTAAAAAGCTAATGGCTTACACATATTTAAAATTACAAATATCTGTATAGACATATTAGAATTTTCTTAAGAAAGTCAATATCTTAAGATTTTCGACAGATAGCAAGAACCCCACTATGGTTTTTTGATAGGCCTATAATAGGACTACTAAACTGCCAAACCATTTAAAAAGCTAATGGCTTACACATATTTAAAATTACAAATATCTGTATAGACATATTAGAATTTTCTTAAGAAAGTCAATATCTTAAGATTTTCGACAGATAGCAAGAACCCCACTATGGTTTTTTGATAGGCCTATAATAGGACTACTAAACTGCCAAACCATTTAAAAAGCTAATGGCTTACACATATTTAAAATTACAAATATCTGTATAGACATATTAGAATTTTCTTAAGAAAGTCAATATCTTAAGATTTTCGACAGATAGCAAGAACCCCACTATGGTTTTTTGATAGGCCTATAAAAGGACTACTAAACTGCCAAACCATTTAAAAAGCTAATGGCTTACACATATTTAAAATTACAAATATCTGTATAGACATATTAGAATTTTCTTAAGAAAGTCAATATCTTAAGATTTTCGACAGATAGCAAGAACCCCACTATGGTTTTTTGATAGGCCTATAAAAGGACTACTAAACTTTCAAACCATTTAAAAGCTAATGGCTTACACATATTTAAAATTACAAATATCTGTATAGACATATTAGAATTTTCTTAAGAAAGTCAATATCTTAAGATTTTCGACAGATAGCAAGAACCCCACTATGGTTTTTTGATAGGCCTATAAAAGGACTACTAAACTTTCAAACCATTTAAAAAGCTAATGGCTTACACATATTTAAAATTACAAATATCTGTATAGACATATTAGAATTTTCTTAAGAAAGTCAATATCTTAAGATTTTCGACAGATAGCAAGAACCCCACTATGGTTTTTTGATAGGCCTATAAAAGGACTACTAAACTGCCAAACCATTTAAAAAGCTAATGGCTTACACATATTTAAAATTACAAATATCTGTATAGACATATTAGAATTTTCTTAAGAAAGTCAATATCTTAAGATTTTCGACAGATAGCAAGAACCCCACTATGGTTTTTTGATAGGCCTATAAAAGGACTACTAAACTGCCAAACCATTTAAAAAGCTAATGGCTTACACATATTTAAAATTACAAATATCTGTATAGACATATTAGAATTTTCTTAAGAAAGTCAATATCTTAAGATTTTCGACAGATAGCAAGAACCCCACTATGGTTTTTTGATAGGCCTATAAAAGGACTACTAAACTTTCAAACCATTTAAAAAGCTAATGGCTTACACATATTTAAAATTACAAATATCTGTATAAACATATTAGAATTTTCTTAAGAAAGTCAATATCTTAAGATTTCCGACAGATAGCAAGAACCCCACTGTGGTTTTTTGATAGGCCTATAATAGGACTACTAAACTTTCAAACCATTTAAAAAGCTAATGGCTTACACATATTTAAAATTACAAATATCTGTATAGACATATTAGAATTTTCTTAAGAAAGTCAATATCTTAAGATTTTCGACAGATAGCAAGAACCCCACTATGGTTTTTTGATAGGCCTATAAAAGGACTACTAAACTGCCAAACCATTTAAAAAGCTAATGGCTTACACATATTTAAAATTACAAATATCTGTATAGACATATTAGAATTTTCTTAAGAAAGTCAATATCTTAAGATTTTCGACAGATAGCAAGAACCCCACTATGGTTTTTTGATAGGCCTATAAAAGGACTACTAAACTTTCAAACCATTTAAAAAGCTAATGGCTTACACATATTTAAAATTACAAATATCTGTATAGACATATTAGAATTTTCTTAAGAAAGTCAATATCTTAAGATTTTCGACAGATAGCAAGAACCCCACTATGGTTTTTTGATAGGCCTATAAAAGGACTACTAAACTGCCAAACCATTTGAAAAGCTAATGGCTTACACATATTTAAAATTACAAATATCTGTATAGACATATTAGAATTTTCTTAAGAAAGTCAATATCTTAAGATTTCCGACAGATAGCAAGAACCCCACTGTGGTTTTTTGATAGGCCTATAATAGGACTACTAAACTGCCAAACCATTTAAAAAGCTAATGGCTTACACATATTTAAAATTACAAATATCTGTATAGACATATTAGAATTTTCTTAAGAAAGTCAATATCTTAAGATTTTCGACAGATAGCAAGAACCCCACTATGGTTTTTTGATAGGCCTATAATAGGACTACTAAACTGCCAAACCATTTAAAAAGCTAATGGCTTACACATATTTAAAATTACAAATATCTGTATAGACATATTAGAATTTTCTTAAGAAAGTCAATATCTTAAGATTTTCGACAGATAGCAAGAACCCCACTATGGTTTTTTGATAGGCCTATAATAGGACTACTAAACTGCCAAACCATTTAAAAAGCTAATGGCTTACACATATTTAAAATTACAAATATCTGTATAGACATATTAGAATTTTCTTAAGAAAGTCAATATCTTAAGATTTTCGACAGATAGCAAGAACCCCACTATGGTTTTTTGATAGGCCTATAAAAGGACTACTAAACTGCCAAACCATTTAAAAAGCTAATGGCTTACACATATTTAAAATTACAAATATCTGTATAGACATATTAGAATTTTCTTAAGAAAGTCAATATCTTAAGATTTTCGACAGATAGCAAGAACCCCACTATGGTTTTTTGATAGGCCTATAAAAGGACTACTAAACTTTCAAACCATTTAAAAGCTAATGGCTTACACATATTTAAAATTACAAATATCTGTATAGACATATTAGAATTTTCTTAAGAAAGTCAATATCTTAAGATTTTCGACAGATAGCAAGAACCCCACTATGGTTTTTTGATAGGCCTATAAAAGGACTACTAAACTTTCAAACCATTTAAAAAGCTAATGGCTTACACATATTTAAAATTACAAATATCTGTATAGACATATTAGAATTTTCTTAAGAAAGTCAATATCTTAAGATTTTCGACAGATAGCAAGAACCCCACTATGGTTTTTTGATAGGCCTATAAAAGGACTACTAAACTGCCAAACCATTTAAAAAGCTAATGGCTTACACATATTTAAAATTACAAATATCTGTATAGACATATTAGAATTTTCTTAAGAAAGTCAATATCTTAAGATTTTCGACAGATAGCAAGAACCCCACTATGGTTTTTTGATAGGCCTATAAAAGGACTACTAAACTGCCAAACCATTTAAAAGCTAATGGCTTACACATATTTAAAATTACAAATATCTGTATAGACATATTAGAATTTTCTTAAGAAAGTCAATATCTTAAGATTTTCGACAGATAGCAAGAACCCCACTATGGTTTTTTGATAGGCCTATAAAAGGACTACTAAACTTTCAAACCATTTAAAAAGCTAATGGCTTACACATATTTAAAATTACAAATATCTGTATAAACATATTAGAATTTTCTTAAGAAAGTCAATATCTTAAGATTTCCGACAGATAGCAAGAACCCCACTGTGGTTTTTTGATAGGCCTATAATAGGACTACTAAACTTTCAAACCATTTAAAAAGCTAATGGCTTACACATATTTAAAATTACAAATATCTGTATAGACATATTAGAATTTTCTTAAGAAAGTCAATATCTTAAGATTTTCGACAGATAGCAAGAACCCCACTATGGTTTTTTGATAGGCCTATAAAAGGACTACTAAACTGCCAAACCATTTAAAAAGCTAATGGCTTACACATATTTAAAATTACAAATATCTGTATAGACATATTAGAATTTTCTTAAGAAAGTCAATATCTTAAGATTTTCGACAGATAGCAAGAACCCCACTATGGTTTTTTGATAGGCCTATAAAAGGACTACTAAACTTTCAAACCATTTAAAAAGCTAATGGCTTACACATATTTAAAATTACAAATATCTGTATAGACATATTAGAATTTTCTTAAGAAAGTCAATATCTTAAGATTTTCGACAGATAGCAAGAACCCCACTGTGGTTCTTTGATAGGCCTATAAAAGGACTACTAAACTTTCAAACCATTTAAAAAGCTAATGGCTTACACATATTTAAAATTACAAATATCTGTATAGACATATTAGAATTTTCTTAAGAAAGTCAATATCTTAAGATTTTCGACAGATAGCAAGAACCCCACTATGGTTTTTTGATAGGCCTATAAAAGGACTACTAAACTGCCAAACCATTTAAAAAGCTAATGGCTTACACATATTTAAAATTACAAATATCTGTATAGACATATTAGAATTTTCTTAAGAAAGTCAATATCTTAAGATTTTCGACAGATAGCAAGAACCCCACTGTGGTTTTTTGATAGGCCTATAAAAGGACTACTAAACTTTCAAACCATTTAAAAAGCTAATGGCTTACACATATTTAAAATTACAAATATCTGTATAGACATATTAGAATTTTCTTAAGAAAGTCAATATCTTAAGATTTTCGACAGATAGCAAGAACCCCACTATGGTTTTTTGATAGGCCTATAATAGGACTACTAAACTGCCAAACCATTTAAAAAGCTAATGGCTTACACATATTTAAAATTACAATTATCTGTATAGACATATTAGAATTTTCTTAAGAAAGTCAATATCTTAAGATTTTCGACAGATAGCAAGAACCCCACTATGGTTTTTTGATAGGCCTATAAAAGGACTACTAAACTTCCAAACCATTTAAAAGCTAATGGCTTACACATATTTAAAATTACAAATATCTGTATAGACATATTAGAATTTTCTTAAGAAAGTCAATATCTTAAGATTTTCGACAGATAGCAAGAACCCCACTGTGGTTTTTTGATAGGCCTATAAAAGGACTACTAAACTGCCAAACCATTTAAAAAGCTAATGGCTTACACATATTTAAAATTACAAATATCTGTATAGACATATTAGAATTTTCTTAAGAAAGTCAATATCTTAAGATTTTCGACAGATAGCAAGAACCCCACTATGGTTTTTTGATAGGCCTATAATAGGACTACTAAACTGCCAAACCATTTAAAAAGCTAATGGCTTACACATATTTAAAATTACAAATATCTGTATAGACATATTAGAATTTTCTTAAGAAAGTCAATATCTTAAGATTTTCGACAGATAGCAAGAACCCCACTATGGTTTTTTGATAGGCCTATAATAGGACTACTAAACTGCCAAACCATTTAAAAAGCTAATGGCTTACACATATTTAAAATTACAAATATCTGTATAGACATATTAGAATTTTCTTAAGAAAGTCAATATCTTAAGATTTTCGACAGATAGCAAGAACCCCACTATGGTTTTTTGATAGGCCTATAAAAGGACTACTAAACTGCCAAACCATTTAAAAAGCTAATGGCTTACACATATTTAAAATTACAAATATCTGTATAGACATATTAGAATTTTCTTAAGAAAGTCAATATCTTAAGATTTTCGACAGATAGCAAGAACCCCACTATGGTTTTTTGATAGGCCTATAAAAGGACTACTAAACTGCCAAACCATTTAAAAAGCTAATGGCTTACACATATTTAAAATTACAAATATCTGTATAGACATATTAGAATTTTCTTAAGAAAGTCAATATCTTAAGATTTTCGACAGATAGCAAGAACCCCACTATGGTTTTTTGATAGGCCTATAATAGGACTACTAAACTGCCAAACCATTTAAAAAGCTAATGGCTTACACATATTTAAAATTACAAATATCTGTATAGACATATTAGAATTTTCTTAAGAAAGTCAATATCTTAAGATTTTCGACAGATAGCAAGAACCCCACTATGGTTTTTTGATAGGCCTATAATAGGACTACTAAACTGCCAAACCATTTAAAAAGCTAATGGCTTACACATATTTAAAATTACAAATATCTGTATAGACATATTAGAATTTTCTTAAGAAAGTCAATATCTTAAGATTTTCGACAGATAGCAAGAACCCCACTATGGTTTTTTGATAGGCCTATAAAAGGACTACTAAACTGCCAAACCATTTAAAAAGCTAATGGCTTACACATATTTAAAATTACAAATATCTGTATAGACATATTAGAATTTTCTTAAGAAAGTCAATATCTTAAGATTTTCGACAGATAGCAAGAACCCCACTATGGTTTTTTGATAGGCCTATAATAGGACTACTAAACTGCCAAACCATTTAAAAAGCTAATGGCTTACACATATTTAAAATTACAAATATCTGTATAGACATATTAGAATTTTCTTAAGAAAGTCAATATCTTAAGATTTTCGACAGATAGCAAGAACCCCACTATGGTTTTTTGATAGGCCTATAAAAGGACTACTAAACTTTCAAACCATTTAAAAAGCTAATGGCTTACACATATTTAAAATTACAAATATCTGTATAGACATATTAGAATTTTCTTAAGAAAGTCAATATCTTAAGATTTTCGACAGATAGCAAGAACCCCACTATGGTTTTTTGATAGGCCTATAATAGGACTACTAAACTGCCAAACCATTTGAAAAGCTAATGGCTTACACATATTTAAAATTACAAATATCTGTATAGACATATTAGAATTTTCTTAAGAAAGTCAATATCTTAAGATTTCCGACAGATAGCAAGAACCCCACTGTGGTTTTTTGATAGGCCTATAATAGGACTACTAAACTGCCAAACCATTTAAAAAGCTAATGGCTTACACATATTTAAAATTACAAATATCTGTATAGACATATTAGAATTTTCTTAAGAAAGTCAATATCTTAAGATTTTCGACAGATAGCAAGAACCCCACTATGGTTTTTTGATAGGCCTATAATAGGACTACTAAACTGCCAAACCATTTAAAAAGCTAATGGCTTACACATATTTAAAATTACAAATATCTGTATAGACATATTAGAATTTTCTTAAGAAAGTCAATATCTTAAGATTTTCGACAGATAGCAAGAACCCCACTATGGTTTTTTGATAGGCCTATAAAAGGACTACTAAACTTTCAAACCATTTAAAAAGCTAATGGCTTACACATATTTAAAATTACAAATATCTGTATAGACATATTAGAATTTTCTTAAGAAAGTCAATATCTTAAGATTTTCGACAGATAGCAAGAACCCCACTATGGTTTTTTGATAGGCCTATAAAAGGACTACTAAACTGCCAAACCATTTGAAAAGCTAATGGCTTACACATATTTAAAATTACAAATATCTGTATAGACATATTAGAATTTTCTTAAGAAAGTCAATATCTTAAGATTTCCGACAGATAGCAAGAACCCCACTGTGGTTTTTTGATAGGCCTATAATAGGACTACTAAACTGCCAAACCATTTAAAAAGCTAATGGCTTACACATATTTAAAATTACAAATATCTGTATAGACATATTAGAATTTTCTTAAGAAAGTCAATATCTTAAGATTTTCGACAGATAGCAAGAACCCCACTATGGTTTTTTGATAGGCCTATAATAGGACTACTAAACTGCCAAACCAT